>JALIGW010000001.1:7387225-7442225 GCA_023053685.1 Diadophis punctatus similis
CTACCTGGGACTTTTCCCGGTAGCTTCAGTCGCGTTCCTTGCTAATTGGCGCCCAGAGCAGAGCAGCCCCTCCCAGAAGATAACGTCTCGCGATCTTCTGGGAGGGGCTGCTCTGCTCTGGACGCTATTAGCAAGGAACGCGACTGGAGCTGCTACCGGGAAAAGTCTCAGGTAGGACGTGCGCCCCGCCCTGCCCCGCCCCTTTTGCCGCAGCACACTTAGCATGGCCTCATGGGACAAGTGCAAAGTGGCGCTCCCCCCCCTAGGGTTCGCTCTGCCCCGCCCCGCGCCACCCTGTGAATAGAGGGGACTGAATCGGAAGCCTGTCGCTCGGGCGCGCGTCTGGCTGGAGGAAGAAGCGGGGGCTCAAAAATCGGGACTTTTTAAGAGGGCGGGCGGGACGCGGGACAAAGCATTAAAAAGCGGGTCTGTCCCGCCAAAATCGGGACGTCTGGTCACCTTACCCTCCCCCCCTCTCTCTCCGATTTCTTTTTACGTCCAGCCCTCTCCTTAATCATGGTTAATGGGCCATACTCTTGGCCAGTAAATCCAATCAGGATGTTCCCTTTCTCAGTGCTTCTCTGATGTTACTTCTGTTGTTTGCACAAATAGTCCTCGACTTATGACCACAATTGAGCCCAAGATTTCTGTTGCTAAGAGAGACATTTATTAAGTGAGCTTTGCTTCATTTTACAACGTTTCTTCCCTCAGTTGTTTTAAATCAGGGGTGTCAAACTCAAGGCCCGCAGGCTGGATCTGGCCCGCAGGGTGCTTAGATCTGGCCCGCAGAGCCTCCCTGGAAACAGCAAAGGACTGGCCCGCACTGCCTCTGCCAGCAGAAACAGAGCTTGGGAGGGCCCCACGCTATGTTTTCGGCTGTGACGGCCTCCTGCAACCCTCTGCCAGCGAAAACGGAGATCTGTTTATGCTGGCAGAAGGCTCAGGCCACCACAGGCTCCCCCCCACCGACACAAGTGACGTTGGGTTGGCCACTCCCACCCTGGCCACGCCCACCCTGGCCACGCCCACCCAGCCCTCTAGGTCAAACACAACCCTGATGTGGCCGACAGTGAAATGGAGTTTGACACCCCTGTTTTAAGTGAATTGCTGCAATTGATAAGTTAGTAACCCAGAAGTTAAGGGTATCCGCCTTCCGCATCGATTTGCTTGTCAGGAGGTCACAAAAGGGGATCACATGATTTTGGGACACAGTAACCGTCATAAATACGAACCCATTGCCAAGCATCTGAATTTTGATCACACGATCACGAAGATGCTGGCAAGATTGTAACTCTGAAAAACGGTCGTTCACATTTTTCATTGCGGTTGTAACTTTGAACGGTCACTAAATGAACGGTTATAAGTCGAGGACTATCTGTATTGATTTAAGGTTGAACCAAGCGCAGGGAATGTATGTATTAATCTCTGTATCCGTACGCTGCCGGATGGCGATATGGCAAGGTAAAAAGAGAGAAAGATCTATGTTTATCATTCCGCCAACTCCAGAATTTAAAATAAAGTAAAGAATTATTGCCATTTTCCCAATCTGCAAATTTCCATAACTTTTCCTAAGTCCTGCTCATTGTTAGCCATAAACCTACCCTGATTCAAATCAACGACCCAACTGCTGTGGCCTAGAGGTGGAGCTCTTGCCTCACAATCAGGAGGTTGTGAGTTTGATCCTAGGTAGAGGCAGATTTGGGTCTCCTGCTTGGGCAGGGGGTTGGACTAGATGACCTGCAAGGTCCCTTCCAACTCTGTTTATCTGTTAATCTGTTAACGAGATGGCCTGTTTTTACGAGAACGTTTTATCCAACTCCCGTTCAGGTAGTCCTTCACTTACAACAGTTCATTGACCACCATTGCAAGCTTTGCCACCTTCACAAGATCAAAATTAGGATGTTTGGCAACTTCTGACTCGCATTTATGATGGTTGCAGCATCTCGGGATGATATGATCCCCATTTGCGACCTTCTGAGAAGCAAAGTCAATGAAGGAAGCCAGATTCACTTAATGACCGTGTTACTAACTTAACCACTGCAGTGATTCACTGAACAACTGTGGCAAGAAAGGTCGTAAATTGGGGCAAATCTCACTTAACAACTGTCTCGCTTAGCAACAGAAATTTTGGACTCAACTGTGGTCATAATTCAAGGACTCCCAACAGTTAGAAATATTGGTTAAGATCTGTTCTATCTCATCCCAGAGGGCAGAAGGCTGAAAAATGGATGTAAGTTATAGGAAGGCAGATTTTGATCGATTGCTTAGAAAGCGGGGAGGGAGAGTCAATTGGGCACTATCTAACAAAATGAAATTCAATGGTGAAAAAAGTAAGGTTCTACATTTAGGCAAGAAAAACAAAATGCACAGGTACAGTATATGTGGTACCTTGCTCAACAGTAGTAACTGTGAGAGGGACCTTTGGAGTCCTAGTGGATAACCATTTAAATATGAGCCAGCAGTGTGCTGCAGCTGCCAAAAAAGCCAACACAGTTCTAGGCTGCATAAACAGAGGGATAGAATCAAGATCACGTGAAGTGTTAATACCACTTTATAAAGCCTTGGTAAGGCCACCCTTGGAATACTGCATTTAGTTTTGGTCGCCACGATGTAAAAAGGATGTTGAGACTCTAGAAAGAGTGCAGAGAAGAGCAACAAAGATGATTAGGGGACTGGAGGCTAAAACATATAAAGAACAGTTGCAGGAACTGGGTATGTCTAGTTTAATGAAAAGAAGGACTAGGGGTGACATGATAGCAGTGTTCCAATATCTCAGGGGTTGCCACAAAGAAGAGGGAGACAACCTATTCTCCAAAGCACCTGAAGGTAGAACAAGAAGTAATGGGTGGAAACTAAACAAGGAGAGAAGTAACCTAGAAATACGGAGAAATTTCCTGACAGTTAGGACAATTAATCAGTGGAACAACTTGCCTCCAGAAGTGGTGAATGCTCCAACACTGGAAGTTTTTAAGAAGATGTTGGATAACCATTTGTCTGAAGTGGTGTAGGGTTTCCTGCCTAAGCAGGGGGTTGGACTAGAAGACCTCCAAGGTCCCTTCCAACTCTGTTATTCTATTCTATTCTATTCTATTTGACTACATCATATTGCAAAATCTGTGATTTTTTCAGCTGTGGAAATCCACCAGGATTGTGATTCCTCCCTCCTATGAAAAAAAATGTTTGCACAGATTACGAGAGGACGTGGCATCCAATTTAGAAGGTGGGAAGGTCTTTGTTAAGGAAAAACAGAAACGATGATCCATTTTTTGGAAAACTTTTGGAATCAGGTTCCAGATGGCTGCTTTCCTGATATATCAATCCAACGGTTTCATAAATTCCTACTGAAAGAGGAAATGAACGTTTTACGTGGCATTTTCAGGCTTTTCAGCTCCTGTTTTTATTTTAGGAGGGAAAAACAGGGGGGGGAAAGAATATTTGAGTAGAAATCTTTGGGTGAAAAAGAAGCAAGCAGGGTGAAGAGTAAGAAGCGAGTCATTGCAAACCCTTCCTCTGACATGGTCCTCGACTTACAACAGTTCGTTTAGCGACCGTTCGAAGTTACAACGGCACAAAAAAAATGACTTATGATCGGTTTTCCAACTTCTCCATGGTCACATGACCAAAATTCAGATGCTTGGAAACTGACTCGTATTTGTGACGGTTTCAGTGTCCTGGGGTCATGTGATTCCCCTTTTGCAACCTTCTGACAAGCGAAGTCAATGAGGGTAGCCAGATTCACTTAACAACCATGTTACTAATTTAACAGCTACAGCAATTCACTTAACAGCAGTGGCAAGAAAGGTCGTAAAATGGGGACAAAAGCCACTTAACACATCTTGCTTAGCAACAGAGGCTTTGGGCTCAATTATGGCCGTAAGTCAAGGACTCCCAGTAGCCGCTAGAATCCGATTATATTACTGAATAGTATATCTGAATATTGATTCTATTCAGAACTGATCCAGAACTGAATTCCCAGCAGTCTGTTTGTATAAACCAACCGGCATTTTTCAATCTGGCTGGAGAATTCAGGGAATTGAAGTCCACCCCTCTTAAAATTGTGAAGGTTTAAAAACATTAGTGTAATTGACATTTTTGTGTGTGTGGGGAAAAAATGAAACAATGAATCATGGATAAGTATGTAGAAACCAGAATGTTGTAATTTGATTTTAGGATGACAATCAGCCAGTTCGCACCGGTTCAGGTGAACCGGATGTTAAGATTGTGCTTAGTTCGGCGAACCGGCAAATCCCACCACTGGCTGGCCCCATGGGATGGGGTGGGAGTGAGGATTTTGCATTATGATTGCTCATAAGTAAGTAAGAACCAGTAAAAGATTGAGGAGCCGAGGTGGCGCAGTGGTTAAAAGCAGCACTGCAACTACTTCAGTGACTGCTAGTTCAGCAGTTCAGCTGTTCAAATCTCACCAGGCTCAAGGTTGACTCAGCCTTCCATCCTTCTGAGGTCGGTAAAATGAGGACCCAGATTGTTGGGGTCAATATGCTGAACTCTGTAAAAAGCTTAGAGAGGGCTGTAAAGCACTATGAAGCGGTATATAAGTCTAAGTGCTATTGCTATTGCTAAAATAGAATAGAATAGAATAGAATAGAATAGAATAGAATAGAATAGAATAGAATAGAATGGAATGGAATGGAATGGAATGGAATGGAATGGAATAGAATAGAATAGAATAGAATAGAATAGAATAGAATAGAATAGAATAGAATAACAGAGTTGGAAGGGACCTTGGAGGTCTTCTAGTCCAACCCCCTGCTTAGGCAGGAAACCCTACACCACTTCAGAAAAATGGTTATCCAACATCTTCTTAAAAACTTCCAGTGTTGGAGCATTCACAACTTCTGGAGGCAAGTTGTTCCACAGATTAATTGTTCTAACTGTCAGGAAATTTCTCCTTAGTTCTAAGTTGCTTCTCTCCTTGTGTAGTTTCCACCCGTTGCTTGTTGTCCTGCCTTCAGGTGCTTTGGAGAATAGTTCGACTCCCTCTTCTTTGTGGCAGCCTCTGAGATATTGGAACACTTCTATCATGTCTCCCCTAGTCCTTCTTTTCATTAAACTAGACATACCCAGTTCCTGAAACCGTTCTTCATATGTTTAAGCTTCCAGTCCCCTAAAAAAGAGGAATGGAAAATCTCTATCTGTAGATCAGCGTTTTTCAGTCTTGGCAAGGTTAAGATGGGAATTATCTTCATGCTGCATTGGGAATTCTGGGATTGAAGTCCATGAACCTTAAAACTGCCAAAGTGGAGAAGCATGGGTCTACCCTACAGTTTAGGATTTTCCATTCCTGTTTTATTTAGAGTTTGGTGCAAGTAAATAAATCAGTTGTGGGTTTCCCTAACAAATAGTGATTAAAGTGATATGAACCACTACTGGACTTTTTGTGAGAAACTGAAATTAAAAGTTGATCTGGGCTTGGATGATTAGATATGGGATTATGGAAATAATGTAGACAAATATTAATCTTAAAAGTAAGAGTTTGATATATTTTTACTTATATCTGTACCAAAGAAAGTTGGAAGTCATTCTTTTTTGGTTTTCCTTCTGTTCCTTTTTCTTTCTTACACTTTCACTCTTTTTCTTTCTTGAGCCTTTTCTTTTTTCAAATCTGTTTTTTATTCGTTTATCCCTTAGCTTTGTATTTTTTTGATGTATGAAGGGATCAAATACTCAGCCAATATAATTCTACATTCCTTATTTATAGAAATCATATCATGATTTAGAATGAAATCCACTGGGAGCCATCTCATAAAAGGCAGGCTCTGAGTCTCTCTAATCGATAGAAGAGATTATTATTATTATTATTATTATTATTATTATTATTATTATTATTATTATTATTATTATTATTATTATTATTATTATTATTATTATTATTATTATTATTATTATTATTATTATTATACAATTGTATCACAGCGGCCAGTTGTTTCGCCGGATTTGGCATTGATTACTAGTCGAGCCCCACCCAGGGGCCTAGGAAGTCGTAATGTATTTTCGAAGTATATGTGCAGAACCGAGCAGTGCGGCTTTCTGCATTTGACTGATGGTGATTTTGTCAATTTTGAGCTGTTTTAAATGTAATTCCAGTGCTTTTGGGATAGCACCCAGTGTTCCAATCACCACTGGAATTACCACTGCTGGTTTGTGCCATAATCGTTGGATTTCGATTTTTAAGTCCTGGTATTTTGCGATTTTTTCGTGTTCCTTTTCATCGACCTTGCTATCTCCTGGTATTGCAATGTCAATTATAGTCACCTTGTTGTTCTCGACCAGCGTGATGTCTGGTGTATTATGCGCCAGTACCTTGTCTGTTTGTATACGAAAATCCCACAAGATCTTGACCTTATTATTATTATTATTATTATTATTATTATTATTATTATTATTATTATTATTATTATTATTATTATTATTATTATTATTATTATTTTTATTTTTATTTTTATTTTTATTTTTATTTTTATTTTTATTTTTATTATTTTTATTTTTATTTTTATTTTTATTTTTATTTTTATTTTTATTTTTATTTTTATTTATTTATTTATTTATTTATTTATTTATTTATTTATTTATTTATTTATTTGTGACATTTATATACCGTCTCACAGTGCAAGCACTCTCTAAGCGGTTTACACCAGTAAGCAATGTATATTTACATTGCCCCCAACAATCTGGGTCCTCATTTTACCTACCTCGGAAGGATGGAAGGATGAGTCAACCTTGAGCCGGTGAGATTTGAACTGCTGACCTGCAGATCACAGTCAGCTAAAGTGGCCTGCAGTACCCCACTCTAACCGCTGCGCCACCTCGCCTCATATTATTATTATTATTTTATTTGTCAAGCGTATATGATAACAAGCAAAGTATACACAAAGTATAAACATGATTGTATATATATATATAATAGTACAAGCATGGTTATGAGTACAAGAATTATGAATATATGGGTCCAATTGGACAGGAACGGTAGGCACGATTGTGCGCTTGATGGTTTTCTTGCAGATATTTCATTACCAAACTAGGTAACATCATCAGTACTAGAAGGGAGTGACATTTGCTCTTATTTTCATATACTAGTGGCTTATCCTATCAGTGTTGATCAGTTGCTTCACAAACAGTGTTTTGATTGGTGCCAGGTCTCTACAGCCTCAGGCAGAGAAGGGCTATTCTGCACCCCTCCCTCAAATGTTCTTTAAAATACAGAGTTTCCCAGCATTCCTTTAGGAACCTCCAACATTCAAACTGTGGTTACTCATCCTAAAATGAATCCTCTTTACCTGGAGCTTCAAAATTTGCTGTTTGCTTAAGGGGCGTAAGCGCACCAGGGTGCCTACCGTCCCTGTCCTAATGTTCCCTTTTTTTCATATCCATTTCTTGTACTCATAATCATGTTTATACTTATATCTGTTATCTAATACATGCTTGAAATAAAATAAATAAATAAATAAAATAAATAAAAGATGTGTAGCTAAAAGTCAATCTACATTTAGTGTACATAGCACTAGCAATAGCACTTAGACTTATATACCGCTTCACAGTGCTTTACAGCCCTCTCTAAGCGGTTTACAGAGTTCAGCATATTGCCCCCAACAATCTGGGTCCTCATTTTACCCACCTCGGAAGGATGGAAGGCTGAGTCAACCTTGAGCCGGTAAGATTTGAACAGCTGAACTGCTGAACTAGCAGTAGCCTGCAGTGCTGCATTTAACCACTGCACCATCTCGGCTCTACATCTGACTTTGGGGATATTTCTTCATAACTAAACAAAAATGTGCTCGCTGAATCTGGATGTCACAATCACAAAGCAAAGCCCACATTTTGTAATTAACCCCCGCGACCCATTTTGACTGGCGGAGTGCTGTGGGAGGCTGTCACACACCCCTGGCCACGCCCACCCACCCAGCCATTAGGGCAGAGAACCGGTTGTTAAAAAATTTGCAGCCCACCACTGATGACAATTCTTTTCCTTATATATTTCTTCAGTTTTAATTTTTAATACAGTATTAATTTAATTTAATTTAATTTAAAGTTCTTATAGGCCGCCCAATCCCGTAGGACTCAGGGCGGCGTACAGCAAGGATAAGAACAATACAAATATAATAAAAACAATTTAAAACATTACAGAAGTTAAAATAAAACCATTCATCCATGGGGGAAATCGATCTTCTTCACCCCGCCTGCCGGAAGAGCCATGTCTTTACGGCTTTGCGGAAGGCCAGTAGGGTGGGGATAGTCCGAATCTCTGGTGGGAGTTGGTTCCAGAGAGATGGGGCTCCCACAGAGAAGGCTCTCCCCCGTGGGCCCACCAACCGACATTGCTTGGTTGATGGGACCTGGAGGAGACCAGCTCTGTGGGACCTAACTGGTCGTAGGGAGGTATGTGGTAGGATGCGGTCCCAGAGGTAACCTGGCCCTGAGCCATGTAGGGCTTTAAAGGTCAGAACCAACACCTTAAATTGTGTCCGGAGACTAATGGGTAGCCAATGCAGCTGGCGGAGAATAGGTGTTACGTGGGTGTATCTCGGAACATCCACCACAGCACGTGCAGCTGCATTTTGCACCAGTTGAAGTCTCCGAATACTCTTCAAGGGCAGCCCCATGTAGAGCGCATTGCAGTAGTCGATGTACAGTAAATATGTTTGCTTTATTCACTTTTTTAACACGATAAATAACCAAACATCCCCCCTCCCACTAAAGATGAAGAAAAGGAATACTAAAGAGGTCAGAACAGAGAACAGAATGAGAAGCAGAGTTGTAGAGTAAAATAAAAAATATATAACAAGAGCATTATTTTCACACACACAAAGTAATGACTCCTGATTCCTTTTACAGCAGAGATAAGTAAAACCTAAGTTCCCCTCTTAGTCTAAATTTACAACTTAACATTTTTTATGATCTCTGAATATGGCTAGTCATTAAATCTGTATGTCATAATTTCATTTTTTCCCCTCTTTCCCACAAATCGTCCCAAAGGCCTTTCCAACCGGTAATAAATTTAGTCAATGTCTTTTCTGTAATCAAAGCTGTCAGTTCTGCCATCTCAACCGACTCCATCCATTTTACTACCTCTCTTCCATGACAACTCCCAACGATAAATACCATTGTGCAATTGTTTGTTTTTTCTCTTATCATTTAGCATTCACTTATCATTGCCTGGATGAACACAATGATAAAATGATAGTTGTTATTTTCCTTGAAACCCAGGCGTGTCGAGGTGTGGCTGTGATGGTGCCACGAACTTGCATTGATCACACCCTGTTGAAACTGGAAGCGTTTCGCTTAAAGCAGTGTTTCTCAACCTTGGCAGTTTGAAGATGTGTGGACTTCAACTCCCAGAATTCCACAGCCAGCAACGCTGGCTGGGGAATTCTGGGAGTTGAAGTCCACACATCTTCAAACTGCCAAAGTTGAGAAACACTGCGCTAAAGCATATTGTTGTATATGGCTAAGTAATTTTGTACCCTCGATCTTTTAGCCAAGACTAGGCATTGGCTAATACAGGTAGTCCTTGACTTACAACAGTTCTTTTAGTGACCGTTGGAAGTCACAACTGAAAAACGTGACTTTTGACCGTTTTTCACACTTAGGACCGTTTTTCACACTTAGGACCGTTGCAGCAGCCCCATGGTCATGTGATTTACATTCAGATGCTTGACAACTGACTCACATTTATAACGGTTGCAGTGTGCCGGGGTCATGTGATCCCCTTTTGTGACCTTCTGACAAGCAAAGTCAACGGGGAAGCCACTTAATAACGGTGTGACTAATTTAACAACTGCAATGATTCACTTAATAAATGCGGCAGGAAAAGTTGTAAAATGGGACAAAACCCACTTAACACATTTCTCACTTAGCAACATAAATTTTGGGCTCCGTTGTGGTCGTAAGTCCAGGACTACCTGGTATAATTGGATACAGGTAGTCCTCGACTTTTGACCACAACTCAGCAAGAGCGTTGCCCCATTTTGTGAACCTTTCTTGCCACAGTTGTTAAGTGAATCACTGCAGTTGTTATGCTAGTAACACGGTTGTTAAGTGGAATCTGGTTTCCCCATTGACTTTGCTTGTCAGAAGGTCGCAAAAGGGGATTTATTTATTTATTTATTTATTAGTCGTTTTTATATGCCGCCCAACTCCCGCGGGACTCAGGGCGGCGTACAGCATAATACAAAACAGTTTATAAAAACGATACTAATGGTTAAAAAATTACAAAAATTAAAAACAAGCCATCATTCAAACATGGGGGATTGATCTCAATTTCACCCCACCTGCAGGAAGAGCCATGTTTTAACGGCTTTACGGAAGGCTAATAGGGTGGGGATAGTTCTGATCTCTGGGGGCAGTTGGTTCCAGAGAGATGGGGCTCCCACAGAGAAGGCCCTCCCCCAAGGTCCCGCCAACCGGCATTGCTTGGTTGACGGGGCCTGGAGGAGACCAACTCTGTGGGACCTAACCGGCCGTAGAGAGGTATGCGGTAGGATGCGGTCCCAAAGGTAACCTGGCCCTGAGCCATGTAGGGCTTTAAAGGTTAAAACCAACATCTTAAATTGCATCTGGAGACTAATGGGCAACCAATGCAGCTGGCGGAAAACAGGTGTTACGTGGGTATATTTAGGGACACCCACCACAGCTCGCACAGCCACATTTTGCACCAGTTGCAGTCTCCAGATACTCTTTAAGGGTAGCCCCATGTAGAGCGCATTACAGTAGTCCAGCCGTGAGGTGATGAGGGCGTGAGTGATCGTGAGTAAGGCCTCCCTCTCCAGGTAAGGTCACAATTGGTGCACCAGGCGAACCTGTGCAAAGGATCAGGTGACCTTGGGACACTGCAACCATCACAAATGTGAGTCAATTGTCAAGCACCTGAATGTAAATCACATGACCATGCTGCAACGGTCATAAGTATGAAAAATGGTCATAAGTCACTTTTTTCAGTGCCATTGTAACTTTGAACGGTCACTAAAAGAACTGTTGTAAGTTGAAGACTACAGTACATGTATTAGCCAATGCCCAGCCTTGGCTAACAGATCGAAGGTCACAAAAAGGGATCACGTGAACCTAGGACACTGCAACTGTCATAAATATGTGCCAGGTTCTAATCTTCTGAATTTTGATCACGTGACCATGGGGGAATACTGCAATCAGAGGTGGGTTGCTTCCGGTTCGCACCGGTTGTATAGAACCGGTAGCGGGAATTCCCCCCCGCTCGCCGAACCGGGAGCGATGGTTGGCTGGCCACGCCCCCGAACCAGCTCTCTCAGTGGCGCTGTAGGTGCCGCCATAAAGTTTTCAGCACTGTGCACGCACACACATGCACATGAAGCGTGTGCGCACCTGTGTGGCCATGCAGCACGCAACACATGCACGCAGCGCGGGAAGAAGCAAACTGGCGGTGAGGTAAGTTAGAACCCATCCCTGACTGCAATGGTTATAAATGGGAAAACCGGTCTTAAGTTACTTTTTTCAGTACCGTTGTAACTTTGAGCGGTCACTAAATGAATGGCTGTAAGTCAAGGACTACTTGTTTGCCAGGAGTTGAACCTGAACTGAGAAAGCGTTTGCCTCAATTGAGTAAAGAGAAAAAAAATCCAATAAATCTGCCTTAGTATGATACTTGTCTATCTGCATCAAAAAAATATATAAAATGTGTTTCCAGAGAAAGTCAGGGCAGGTCTCAACTGCAATTTGCCATTCTTGCATTTTGGGGTTGGGAAAGACATAGCAAGGCACAGAGAGCGTGAGGAACTGGCTGAGTAATTTTTTCTAAAACTTTTCAGGAGAAAGAAACAAGTATTTCTCAAGAACTCAATCTATTCCCAGAAGGAACAGCACACAACAAAGGAAAGTGTGTTCTTTGCAGTTCTTTAGAAAAACAGTGGCTCCCCCACCCCGTAGACAAAATGAAAAATGTTCTAACCTTTGAGCAAGAAGTCAATGTATACAGAAAACAATGATTTCTTTAGATTTTCCTTCCTCATTCCCTCCTTTCCCCTTCCCTCCATTCCTCCCTTCTTTCCTGCCTCTTCATCTTCCTCTCTTCCTCTCTTCCTCTCTTCCTCTCTTTCTTTCTTTCTTTCTTTCTTTCCCTCCCTCCCTCCCTCCCTCTCTTCCTGCCTCTTCCTCTTCCTCTCTTCCTCCCTCCCTCCTTCTCTTTCTGCCTCTCCTTCCTTCCTCCTTTCCTTCCTTCCTTCCTCCCCCCTCCCTCCCTCCCTCTCTTCTTGCCTCTTCCTCCTTGTTCCTTCCTTCCTTCCTTCCCTCCCTCCTTCCTTCCTTCCTCTTCCTCTCCTCCCTCCCTTTTTCCTGCCCCTTCCTCTTTCTTTTCCTTCCTTCCTTCCTTCCTTCCTTCCTTCCTTCCTTCCTTCCTTCCTTCCTTCCTTCCTTCCTTCCTTCCTTCCTTCCCTTCCTTCCTTCTTTCCTTTCCTGGTTGTGTCTAATTTGTGACTTTTATTCAGCAATAACCACAGAATAGGAAAATAAGGGACAACATTCAAGGCTAAGCATCTGGGTGATTTGCAAATGTCATGTCTCCGTGCTTTATCTCTGCCACAGATAATTCACCATCGGTGACGAATTGAACAACATTTCACTAACCGTTATTTTTATTGCAATTTATTGCCCTGGTTGTCAAGTGGTAGATTCTCCAGAATTAGCCTTATCTCTGTGGATGGGCTCTGAGTTTCCTGCAGCCAGGTGGGTTTTGCAGATGGGAAGCTGAACTGGGAGATAAGGAAACACCGAAGGATTAAAATTAAGCCTCTTTCAGGTGGATGTAATGATTGACAAGTGTTAGCTTGCATTTCCAAAGAGAGGGGGCTCCTTTGAATTCGGGAAGGGTATCACCCTCTCTTGCTCAGATTTCTGCATGCAGAATTTGTGCTGGGCATGGAAATTCACACAATTGCTGGATGAAGGTTTGCAGGGAATTTTGCATGGCTGTAGAATTTTTCTCCATACAGAAAGTCCTTACAAAAATTCATTTAGGAATTAAAATTCATTTAGCAGCTAAAATTCATTTAGTAACACTTTGTAAAGCCTTAGTAAGGCCACACCTGGAACCCTGCATCCAGTTTTGGTCACCACGTTACAAAAAAAGATGTTGAAACTTTGGAAAAAGTGCAAAGATGAGCAACTAAGATGATGAAAGGCCTGGAGACTAAAACATATGAAGAACGGTTGCAGGATTTGGGTTTGGCTAGTCTAGAGAAAAGAAGGAGTAAGGGGGACATGATAGCAGTCTTCCAGTATTTGAGGGGCTGCCACAAAGAGGAGGGGGTCAAGCTATTTTCCAAAGCACCAGAAGGAAGGACAAGAAACAATGGATGGAAATTAATCAAGGAGAGAAGCAACCTGGAATTGAGGAGAAACTTCCTAACAGTGAGGACAATTAACCAGTGGAACAGCTTGCCACCAGAAGTTGTGGGTGCTTTGTCACTGGAGGTTTTTAAGAAGAGACTGGACAGTCACTTGTCTGAAATGATATAGGATCTCCTGCTTGAGTAGGGGGCTGGACTAGAAGACCTTCAAGGTCCCTTCCAGCTCCATTCTGTTTGATGAACTATTTGAAGATACGATGGCACTGAAAAAAGGCACTTACAATTCATTCTCATACAGGTAGTCTTCGGCTTACAACAGTTCATTTAGTGACCGTTTTTCACACTTACAACAACCATTGCAGCATTACCCACGGTCACGTGATCAAAATTCAGACGCTTGGCTAACTGATTCATGCTTATGACCGTTGCATCCCCGTTTGCGACCTTCTGACCAGCAAAGCCAATGGGAAAGCCAGATTCCCTTAACAACCGTGCCAAGGAAAGTTGTAAAATGGGGCAAAACTCACCTAACAAACATTTCACTAAGCAACATAAATTTTGGACTCGATTGTGGTCGTAACTCAAGGACCACCTGTATTTGCAACTGTCACAGCAGTCCGGGAATCACTTGATCAGTATTTGGTTGCTTGGCAACTGGCATGTATTGATGATGGTTGTGGCATCCTGGGGTCATGTGATCACCACTTACAACCCCAATTGGCACCACAATTTCCATTGCTAAGCAAGTCAGTTATTAAGAAAGCTGTAACCAATTACCGTCTTTTTCGGAGTATAAGACGCACCTTTTTGCCCCCAAAAAGAGGGTGGAAATGTCGGTGCGTCTTATACACTGAATACAGCCATTTTTGGCCTCCCGAAGCCCCGCCCCTGTGTCCCATTTTTGCAAAAAACAGGGCTGTTTTTCGCAAAAATGGGGTGCGCAGAGGGTTTGGGAAGTCTGCAGAGCGCCCCATGGGGGCTGGGGGAAGGCAAAAACGCCCCCATTTGCAAAAAATGGGTGAAAAACGGGGCATTTGTGCCTTCCCCTACCCCCAAGGAGCGCTCTGCAGGCTTCCCAAACCCTCTGCCTGCCCCGTTTTTGCAAAAAAATGAGCAAAAAATGGGCCGTTTTTCGCAAAAACAGGGGTATTTTTGCCTTCTAATTACCCCATCCAGCATGATTGGAGGAGGAATTCTGGAAGTTGAAGTCCACAAGTCTTAAAACTGTCACGTTTGAAGTATGTAAAAAGTGTACATGGTTGTAAAAAGTATTCTGCTACACTGGTATTTTATTAAATAATATATTACTACATCATTTGGTTCAGAATACTTTTTTCCTTGTTTTCCTCCTCTAAAATCTAGGTGTGTCTTACAGTCCTTAGGGAGTAGGGTGGCATAGAAGAATCTAATAATAAATAAATAAATAAATAAATAAATAAATAAATAAATAAATAAATAAATAAATAAATAAATAAATAAATAAATAAATAAATAAATAAATAAATAAATACTCAGGTGCGTCTTATACTCTGAAAAATACGGTACATAAGCCTTTTTTTGCCATGGTTGTTAAGCGAATCACTGCAGTTGTTAAGTAAATCACATCATTGTTAAGCCTACCCATCTTCCCCCATTGACTCTGCTTGCGAGAAGCCAGTGGGAAGGCCACAAATGGCTATCCCATGACTCAGGGATTGCTGCAACCATTGTAAATACATGGTTGCAACATATATATTTGCAAGGGGGGCGCAGCGGTTAGAAACTCTGCCCACCGTCTGGAGTTCGATCCTGATGGAGCTCAAGGTTGACCTTCCATCCTTCCGAGGTCAGTAAAATGAGGACCCAGATTGTTGGGGGCAACATACTGACTCTGTAAACTGCCTCGAGAGGGCTGTAAAGCACTATGAAGTGGGATATAACAGTTTAACAGTATCAGAGTTGGAAGGGACCTTGGAGGTCATCTAGTCCAACCCCCTGCTCCCGCAGGAGACCTATACTAGGGATTCGAACTGCCGACCTTTCTGATCGAAAAGCTCAGTGTCTTACCCACTGAGCCACCTAGTCAGGCTAAGTGCTATTGTTATTGCTATTGCAGGTTAACTCTGCCCACTGCCAGCAGTTCGATCCTGACCGGCTCAAGGTTGACTCAACCTTCCATCCTTCCGAGGTGGGTAAGTCCCTCGGGAGTAGGGCGGCATATAAGAACCAAGAAATAAATAAATAAATAAATAAATAAGTAAGTAAAATGAGGACCAAGATTGTTGGAGGCAATAGGCTGACTCTGTAAACCGCTTAGAGAGAGCTGTAAAGCACTGTGAAGCGGTATATAAGTCTAGATGCTATTGCTATTGCAGGCTAACTCTGCCCACTGCCAGGAGTTCGATCCTGACCGGCTCAAGGTTGACTCAGACTTCCATCTTTCCGAGGTTGGTAAAATGAGGACCCATATTGTTGGGGCAAAATGCTGACATTGTAAACTGCTCAGAGAGTGCTGTAAAACACTCTCCAGTCTAAGTGCTATTGCTAAACACCTGCCGGTTAACAAGCACCTGAATTCTGATCACCTGTGTGTTACAGTTGTTGTTAGTGTGTAAACCAGACATAAGTCTCAATTTTTTTCAGTGCTGTTGTAACTTTGACTGGTTGCTAAACAAATGATTGAAAGTCAAGGACGGCTTGTATAATATTCTGATTTCACCCTCTTTTAATCTTGTTCTTAATTCTGTTTAATTATTTTCTGATTTCAGTGGTTTTATTGTAAATTTTAATCTTTTTATTGTACAGCTCCCGGAGTCAGCTTGTGTGAGATGGACAGCTTTATTAAATAAACAAACTTTATTTTTTAAATGTTTTATACACTTTGGTGCCTATTTCTCCCAATAGGCATTTTTGTTGGGCTGGGTTGCTCAATAAATCAGCTGACTCAAATCTTGCAGACTCATTCCTATTTAACAATCTGGTTGATTTGTTATTCCCATGAGGTTTGATTCCCTTAAAAAAACTTTAAAAAAAAAAGAAAATGTGGGGATGAATTAAAGTCAAGATGTGAGGCAAAGTCTCTGAGTTCGGTTGTTTTTTTGCAGACGTTTCATGACCCAGCTAGGTAACATCATCAGTGCTAGAAGGGAGTGGGATTTGCAGAAAGGAGGAGGAGGAGGAGGAGGAGGAGGAGGAGGAGGAGGAGGAGGAGGAGGAGGAGGAGGAGGAGGAGGAGGAGGAGGAGGAGGAGGAGGAGGAGGAGGAGGAGGAGGAGGAGGAGGAGGAAAAAGACTGTGGGGATCCTGGGTGCTCTCTGAGCTTGGTTGTTTTCTTGCAGACATTTCATGACCCAACTAGGTAACGTCATCAGTGCTAGAAGGGAGTGGGGTTTGCAGGGAGGAGGAGGAGGAGGAGGAGGAGGAGGAGGAGGAGGAGGAGGAGGAGGAGGAGGAGGAGGAAAAAGACTGTGGGGATTCTGGGTGCTCTCTGAACTTGGTTGTTTTCTTGCAGACGTTTCATGACCCAACTAGGTAATACCATCAGCGCTAGAAGGGAGAGGGGTTTGCTCTATGTTTATATACAAGTGGCTTGTCGTGCTGGTGAGAACGTTCTTGGTAGTTCCTCGATTAGGCTGTTGATTAGTTTGTTTGTGTTGTTAATTCCTTTATTGGGGTATTGTTTACTGTTTGATGGTTGGTCTAGTATTAATCTTGGTGTTAATCTCTGCTTATCTGGCCCTTGATTGCTGGTGAGGAGGTAACTAGTATATAAACAGAGAGCAAACCCCACTCCTTTCTAGCACTGATGATGTTACGTTGTTGGGTAATAAAATGTCTGCAAGAAAACAACCAAGCTCAGAGAGTACCAAGGACCCCCACGGAGAAATCTTAGTTGTGGATTTCCAAGGATGTCTGCAAGAGAAAACTCAAAACCTATAACATGACAAGGATGATGTGCTTACAATCTTGAAAATGTTGACTTTGTATCCCCTACGGTGAGACTCTGGTTTGTGGCAGCTTCACAAGTCCACTTACAGGCCACTTTCTACTCCATAAATGCCTAATGTCGAAGTCTAGTCTTGCTTTCTGATGTTTGGAAGCAAAATCTGATTTTTCCTGAAGCAACAAAGAATCGAAGGGTCAAATCCTGAGATCTGATTTCCTGTGGCTTTCAAAGAAGAATGTTTTTTTTTTAATGTGGGTGCTGAGAATTGTCTTTCAACAACTCTGTGTGTCACCTCTGAGTGGACTTTCCTCAGATCAGCAAAGGTCATCCTGGTTTTCAACAAGCTCATTTCTTGACTGACAGGCATTTCCTTTCACAAACCAACTGCAATTCCAGGTTTTATTTCCCCAAACAACCATTGAAGCTGTCAAAACTGACAGTTCTGATAACGGAATGAGGTCACGTAAAAGAAGCTGGTGCCAAGAACTAAACAGAACAACTGGCTGTTCCATGTAGCTTTACTGCATGTCAGCTCTGGAGTGACAGGATTATCTTTACCTTGATAGTTGATCTATTTTTCCTGGGGAAAATATAACATTTCACTGGGCAATCCCAGTTGTAACAGACGGAAAATTAGAATAGAATAGAATAGAATAGAATAGAATAGAATAGAATAGAATAGAATAGAATAGAATAGAATAGAATAGAATAGAATAGAATAGAATAGAATAGAATAGTGTCAGGTAGTGATTTTATATTGCCTGTTACATGTATATGCAGGGGAGATGCATCCCTATCAAATATAATGGTTTATTCCTGAACACGTGATTAATATGTTCCTAGTACGCATGTGTACATTCCTTTCTTTTGTTCCTCCCTTCTTCTTCGGCTTCTGTAAGGAGCAAGACCTTTTTTTATAGCTAGGATGTGATTTATTTGTTTTTGTACCAAAATAAATATTTTATACCTTAGCATTTAAACTGCGGTTTTCTTTCTATAATGTCAGAGTTTCAGGAAAAGATCTATTTCGCCTCTGATGAGAGTAATTCTTATCTAACAAATAGAATAGAATAGAATAGAATAGAATAGAATAGAATAGAATAGAATAGAATAGAATAGAATAGAATAGAATAGAATAGATGGAGAGGGACCAGCCGGGGAGGCCGAAAATGGGCTGCATTCCCCCTGTTTTTGGCTGGCAGAGTGCTGCAGGAACGGTGGAGGCTGAAAACAGGCTGGCAGAGGCACCGCAGGCTGACCCTTTGATATTTCCAGCCCAGCTCCAAGGGCCAGATTTGAGTTTGACACCCCTGGTCTAGAGTCTTCTTAAAAACAACCAGTGGAGCGCCCACGATTTCTGGTGGCAAGCTGTTTCACTGGTTAATTGTCCTCACTGTTAGGAAGTTTCTCCTTAATTCTAGCCTGCTTCTCTCCTTGATTAGTTTCCATTAGTTTCCAGAGATATAAATAATTTTCTTAGCCAAAGATTTCTTCTATTGCTAGGTTCTGTTTTCTTATATATATATTAAAAAATGTTGGCCTTCGATTGCGTGAAAGGATGCGCCAATGATGTCGTGTAAAGGGCGGGACTGAAATTTTCAATTTTCAAGTTTTTTTTAAATAGGCAACATGGCTGCATTAAACCAGCATCTGTTTCACCTGTTAATACAGGTAGTCCTTGCTTTATGACCACAGTTGAGCCCAAAATTGATGTGCCTAAGTGAGAGATTGGTTTTGCCCCATTTTACGAAGCTTTCTTGCCACAGTTGTTAAATGAATCGCTGCAGTTGTTAAGTTAGTAACACAGTTATGAAGTGAACCTGGCTTCCTCGTTGGCTTTGCTGGTCAGAAGGTCGCAAAAGCGGATCACATGACCCCGGGACACCACAACCGTCATAAATATGAACCAGTTGCCAAGCATCCAGATTTTAATCATGTAGCCTAGAGGACGCTGCATACTTCCCTTCGACCGGTTAGGGCCCACAGAGTGGGCCTCCTCCAGGTCCCGTCAGCCAAACAATGCCAGCTGGTGGGCCCTAGGGGGAGGGCCTTCTCTGTGGGGGGCCCCGCGCTCTGGAACCAACTTCCCCCAGAGACCCGAACTATCCCCACTCTGCTGGCCTTCCGAAAAGCCGTTAAGACATGGCTCTTCCTGCAGGCAGGGGGGAGAGACTAATTCCACCTGAGCTCTCCCCTGGTATGTCTGGCAGTAAATATTTATTTATTTATTTATTTATTTATTTATTTATTTATTTATTTATTTATTTATTTATTTATTTATTTATTTATTTATTTATTTATTTATTTATTTATTTATTTATTTATTTATTTATTTATTTAGTATTCTTATATGCCACCCAACTCCCGGAGGACTCAGGGCGGCGTACAACAGAGAAAAATACAGAATAACCAATTCATAAATAATATTTAAAAACAATATAAAAGTTAAAAGACTCAGTATTTGAAATCAACCCAACAGGCATTCAACAACCATACGTACTTGGGGGTGAGCTCGAGTGGATTAAGCTCTACCCCCAGCCTGCAAGAAGAGCCATGTCTTAACGGCTTTCCGGAAGGCCAGCAGGTTGGGGATGGCTCGGGTCTCTGGGGGAAGTTGGTTCCAGAGCACGGGGCCAGCCACAGAGAAGGCTCTCCCCCTAGGGCCCGCCAGCCGGCAGTGTTTGGCCGACGGGACCTGGAGGAGGCCGACTCTGTGGGCCCTAACCGGTCGAAGGGAAGTGTGAGGCAGAATGCGGTCCCGGAGGTAGCCTAGTCCTAAGCCATGAAGGGCTTTAAAGATGGTGATCAACACCTTGAATTGGACCCGGAGACCGATGGGCAACCAATGCAGCTGGCGGAGTATAGGTGTCACGTGGGTGTACCTAGGCACACCCACCACAGCACGCGCAGCCGCATTTTGCACCAACTGAAGTCTCCGGATACTCTTCAAGGGTAGCCCCATGTAGAGTGCGTTGCAGTAGTCCAAGCGAGAGGTGACAAGGGCATGAGTGACCGTGAGTAGAGCCTCCTTCTCCAAGTATGGCCGCAACTGGTGCACCAGGCGAACCTGTGCAAAGGCCCCCCTAGCCACAGCAGAAAGATGATGTTCCAATTTTAGCTGTGGGTCTAGGAGGACCCCCAAGTTGCAGACCTGATCCGAGGGGGTCAATTTCACTCCCTCGAAAACCAAGGAGGGACAGTTGTCGTAGTCCTTAGGGGGCAATACCCAAAGCCACTCAGTCTTGTCGGGATTAAGTCTGAGTCTGTTCCTCCCCATCCAGATCCTAATGTCGTCCAGGCATCGGCACATTACAGCAACTGCCTCACTGAAGTCAGACGGGGTGGTGATGTACAGCTGGGTGTCATCAGCGTACTGGTGGAAACGCACCCCATGTCTGCGGATGATCTAAAATAAATAAATAAATCTCCCCCAGCGGCTTCATGTAAATGTTAAACAGGATGGGCGAGAGAACCGACCCCTGAGGCACCCCACATACTAGGGGCCTAGGGGACGATCTCTGCCCTCCTGCCAACACCGACTGCATCCTATGGGCGAGATAGGAGGAGAACCACCGCAAAACGGTGCCTCCCACTCCCAACTCGCCGAGACGATGCAGAAGGATACCATGGTCGATACCATACCTCACCCCGTGTCGTCGGATGATCTCACCCAGTGGCTTCATGTAGATGTTAAACAGGATGGGCGAGAGGACCGAGCCCTGTGGCACCCCACATACTAGGGGCCTAGGGGACGATCTCTGCCCTCCTGCCAACACCGACTGCATCCTATCGGCGAGATAGGAGGAGAACCACCGCAAAACAGTGCCTCCCATAGTAGGGGCCTAGGGCTCGACCTCTGCCCCCCTGTCAGAGAGGAAGGAGGAGAACCACTGCAAAACAGTGCCGCCCACCCCCACCTCTCCGAGACGATGCAGAAGAATACCATGGTCAATGGTATCGAAGGCCGCTGAGAGGTCAAGTAGCACCAGGATAGAGGAGTAACCCCCATCCCGGGCTCACCAGAGATCATCCATCAGGGTGACCAAAGCCATTTCCGTACTGTAGCCGCGCCTGAAACCTGATTGAAAGGGATCCAGAAAATCAGTGTCATCCAACAGCCGTAGGAGTTGGAGCGCCACCACTTTCTCAACAACCTTCCCCGCGAAGGGAAGGTTGGAGACTGGACGGAAGTTCTTTAAATCCGCCGGGTCCAGGGAAGGCTTCTTGAGGAGGGGTCTCACCACCGCAGCTTTTAAGGGCTGTGGGACGGACCCCTCTCTCAGAGAAGCGTTGACCAACGCCTTGAGCCAGCTGCGTGAAACCTCCCTGGTGGCCGAAACCAGCCAGGAAGGGCACGGGTCCAATAAACAAGTGGCGGAGCTCATCACTCCTATGGCCTTGTCTACATCCTCAGGAGTCACCGGTTCAAACCTATCCCAAATAACCGGACTAAGACCTGCCCCAGTCGTCTCGGCCTGTACTGCCCAATCGGAGTCCAGGTCTGTCCGAATTTGAATGACTTTATCCTCCAGAAACCGAGAAAATTCCCCAGCTCTACCCTGCAAGGGATCTCCGCCTTCCTCCTTAGCAAGAAGGGTGCGGGTCACCCTAAACAGGGCGGCTGGGCGGAGGTCAGTGGACGCAATAAGAGCCTAAAAATGCGAACATTTTGCCACCCATATCGCCACTAAGAAAGACTTAATGAAAGTTCTTAAAAGTGTCCGGTCAGATTCAGCTTTGCTAGATCTCCATCGTCGCTCTAGGCGCCTCTTGTGGCGCTTCATCTCCCGGAGTTCCTCGGTAAACTAAGGAGCCCTCCTGGATCCACTTCCACGGAGAGGTCGCAAAGGCGACCTTTTGATTGGTCCTTGCACTTACAATGGTTGCAGCATTCCCATTTTGATCATATGATCAAAATTCAGGCGGTTGGCAACTGACATGCATTTATGACAGTTGTAGATCCTGGGGGGTAGGGCAGTGGTGGGTTCCTACCAGTGCGGTCCACTCTGTAGCACCGGTAGCAGCCTGCTGGTGACGTCACAGTACCGGTGCGGTCGGTTGCCTGGGCGCCGCCATTTTTTTAAATTTTTTTTTAAATTTTTTTAAAAAAATTCTTCTGCGCATGCTCAGAAGCCGAGCTTCCGGCACTGTGCATGCGCTGCCTCCTACCCCACAGTGAGTCCAAGCATGGGAGGATGGCCGAGGGAGCGCATGAGAAGCTGAAAGAACGGGCGGCAGGAGCTATCTCCATTCCCCTCCCTTCAGCAGTCCGAGAAGCCACGAATGCGCGGTGATGATCCCAGGCATTTTTGCACATTCAAGGCTTCTCGAGCTGCTGAGGGGAGAGGGAACAAGCGGCAGGAGCCTAGGATCATCGAATGGGGAGAAGCATTCAGGCCGGACGGAGCCTCCTAGAAGAACCGCTGCCGCGGTCTTGCTGCTCCTGCTGCGGGGGGCTGCGTTGCGGGTGGGCAATGCCGCCCCCCACTTCTCCGGCCGTTGCCAAGCTCCTGAGGCCCATGCCCACCCAGTCACATGGCTGGTAAGCCACACCCACAAAATAAGCCACGCCCACAGAGTGGTAATAAAAAAATTAGGAACCCGCCCCTGGGGTAGGGGGTGTTACGTGATTGTTATTTGTGATCTTCCCAGCTGGCTTCTAACAAGCAAAGTCAAAGAGGGAAGCCAGATTTGCTTCAATGACCATATAGAATATATATAAAATAACAGAGTTGGAAGGGACCTTGGAGGTCTTCTAGTCTAACCCCCTGCTTAGGCAGGAAACCTTATACCACTTCAGACAAATGGTTATCCAACATCTTAAAAACTTCCAGTGTTGGAGCATTCACAACTTCTGGAGGCAAGTAGTTCCACTGATTAATTGTTCTAACTATCAGGAAATTTCTCCTTAGTTCTAGGTTGCTTATCTCCTTGTTTAGTTTCCACCCATTGCTTCTTGTTCTACCCTCAGGTGCCTTGGAGAATAGTTTGACTCCCTCTTCTTTGTGGCAACCCCTCAAATATTGGAAGACTGCTATCATGATTTGCTCAACAACCGTGGCAAAACAGGTCCTAAAGTTGGTGCAACTTTGTATGATGATGGGAAAGTAAAAAGTTGAGGTTCGAGGTGAATACTTTATTCTAGTGTCACAGAGGGAGTTTGAAGTCAACTCCTTTTTTTCCTTTTCCTCAGCCCTTCCTCACTTTTCTTTCCCCTTCTCCTCCCCACTGTGTCCTCCTATTTGTTTTTGAATTTTGGTAGTTTATTCTATAAACTAATAAAATGTTCCAGTCTCGAAGAAAGAGTAAAGATATGGTTTTATTACAATGGACTTTTCGTCCCCTAGTAGAGCAGTTGCACAACCATTGTTTACTTGTATTTTATTTTACTTCATGAGTAAAGTATTTTTTAATCTTTTAATTCCACTTCATGAATAAAATATTTACTTCATGAAAAAAAATATTTTAAAAAAAATTGGTGCAACTCATTTAATCAACTGCCTTGCTTAGCGACAGAAATTCTATTGTAATCATAAGTCAAGGATAACCTGTACCTTAATAAGGACAATACGTCTTAGTGGAGCTTGAGTTCTATAAAAATTCTTGGCTTCATCCCTGTAATTTTCTTCTTGGAGGTTGGTCATTGCTGATTTCCCAGTTAGGCCTATAGTACTGGGGATTTCCTAGTGGTCTCTCATCCGAATGTACATCGGGTCTGACTCAACTTTCTGAGATCAGACAAAATTAACTAGGTGGTGCCACCTGCTGGGCCAATACAGCCATAATCTTTTATTGGATTGTTATACAGTATGTCACTCAAGAGTCACTTGCTGTGAGACAGAAACATAGAAATATAGAAAACTGATGGCATAAAAAGACCCAGTGATCCGTTGAGCCGTTTAAGGTTTTTCTTCCTTTGTTTTTTCTTTGTTTTCTTGAGCAGCCATATAGATTTGATTAAGACATTAAACAATTAAAATAAAGTATCAATGTTGCTCATGTGAGTGTCTACGGAGATTCTCATTCATCTAGGTCAGGGGTCTCCAACCTTGGCAACTTTAAGCCTGGCGGACTTCAACTCCCAGAATTCTCCAGCCTGCTGGCTGGGGAATTCTGGGAGTTGAAGTCCGCCAGGCTTAAAGTTGCCAAGGTTGGAGACCCCTGATCTAGGTCATAGTTGTCCCAAAGGTGCTTTTTTCTTCTTCCAAGAGGCAACTGGACTTTCTTGTTTTTTCTTTGAAGACGTTTCTCTTCTCATCCAAGAAGCTTCTTCAGCTCTGAAGATTCACTTACTGAAGAAGCTTCTTGAATGAGAAGCGAAACATCTTCAAAGAAAAACAAGAAAGTCCAGTTGCCTCTTGAAAAAGCACCTTTGGGACTCAAGTTGAGTGGTTACTCCATTGAACTTTCCAAAGGGCTAGAACTCTTGCTACCAATGTTGGCCAGATTCCATGTGGCACTTTGTAGATATTTTAGATACCTTCCCCCCCACAACATCATTGACTGTGATAGCTAAGTTGTGAGCAAATCATAACCATGAGCCGCGGTGGCGCAGTGATTAGAGTGCAGTATTGCAGGCTACTTCTGCTGACTGCTGGCTGCCTGCAATTTATAGATAGAATAGATAGATAGATAGATAGATAGATAGATAGATAGATAGATAGATAGATAGATAGATAGATAGATAGATAGATAGATAGATAGATAGATAGATAGATAGATAGATAGATAGCAGTAGCAGTAGCAATAACAATAGACTTATATACCACTTTATAGTGCTTTACAGCCCTCTCTAAGCAGTTTACAGAATCAGTATATTGCCCCCAACAATTCTGAGTCAACATTTTACCCACCTCGGAAGGATGGAAGGCTGAGTCAACCTTGAGCCTGGTGAGATTGGAACTGCCAAATTGCAGGCAGCCAGCAGGCAACAGGAGCTTGCAGTACTGCACTCTAACCACTGCACCACCATCATAGATAGATGGATGGATGGATGGATGGATGGATGGATGGATGGATGGATGGATGGAGAGACATAGATAGATGGATGGATGGAGGGACAGAGACAGACAGACAGACAGACAGACATCGATGGATGGATGGATGGATGGATGGATGGATGGAGGGAGGGAGGGACAGAGATAGATAGATAGATAGATAGATAGATAGATAGATAGATAGATAGATAGATAGATAGATAGATAGATAGATAGGTAGGTAGGTAGGTACTGGTAGGTACCTGTAGGTACCTGTAGGTAGGTAGGTAGGTAGGTAGGTAGGTAGGTAGGTAGGCAGGCAGGCAGGCAGGCAGACAGGCAGACATAGATGGATGGATGGATGGATGGAGGGAGGGAGGGAGGGAGGGAGGGAGGGACGGACGGACGGACAGACAGACAGACAGACAGATATGGCAGTTTGAATCTCACCAGGCTCAAGGTTGACTCAGCCTTCCATACTTCTGAGGTGGGTAAAAATGAGGACCCAAATTGTTGGGGGCAATATGCTGACTCTGTAAAACCGCTTAGAGGGGGCTGTAAAGCACTGTAAAGTGGTATATAAGTTTAATGCTATTGCTATTGCTATTGAAGGCAGAGATGTCCAACCTTGGCAATTTTAAGACCTGTGGATTTCAATTCCCAGAATTCCCCAGCCATCATGAAGGTCTTAAAGTCCCCAAGGTTGGACACCCTTGATCTAAGGCACAACAGCTTGGTGAACACTGATGTATGGAAGGAATGGAAATATCTCTGTTTGCTTTTCATCATCAATATTTGTCCTTTAATTAATGTCATTCCAGTGTAGGCAGCCCGGCTGGGCAGAGAGATTAGCTAGAATTTATTGGATACCTTTGCTAGGTGAGATCAACCTAGCAACCTTGGAATAAGGAGCCGATAGCCCTCCTGATTAGATGTCTGGGAGTTAACGTTTAACTGTTTGGGTGATACGAGGAAAACAGGAATGCGTAATGTTGAGTGAGTCTTCTCCCCATGGATCAACCAAACAGGAGGTCTTCATACCTATTTCCAGCCCAGAGTTGCAGAATAGGAGAAGGAAAAGAGTGTATTGTACCAGAGATACAACATAGAATCATTGGGTTGGAAGGGACCTTGGAGGTCTTCTAGTTCAACCCCCCTGCTTATACCATTCTGGACAAATGGCTGTTCAATCTCTTCATGAAAACCTCCAGTGATGAAGCACCCACAACTTCTGGAGGCAAGCCGTTCCACTGGTTTATTGTTTTCACTGTCAGGAATTTTCTCCTTAGTTCCAGATTGGATATCTCTTTAATGATCTTCCACCCATCGCTTCCTCGCTTGCTCTATGCTTTGGAGAATCTTCAAATCTTCAGGTTCATCTACATCTTTAGCTGGGCGAGTGGTGGCCTCATACGATCTACAAGAGTCCATGGTTTGGAATATCTTCAATGGCAGTAAGGATTCCTTCAATCAGAAAAGTTTCCTTCTAAGGTCCAGAAAGTGTGTGAATAACAATCTGTGGATTTCCTGAGCTCGCCTTTGACCTGGATTTTTGGCTTCAGCTTTCCATTCTGACGTCTTGCCTCTGATCTTCAGCATCTCAGCTTTGATGGTTGTCTAAGGTTCGGGGCCGATCCTCACCATGATCCGAAAGCACGATTGTTCAAACAACATCACTGCTCCCATATGGAACCACCACCTGGTGCTGGCCTTGGGCATCCCTCAACTTCTCATCACCTTCATCTCCGCCGTCATCAACTCAGGCGTGGTTCTTGGGATGGTGTTCTCCAAGGAGTTTCACAAACCCATCTTCATCCTTTTCTGCAGCTTGGCCGTCTCCGATTTCTTCTGTGGCTCTTCGGGCTTCTGGATCGCCATGCTCTTCATCACGAACCCTCAAAGCACCATCGTGGGGTCCAAGGAGCTTCTCCGAGCTTACGCCTTCTACGCCATGTCGATCCTGGCCACCATTTACAACCTAGTCATCATTGGGATCGAACGCTACCTGGCTGTATCCAGATGTCGAAGGATGAGTTACCGAATCACCAAGAACCAGATTTTGAGTACTGCGTTGGGTATTTGGGTGTGTGCCTTCTCCTTGGGTTTCATGCCTCTAATGGGTTGGAACTGCTTGGAGAAAGATAAGATGTCCGCTCTGTACAGTCCGTTGTGCATGGACTATCTCACCTTCATCACTATTCCTCACTGTCTAGTGGTGTTAGTTCTACCGCTCTTCACTTATCTAAACATCATTATCTTTTTGAGGAAAAACAAAGGAACTATGGAAACTCTAGGACAGTGCCACACTACCTACCGTCTAGCTGAAGTCCAAGTTGCCAGAACCAGTGTGTTGATTTGGGTTTTGGCTTTGTTTTCCTACGCTCCTTTCTTCGCCGGGGTTGTGTTTGATTCAGCCACTCAACAATGTCCCAGCGAGCATTCTCGAACTATCTATATCTTCAGAAACCTCACGGCAATCATGATCACCATTAACTCACTAGGAGATCCCATCATATACTCTTTGAATATGAAGAAGTTAGGACACAGGCTCAGGTTTCTGAAACTTCCTTCCAACAACCGCATTGAAGTACAAGTCATTGGACAGACCTGACTTTGGGGTGAATCTCCGGACCTGTGAATTTCCGCCTCTTGTGAATGATCGACAACTGGTATGATGGATGGTGCTGTCCTTTACATGTCTGCTCGGAAATAAATCCCATAGAATAGAATAGAATAGAATAGAGTAGAGTAGAGCAGAGTAGAGTAGAGTAGAGTAGAGTAGAGTAGAGTAGAGTAGAGTAGAGTAGAGTAGAGTAGAGTAGAGTAGAATAGAATAGAATAGAATAGAATAGAATAGAATAGAATAGAATAGAATAGAATAGAATAGAATAACAGAGTTGGAAGGGACCTTGGAGGTCTTTTAGTCCAACCCCCTGCTTAGGCAGGAAACCCTACACCACTTCAGACATATGGTTATCCAACATCTTCTTAAAAACTTCCAGTGTTGGAGCATTCACAACTTCTGGAGGCAAGCTGTTCCACGGATTAATTGTTCTAACTGTCAGGAAATTTCTCCTTAGTTCTAAGTTGCTTCTTTCCTTGATTAGTTTCCACCCATTGCTTCTTGTTCTACCCTCAGGTGCTTTGGAGAATAGTTTGACTCCCTCTTCTTTGTGGCAACCCCCGAGATATTGGAACACTGCTATGATATCTCCCCTAGTCCTTCTTTTCATTAAACTAGACATACCCAGTTCCTGCAACCGTTTTTCATTTGTTTTAGCCTCCAGTCCCCTAATCATCTTTGTTGCTCTTCTCTGCACTCTTTCTAGAGTCTCAACATTCTTTTTACATCGTGGCGACCAAAACTGAATGCAGGATTCCTAGTGTGGCTTTACCAAGGCATTATAAAGTGGTATTAACACTTCACGTGATCTTGATTCTATCCCTCTGTTTATGCAGCCTAGAACTGTGTTGGCTTTTTTGGCAGCTGCTGCACACTGCTGGCTCATGTTTAAATGGTTGTCCACTAGGACTCCAAAGTCCCTCTCACAGTTACTACTGTTGAGCAAAGTACCACATATACTGTACCTGTGCATTTTGTTTTTCTTGCCTAAATGTAGAACCTTACTTTTTTCACCATTGAATTTCATTTTGTTAGATAGTGCCCAATGTTCAAGTCTGTCAAGATCCTTCTGTATCTTGAGCCTATCTTCTGGAGTGTTGGCTATTCCTGCCAGTTTGGTGTCATCTGCAAATTTGATGAGTTCCCCATCTATCCCGTCGTCCAAGTCATTGCTGAAGATGTTGAAGAGTACTGGGCCCGAAACAGAGCCTTGGGGTACTCCACTGCATACTTCCCTCCATGTAGATGCAGTTCCATTGAGCACTACAATGGAGTAAGTCCCATTGAAATTCAATGGGACTTACTCCAAAGGAATAGAATGGAAAGAGAGTGGGTGGAAGACATGTACAGCCTTGTACAATGGCGCATGACAAAAAACAGGTAGTCCTCAACTTACAACCATTTGTTGAGTGACCATTCAAGGTTACAACATCATAGAAAAAGTGACTTATGACTGGTCCTCCTACCATCACTGCATCCCCATGTTAACGTGTTCAAAATTTGAGGGCTTGGCAACTGGCATGTATTATCAATGGTTGTTTCAGCTCCTTGGGGGTCATGTGATTGCCCGGTCAGTTTCTGGTTAAGCGAAGTCAATGGGGGAAGTCGGATTCACTTAACAACTGCATGATTCACTTAACAACTGCAGTGATATGCTCAATAACCGTGGTTTAAAAAGATCATAAAATCGGGCATGACCTATTTAACAACTGCCTTGTTTAGCAATGAAAATTTTGGTCCCGATTGTGGTCGTAGGTAAAGGGGCTACCTGTATGACATCTGTGTATCTCTCTATTTGAGATCTTTTGGGAAGTACCTTTTAATATGATTTATTCGGATTGAGTTTGCAGTCCTTCCTTTCTTTAAATAAGGGAATTAAAGATAAACGCTGATGATTTTCGATGGGTTCTGAATGCAGATTTACAGTACAGTACATATTTTACACGGCTACCCAGTTTCAGCACCTGAAGGAGCGGACAGTTCCCAGCCATCAGGAAAAAAACCTGGAAAAACCAAAATTGTTTCAAAATTTAAATGTCAAGGAAATGCAGTACAAATTCAGGTTGAAGATTTAAGACTTTAATGTGAACTTCCTCCAGAATGAATTATTAATCAGAATAATTCTCTGATCATTACAAAAGCTTGCTTTATTTTATTTTATTTTGCTTTTTGTTATAGTAAGTATGTTACACTTGGCTTTAAAAAAAACAACCCAGTCATTTTATTGGTTATTTTCCATCAGTTATATCTGTTTACTCAACTAATTGCCCCATGATGGATCTCAGCCAGATAGTGCCTCTAATATAATGAGTTATGACTTACAAAAAGCTTGCCCAATAATAAAACTGTTACCTTTTGCTGTGCCCCAAAATTTATTGCTGACATCTCAGAAAAACGGTTTGGATTAACGGTGGTAAATGTTGGAGAAAAAGGTGGATTAAAAAAAAAAGATTTAGATTTCAAACAGATAACATTCACAAAATAATGCTTAACCTGGATTAAGAAATATATTGTTTTATACTGGTATATGTTCGTGAACTCAAGAAATCAGAAAATGTGCAGTATGTCTTTAACAAATTAATAAAAAGGCTTTGCTGGAGGAAGTATGTTGCATCTCTGTATGATCCTCCCTTCCATTCTCATTTTGGGGTGTGTGTGGATAATGCATCTCTGTATGATCCTCCATTCTGTTCTTATTTCTTTTGGCACCAGTTGCATCTCTGTATGATCCACCATACTTCTTTTGCTATTATCGTTTATTGATAGTGCTAATAATTGTGTTGTGCATCTATCTTGCATGGATTGTGATTGGCTCCCTTCATTGTGACTGGGAGAACTCTAAGCAAAAGGAAAACATCACACCGTGCAATTCTATATACAACTACTCAGAAATAAGCCCCATACAAATAGTCTCGATTTATGACTACAATTGAGCCCAACATTTCTGTTGTTAAGTGAGACATTTGTTAAGTGAGTTTTGCCCCATTTTAAGACCTTTCTTGCCACAGTTGTTAAGTGAATCACTGCAGCTGATACGTTAAGTCACCCGGTTGTTAAGCGAATCTGGTTTCCCCATTGACCTTGCTTGTCAGAAGGTCGCAAAAGGGGATCACATGATCTTGGGACACGGCAACGGTCATAAGTATGAACCCGCTGCCAAGCTTCTGAATTTTGATCACATGATCATGGGGATGCTGCATAGGTCGTAACTGTGAAAAATGGTTCATAAGTCACATTTCTCAGTGTTGTCGTAACTTTGAACGGTCACTAAGTGAACTGTTGTAAGTCGAGGACTACTTGTACCATTCAGTGGGACTCACTCTGTGGTAGCATTGCTTAGGGGAAGTATCAGAGCCTTCGGGATGGAACTGACGTTACCTACCACAATGCAATCTTCTTCTAACATTGGAGCTCTGAATAGGGGAGTCCAGGGAGGGCAAAAAAGTCAAGATGGCAGTTGCAACTGAAGACAGAGACATGGGGCAGAAGACCCTGCTTATGACATTTGAATTTTGGAGACCTCCTGCAAGTTCCTTTAAACCGATCTCCAGACTTCAGTTGTATCTCTGGGCAAATTTTATTTTATTTTCATTTATACCTGTCCATAATGCTATCCAAAGCTGACAACCAGATGATATCAAGGAATTTAGTTCCCATCTGTAGAGGGAGGAAAAAGAGAGAATGGTTGTTTAGTCCTTGGGAAGGAGAAAATGTGAGAAAGAGACTCCGGATGGCCCTGACTTGATCGCATTGTTCTTCAAAAGAGTAATGAATAGAATAGAATAGAATAGAATAGAATAGAATAGAATAGAATAGAATAGAATAGAATAGAATAGAATAGAATAGAATAGAATAGAATAGAATAGAATAGAATAGAAATTAGGATAGGATAGGATAGGATAGGATAGGATATAGAGTAGAGTAGAGTAGAGTAGAGTAGAGTAGAGTAGAGTAGAGTAGAGTAGAGTAGAGTAGAGTAGAGTAGAGTAGAGTAAGTAGAATAGCATAGAAAAGAAAAGAAAAGAAAAGAAAAGAAAAGAAAAGAAAAGAAAAGAAAAGAAAAGAAAAGAAAAGAAAAGAAAAGAAAAGAAAAGAAAAGAAAAGAAAAGAAAAGAAATGAAATGAAATTAGGCTAGGCTAGGCTAGGCTAGGCTAGGCTAGGCTAGGCTAGGCTAGGCTAGGCTAGGCTAGGCTAGAATAGAATAGAATAGAATAGAATAGAATAGAATAGAATAGAATAGAATAGAATAGAATAGAATAGAATAGAATAGAATAGAATATAGAGTAGAATAGAGTAGAGTAGAGTAGAGTAGAGTAGAGTAGAGTAGAGTAGAGTAGAGTAGAGTAGAGTAGAATAGAATAGAATAGAATAGAATAGAATAGAATAGAATAGAATAGAATAGAATAGAATAGAATAGAAATTAGGATAGGATAGGATAGGATAGGATAGGATAGGATAGGATAGGATAGGATAGGATATAGAGTAGAGTAGAGTAGAGTAGAGTAGAGTAGAGTAGAGTAGAGTAGAGTAGAGTAGAGTAGAGTAGAGTAGAGTAGAGTAAGTAGAATAGCATAGAAAAGAAAAGAAAAGAAAAGAAAAGAAAAGAAAAGAAAAGAAAAGAAAAGAAAAGAAAAGAAAAGAAAAGAAAAGAAAAGAAAAGAAATGAAATTAGGCTAGGCTAGGCTAGGCTAGGCTAGGCTAGGCTAGGCTAGAATAGAATAGAATAGAATAGAATAGAATAGAATAGAATAGAATAGAATAGAATAGAATAGAATAGAATAGAATAGAATAGAATATAGAGTAGAATAGAATAGAGTAGAGTAGAGTAGAGTAGAGTAGAGTAGAGTAGAATAGAATAGAATAGAATAGAATAGAATAGAATAGAATAGAATAGAATAGAATAGAATAGAATAGAATATAGAGTAGAATAGAGTAGAGTAGAGTAGAGTAGAATAGAATAGAATAAAATAGAATAGAATAGAATAGAATAGAATAGAATAGAATAGAATAGAATAGAATAGAATAGAATAGAATAGAATAGAATAGAATAGAATAGAATAGAAATTAGGATAGGATAGGATAGGATAGGATAGGATAGGATAGGATAGGATAGGATAGGATAGGATAGGATAGGATAGGATAGGATATAGAGTAGAGTAGAGTAGAGTAGAGTAGAGTAGAGTAGAGTAGAATAGAGTAGAGTAGAGTAGAGTAGAGTAAGTAGAATAGCATAGAAAAGAAAAGAAAAGAAAAGAAAAGAAAAGAAAAGAAAAGAAAAGAAAAGAAAAGAAAAGAAAAGAAATGAAATGAAATTAGGCTAGGCTAGGCTAGGCTAGGCTAGGCTAGGCTAGGCTAGGCTAGGCTAGGCTAGGCTAGGCTAGGCTAGGCTAGGCTAGAATAGAATAGAATAGAATAGAATAGAATAGAATAGAATAGAATAGAATAGAATAGAATAGAATAGAATAGAATAGAATAGAATAGAATAGAATAGAATAGAATATAGAGTAGAATAGAGTAGAGTAGAGTAGAGTAGAGTAGAGTAGAGTAGAATAGAATAGAATAGAATAGAATAGAATAGAATAGAATAGAATAGAATAGAAAAGAAAAGAAAAGAAAAGAAAAGAAAAGAAAAGAAAAGAAAAGAAAAGAAAAGAAAAGAAAAGAAAAGAAAAGAAATTAGGCTAGGCTAGGCTAGGCTAGGCTAGGATAGAATAGAATAGAAATTAGGCTAGGCTAGGCTAGGCTAGGCTAGGCTAGGCTAGGCTAGGCTAGGCTAGGCTAGAATAGAATAGAATAGAATAGAATAGAATAGAATAGAATAGAATAGAATAGAATAGAATAGAATAGAATAGAATAGAATAGAATAGAATAGAATAGAATAACTTTATTGTCACTTTGACTATACACTAATCAGCATACATTAAAATGAAATTTCGTTGCATACAGCTCTCAAAGGGTCACCACCTCCAATATACACTACATAAACAAACAAACAAACAAACAAACAAATACAGAATTATGCATATACCCACATATATTATATGACACAGAGAAACAACATGGTCTAGTTCGGATGTATACCTGTACATGGCAAGAAAGAGGAATCTTGCGAGTTTACCAAACGGACGGCATAAGGAACAAAGCGGTTACAGAATCTGGAAGTCCTGCTATAAGATACTTCGAAACCTCCTCCCAGAGGGGAGCAACAGAAACAGGCCGTGAAGTAGGTGTGTCTAATGAAGCTTTGAGCTCCAAGCACGAAGCACTTATAAGAGGTATCCTGAATGATGGGAAGTGAGCTTAACGAAATGAAAGTTTGGATTAAGCTTTCAAGATCCTGTTAACGGAGAAAACGAAAGAAGCATTCTTGGAAATCTTTTGAGGTATCTTTTTTCTGATCTGGCCTACCTCAAAGGGTTGGCAGGTAGGCACCAACAAATCTGCAAGAGACCTATCAAGCTTTGGGGCCAATACACGATGCAGGCCTTGACTTACAACAGTTCATTTAGTGACCGTTCAAAGTTACAACGGCACGAGGAAAAGTGACCGTTTTTCACACTTATGACCGTTGCAGCATCCCCATGGTCACGTGATCAAAATTCAGATGCTTGGCAACTGGTTCATATTCATATTATGACGGTTGCATGTCCCGGGCTCACATGACCCGCTTTACGTGACTTTTTGACAAGCAAAACCAATAGGGGAGCCACATTCACTTAGCAACCATGTTTCTAACTTAACAACTGCAGTGATTCACTTAACAACGGTGGCAAAAAAAGTTTGTAAAATGGGCAAAACTCACTTAACAACTCTCTCGCTTAGCAACAGAAAGTTTGGGCTCAATTGCGGACTTAAGTCGAGGACTACTTGGAAAGGAAAATAAAGCAAGAAGGAACAAAACAAGCAAAAAAGGGAAAAAAATCTTTTGCATATGGGATGCAAACCAGTAATGGTATTCACTTACCTTCGCTACCGGTTCGGACATGGGAGCTCATGCGCGGCCCTTCTGCGCATGCGCAGAGCGTCCGTGATGATGTCCGGGCCGGTGGGCGGAGCCTCCCACCACCGCTACCTGTTCACCCGAACCAGTGCAAACCGGTAGAATACCACCACTGGTGCAAGAGGATATGAGTTCATATTGGGATAGGTATTTTTTCCTTATCCCTTAAATAGAATAGAATAGAATAGAATTCTTTATTGGCCAAGTGTGATTGGACACACAAGGAATTTGTCTTTGGTGCATATGCTCTCAGTGTACATAAAAAGAAAAGATACATTTGTCAAGAATGGTTGTCATAGGGTTTAAGTAAGTAATCAGGAAACAATCAATATGAAACATAAATCGTAAGGATACAAGCAACAAGTTACAGTCATACAGTCATAAGTGGGAGGAGATGGGTGATAGGAACGATGAGAAAAACTAATAGTAATAGTAGTGCAGCCTTAGTGAAGAGTTTGACAGTGGTGAGGGAATTATTTGTTTAGCAGAGTGATGGCGTTCGGGGAAAACCTGTTCTTGTGTCTAGTTGTCTTGGTGTGCAGTGCTCTATAGCGACGTTTTAAGGGTAGGAGTTGAAACAATTTATGTCCAGGATGCGAGGGGTCAGTAAATAAAAAAGAAAAGCAAACATTTTAAATATCCTAATTCAACATTTATCTCCAGAACATGTGGTATAATAAACGATGTTAATGGGATATAAAAAACATGGTTCATTTTGCTGATAAAATGCGGATCAGTCCTGAATAAATTTATCTTTCATTATAAGGTGGTTACAGGTTTTGCGACTGAGCTCTTTTCTTTCAATCCAAACAATTTTCCACTGTTTTAAATATCACCGACCCAATTAAAGAAATAATTTATTTTGCGGCGTTCGGCGACCGTTCCGCCTGCCAGCTAAAAAGAGGAATTAAATAGGTTTTATGGCTGTGCCTTAAGAAATATGGACAATACATAAATTAACAGCAGGATTTATTATCTGCCATTTCAGGATAACCAACATTATTCAAAGTGCAGAAAAGAGGTAAGATAAAGGGTTAGTGAAAAAGAAATGCGATAACAAAAAGGAAATACAGTTAGTCCTCAACTTTCGACCGCAACTGAACCCAAAATTTCTGATGCTAAGCAAGGCAGTTGTTAAGCGAGTTTGGCCCCATGTTATGACTTTTTGCCACAGTTGTTAAGTGAATCGCTGCAGTTAAGCGAATCATGTGGTCGTTATGCGAATCTGGCTCCCCTCCCTTACACTTTGCTAATTTGATTAATTTGATTAATTTTGTTAATTTTATTAGGCATCTAAACAATTACACTTGGAATACGGCGTCCAGTTCTGGTCACCACAATGCAAAAATAAAATAAAATGCTGAGACCTTGGAAGGTGTGTATAGAAGAGCGACGAAGATTATGAGGGTTCTGGCGGCTAAATTGTCTGGTGAACAGTTAACAGAACAGGTAGTCCTTGACTTACGACCACAATTGAGCCCAACATTTTGGTTGGTAAGTGAGACATCCGTTAAGTGTGTTTTGCTCCATTTTACGACCTTTCTTGCCACGGTTGTTAAGGGAATCACTGCAGTGGATAAGTGAGCAACCCAGTTGTTCTGTGAATCTGGCTTCTTCCCCATTGACTTTCTTCATAAATATGAATTACTGTATTTTTCCATGTATAAGATGCTACTTTTTCCTTTAAAATATTGACTTGAAAATGGAGGGGCGTCTTATCTCTGGGGGCCGAGAGCAGAAGGCGTGGCCCATCCCCGTCCTCCAGCTCCGCCGCACCTGTGGGATGAGTTTCCCGCGACGGCCAATCTGACCCTGGGCAAACCGGTTGTTAAATTACCCCCCACCCACCCCGCTATCAAAGTGGATCCTGGGCACGGCGCTGCAATGGAGAAATGGGAAGTGGACTCAGCCGGCATGAGGCAAGGAGGAAAAACAGGGAGAAGAAAGACGGAAAGTGGCCCGTTTCTCCATTGCAGCACAGTGCCACGCCGCGGAGCTTGCCCCGCCCACTACCGCCCAGATGCCCTTTGCTACGGTAACCTGATTTCCAGGTCCATCACATTTCTCGCCGTTGTGTGCAGGCAAACAAGTTTGCGGGACTAAAAAAAAAAGTTCAATCAATCAATTCCCACTTCTCGCGGGGGAAAAAAAAGATCTCACGAGACTGGAATTGTTTGATTGAACTTTTTTTTTTCTAGTCCCACAAACAATGTTCCCTCTAACATTGAAAATCACTGCGCGGCAGTTGGAAACTGCTGCGCTGCGTTTTCTTTTCTGGAGGGACCGAACCGGCCTCCCTGGATGAAGAGTAAGCTGGTGGGCAGCAGCCTTTGATCTCGCTCTCCTCCTCTCCCTAGCAGCGGAGCCCGCCTGGGGAGGCAAGAGTTAAAGCCTCCGCCTCTCTTCGTTGAAGGCTCCTTTCCCCCACCACCCACCCACCCCAAATCAATGTTCCCTCTGACATAAGAAAATGCCAAGCGGCAGTTGGAAACTGCCGCCCGGCGTTTTCTTATCACGTGCGCGGCCGCGCGGCCGCGCAGCTTAGAGGGAACATTGCCCACAAACTTGTTTCCCTGCACACGATGGCGAGAAACGCGACGGTTCGCAAAGAAATGCTTGGGGCAAGCGAGGGCATCTGGGCTCCAGGCGCTGAAATGAGCCCGTTTCTCTCCAGCAGTTGCCCACCGGAGGGAAGGCGGGCATCTACTGGCACTTAGAGGCAGCGGCATTCCAGGTTTCTGAATTTGGAGTAAGAAAAGTGAGGGGCGTCTTATAGAGGGAAAAATACAGTAGTTGCCACGTGATCACATGATCGTGGGGATGCTGCAAAGCTCATGTCACGATATGAATATTGTCAGTTTGTGCATCTCTATGTTTTCTGTTTCTTGTTTCTGAGCTGAGATAGCGCAGTGGTTAAAAGCAGCATTGCGACCTTCAGCTGACTGCTAGTTCAGCAGTTCAGCTGTTCAAATCTCACCGGCTCAAGGTTGACTCAGCCTTCCATCCTTCTGAGGTCGGTAAAATGAGGACCCAGATTGTTGGGGGCAATATGCTGAACTCTGTAAACCGCTTAGAGAGTGCTGTAAAGCACTATGAAGCGGTATATAAGTAAAGTGCTATAAAGTGCTATTGTATCTATGGTCAAACAGACGTATGATATATTCTACTACGCATGTCTGCATTCCAAAGGTCGCCATTTCTACCAAGGTAGAAGTGATTTGTCTCTTAGCCGATAAAATGTAGTTCTAATAAGAATTCTTTATTATTTTTCTACTGAAATAAATATTTTGTTAATTAGATTTGAATCTCGGGTTTTATTTTCTAAGAAGTATGTTTTCAAAGAAGCCACGATCCATCAACCTCAGGAGAATTTATTTCTCCGCTAACAACTCATAATTATGAAAATGGTCATAGGTCACAGTTGTCACTTCCATTGTAACCTTCAATGTATCAGAGTTTGTTGCAGCAATCAAATCCAGAAAGCACACACAGGTAACTGATGCAGCAGGATTCATTAACTTCAATTAATTAATTAATCAATTAATAAAATTTCTATGCCGCCCAACTCCCAGGGGACTCTGGGCGGTGCACAACTTCATGTGTTATTATATACATAATAACACACGAAGTAATATATACAATACCAAGAGTGGTTCTTCCAACGTGGTAGAGACTACAAGCAAAAACACAGGCAGAGTAGAGAACAGCTTCAGCTTCAATTCAGCAGACAGACTAGTTTTAGCTCAGAGCAGCAGACTCAGAGCTCAGCATAGCTAAGCCACGCCCAGACTCCTAGCTGTCTGAATCAGCAAACAGCCCCCATTGTCTGACCTTGTTGCTATGTCCTATTCCAGTTCATGAATATACTGTGACAGAATGGTCACTAAATGAACTGTCGTAAGTCGAGGACTACCTATACAGTCAGGGGTGAAATCCAGCAGGTTCTGACAGGTTCTGGAGAACCAGTAGCGGAAATTTTGAGTAGTTCGGAGAACCGGCAAATACCACCAGAGGGGGGAGGGAATGGGGATTTTGCAGTATCCTTCCCCCAGGAGTGGGGAGGGAATGGGGATTTTGCAGTATCCTTCCCCCAGGAGTGGGGAGGGAATGGAGATTTTGCAGTATCCTTCCCCTGGAGTGGGGAGGGAATGGAGATTTTGCAGTATCCTTCCCCCTGGAGTGGGGAGGGAATGGAGTTTTTGCAGTATCCTTCCCCCAGGAGTGGGGAGGGAATGGGGATTTTGCAGTATCCTTCCCCCAGGAGTGGGGAGGGAATGGAGATTTTGCAGTATCCTTCCCCCAGGAGTGGGGAGGGAATGGAGATTTTGCAGTATCCTTCCCCCAGGAGTGGGGAGGGAATGGAGATTTTGCAGTATCCTTCCCCCAGGAGTGGGGAGGGAATGGAGATTTTGCAGTATCCTTTCCCCAGGAGTGGGGAGGGAATGGAGATTTTGCAGTCTCCTTCCCCAGGAGTGGGGAGGGAATGGAGATTTTGCAGTATCCTTCCCCCAGGAGTGGGGAGGGAATGGAGATTTTGCAGTATCCTTCCCCAGGAGTGGGGAGGGAATGGAGATTTTGCAGTATCCTTCCCCAGGAGTGGGGAGGGAATGGAGATTTTGCAATATCCTTCCCCCAGGAGTGGGGAGGGAATGGGGATTTTGCAGTATCCTTCCCTCCAAGAGCTGAAGTGGTGCAGTGGTTAAATGCAGCCATTGCAGGCTGACTGCTAGTTCAACAGTTCAGCTGTTCAAATCTCACTAGGCTCAAGGTTGACTCAGCCTTCCATCCTTCCGAGGTTGGTAAAATGAGGACCCAGATTGTTGGGGGCAATATGCTGAACTCTGTAAACCGCTTAGAGAGTGCTGTAAAGCACTATGAAGCGGTATATAAGAAAAGTGCTATAAGAAAAGTGCTATATTGGGGAGGGAATGGGGATTTTGCAATATCCTTCCCCCAGGAGTGGGGAGGGAATGGGGATTTTGCAGTATCCTTCCCCCAGGAGTGGGGAGGGAATGGGGATTTTGCAGTATCCTTCCCCCAGGAGTGGGGAGGGAATGGGGATTTTGCAGTATCCTTCCCCCAGGAGTGGGGAGGGAATGGGGATTTTGCAGTATCCTTCCCCCAGGAGTGGGGAGGGAATGGAGATTTTGCAGTATCCTTCCCCCAGGAGTGGGGAGGGAATGGAGATTTTTTAGTATCCTTCCCCCAGGAGTGGGGAGGGAATGGGGATTTTGCAGTATCCTTCCCCCAGGAGTGGGGAGGGAATGGAGATTTTGCAGTATCCTTCCCCCAGGAGTGGGGAGGGAATGGGGATTTTGCAGTATCCTTCCCCCAGGAGTGGGGAGGGAATGGAGATTTTGCAGTATCCTTCCCCCAGGAGTGGGGAGGGAATGGAGATTTTGCAGTATCCTTCCCCCAGGAGTGGGGAGGGAATGGAGATTTTGCAGTATCCTTCCCCCAGGAGTGGGGAGGGAATGGGGATTTTGCAGTATCCTTCCCCCAGGAGTGGGGAGGGAATGGAGATTTTGCAGTATCCTTCCCCCAGGAGTGGGGAGGGAATGGAGATTTTGCAGTATCCTTCCCCCAGGAGTGGGGAGGGAATGGAGATTTTGCAGTATCCTTCCCCCAGGAGTGGGGAGGGAATGGAGATTTTGCAGTATCCTTCCCCCAGGAGTGGGGAGGGAATGGAGATTTTGCAGTATCCTTCCCCCAGGAGTGGGGAGGGAATGGAGATTTTGCAGTATCCTTCCCCCAGGAGTGGGGAGGGAATGGAGATTTTGCAGTATCCTTCCCCCAGGAGTGGGGAGGGAATGGAGATTTTGCAGTATCCTTCCCCCAGGAGTGGGGAGGGAATGGAGATTTTGCAGTATCCTTCCCCCAGGAGTGGGGAGGGAATGGAGATTTTGCAGTATCCTTCCCCAGGAGTGGGGAGGGAATGGAGATTTTGCAGTATCCTTCCCCCAGGAGTGGGGAGGGAATGGAGATTTTGCAGTATCCTTCCCCAGGAGTGGGGAGGGAATGGAGATTTTGCAGTATCCTTCCCCCAGGAGTGGGGAGGGAATGGAGATTTTGCAGTATCCTTCCCCCAGGAGTGGGGAGGGAATGGAGATTTTGCAGTATCCTTCCCCAGGAGTGGGGAGGGAATGGGGATTTTGCAGTATCCTTCCCCCAGGAGTGGGGAGGGAATGGAGATTTTGCAGTATCCTTCCCCAGGAGTGGGGAGGGAATGGAGATTTTGCAGTATCCTTCCCCAGGAGTGGGGAGGGAATGGAGATTTTGCAATATCCTTCCCCCAGGAGTGGGGAGGGAATGGGGATTTTGCAGTATCCTTCCCCCAGGAGTGGGGAGGGAATGGGGATTTTGCAGTATCCTTCCCCCAGGAGTGGGGAGGGAATGGAGATTTTGCAGTATCCTTCCCCCATGAGTGGGGAGGGAATGGGGATTTTGCAGTATCCTTCCCCCAGGAGTGGGGAGGAATGGAGATTTTGCAGTATCCTTCCCCCAGGAGTGGGGAGGGAATGGAGATTTTGCAGTATCCTTCCCCCAGGAGTGGGGAGGGAATGGAGATTTTGCAGTATCCTTCCCCTGGAGTGGGGAGGGAATGGAGATTTTGCAGTATCCTTCCCCCTGGAGTGGGGAGGGAATGGAGTTTTTGCAGTATCCTTCCCCCAGGAGTGGGGAGGGAATGGGGATTTTGCAGTATCCTTCCCCCAGGAGTGGGGAGGGAATGGAGATTTTGCAGTATCCTTCCCCTGGAGTGGGGAGGGAATGGAGATTTTGCAGTATCCTTCCCCCTGGAGTGGGGAGGGAATGGAGTTTTTGCAGTATCCTTCCCCCAGGAGTGGGGAGGGAATGGGGATTTTGCAGTATCCTTCCCCCAGGAGTGGGGAGGGAATGGAGATTTTGCAGTATCCTTCCCCCAGGAGTGGGGAGGGAATGGAGATTTTGCAGTATCCTTCCCCCAGGAGTGGGGAGGGAATGGAGATTTTGCAGTATCCTTCCCCCAGGAGTGGGGAGGGAATGGAGATTTTGCAGTATCCTTTCCCCAGGAGTGGGGAGGGAATGGAGATTTTGCAGTCTCCTTCCCCAGGAGTGGGGAGGGAATGGAGATTTTGCAGTATCCTTCCCCCAGGAGTGGGGAGGGAATGGAGATTTTGCAGTATCCTTCCCCAGGAGTGGGGAGGGAATGGAGATTTTGCAGTATCCTTCCCCAGGAGTGGGGAGGGAATGGAGATTTTGCAATATCCTTCCCCCAGGAGTGGGGAGGGAATGGGGATTTTGCAGTATCCTTCCCTCCAAGAGCTGAAGTGGTGCAGTGGTTAAATGCAGCCATTGCAGGCTGACTGCTAGTTCAACAGTTCAGCTGTTCAAATCTCACTAGGCTCAAGGTTGACTCAGCCTTCCATCCTTCCGAGGTTGGTAAAATGAGGACCCAGATTGTTGGGGGCAATATGCTGAACTCTGTAAACCGCTTAGAGAGTGCTGTAAAGCACTATGAAGCGGTATATAAGAAAAGTGCTATAAGAAAAGTGCTATATTGGGGAGGGAATGGGGATTTTGCAATATCCTTCCCCCAGGAGTGGGGAGGGAATGGGGATTTTGCAGTATCCTTCCCCCAGGAGTGGGGAGGGAATGGGGATTTTGCAGTATCCTTCCCCCAGGAGTGGGGAGGGAATGGGGATTTTGCAGTATCCTTCCCCCAGGAGTGGGGAGGGAATGGGGATTTTGCAGTATCCTTCCCCCAGGAGTGGGGAGGGAATGGAGATTTTGCAGTATCCTTCCCCCAGGAGTGGGGAGGGAATGGAGATTTTTTAGTATCCTTCCCCCAGGAGTGGGGAGGGAATGGGGATTTTGCAGTATCCTTCCCCCAGGAGTGGGGAGGGAATGGAGATTTTGCAGTATCCTTCCCCCAGGAGTGGGGAGGGAATGGGGATTTTGCAGTATCCTTCCCCCAGGAGTGGGGAGGGAATGGAGATTTTGCAGTATCCTTCCCCCAGGAGTGGGGAGGGAATGGAGATTTTGCAGTATCCTTCCCCCAGGAGTGGGGAGGGAATGGAGATTTTGCAGTATCCTTCCCCCAGGAGTGGGGAGGGAATGGGGATTTTGCAGTATCCTTCCCCCAGGAGTGGGGAGGGAATGGAGATTTTGCAGTATCCTTCCCCCAGGAGTGGGGAGGGAATGGAGATTTTGCAGTATCCTTCCCCCAGGAGTGGGGAGGGAATGGAGATTTTGCAGTATCCTTCCCCCAGGAGTGGGGAGGGAATGGAGATTTTGCAGTATCCTTCCCCCAGGAGTGGGGAGGGAATGGAGATTTTGCAGTATCCTTCCCCCAGGAGTGGGGAGGGAATGGAGATTTTGCAGTATCCTTCCCCCAGGAGTGGGGAGGGAATGGAGATTTTGCAGTATCCTTCCCCCAGGAGTGGGGAGGGAATGGAGATTTTGCAGTATCCTTCCCCCAGGAGTGGGGAGGGAATGGAGATTTTGCAGTATCCTTCCCCCAGGAGTGGGGAGGGAATGGAGATTTTGCAGTATCCTTCCCCAGGAGTGGGGAGGGAATGGAGATTTTGCAGTATCCTTCCCCCAGGAGTGGGGAGGGAATGGAGATTTTGCAGTATCCTTCCCCAGGAGTGGGGAGGGAATGGAGATTTTGCAGTATCCTTCCCCCAGGAGTGGGGAGGGAATGGAGATTTTGCAGTATCCTTCCCCCAGGAGTGGGGAGGGAATGGAGATTTTGCAGTATCCTTCCCCAGGAGTGGGGAGGGAATGGGGATTTTGCAGTATCCTTCCCCAGGAGTGGGGAGGGAATGGAGATTTTGCAGTATCCTTCCCCAGGAGTGGGGAGGGAATGGAGATTTTGCAATATCCTTCCCCCAGGAGTGGGGAGGGAATGGGGATTTTGCAGTATCCTTCCCCCAGGAGTGGGGAGGGAATGGAGATTTTGCAGTATCCTTCCCCCATGAGTGGGGAGGGAATGGGGATTTTGCAGTATCCTTCCCCCAGGAGTGGGGAGGAATGGAGATTTTGCAGTATCCTTCCCCCAGGAGTGGGGAGGGAATGGAGATTTTGCAGTATCCTTCCCCCAGGAGTGGGGAGGGAATGGGGATTTTGCAGTATCCTTCCCCCAGGAGTGGGGAGGGAATGGAGATTTTGCAGTATCCTTCCCCCAGGAGTGGGGAGGGAATGGGGATTTTGCAGTATCCTTCCCCCAGGAGTGGGGAGGGAATGGAGATTTTGCAATATCCTTCCCCCAGGAGTGGGGAGGGAATGGGGATTTTGCAGTATCCTTCCCCCAGGAGTGGGGAGGGAATGGAGATTTTGCAGTATCCTTCCCCAGGAGTGGGGAGGGAATGGAGATTTTGCAGTATCCTTCCCCAGGAGTGGGGAGGGAATGGAGATTTTGCAATATCCTTCCCCCAGGAGTGGGGAGGGAATGGGGATTTTGCAGTATCCTTCCCCCAGGAGTGGGGAGGGAATGGGGATTTTGCAGTATCCTTCCCCCAGGAGTGGGGAGGGAATGGAGATTTTGCAGTATCCTTCCCCCATGAGTGGGGAGGGAATGGGGATTTTGCAGTATCCTTCCCCCAGGAGTGGGGAGGAATGGAGATTTTGCAGTATCCTTCCCCCAGGAGTGGGGAGGGAATGGAGATTTTGCAGTATCCTTCCCCCAGGAGTGGGGAGGGAATGGAGATTTTGCAGTATCCTTCCCCTGGAGTGGGGAGGGAATGGAGATTTTGCAGTATCCTTCCCCCTGGAGTGGGGAGGGAATGGAGTTTTTGCAGTATCCTTCCCCCAGGAGTGGGGAGGGAATGGGGATTTTGCAGTATCCTTCCCCCAGGAGTGGGGAGGGAATGGAGATTTTGCAGTATCCTTCCCCTGGAGTGGGGAGGGAATGGAGATTTTGCAGTATCCTTCCCCCTGGAGTGGGGAGGGAATGGAGTTTTTGCAGTATCCTTCCCCCAGGAGTGGGGAGGGAATGGGGATTTTGCAGTATCCTTCCCCCAGAAGTGGGGAGGGAATGGAGATTTTGCAGTATCCTTCCCCCAGGAGTGGGGAGGGAATGGAGATTTTGCAGTATCCTTCCCCCAGGAGTGGGGAGGGAATGGAGATTTTGCAGTATCCTTCCCCCAGGAGTGGGGAGGGAATGGAGATTTTGCAGTATCCTTTCCCCAGGAGTGGGGAGGGAATGGAGATTTTGCAGTCTCCTTCCCCAGGAGTGGGGAGGGAATGGAGATTTTGCAGTATCCTTCCCCCAGGAGTGGGGAGGGAATGGAGATTTTGCAGTATCCTTCCCCAGGAGTGGGGAGGGAATGGAGATTTTGCAGTATCCTTCCCCAGGAGTGGGGAGGGAATGGAGATTTTGCAATATCCTTCCCCCAGGAGTGGGGAGGGAATGGGGATTTTGCAGTATCCTTCCCTCCAAGAGCTGAAGTGGTGCAGTGGTTAAATGCAGCCATTGCAGGCTGACTGCTAGTTCAACAGTTCAGCTGTTCAAATCTCACTAGGCTCAAGGTTGACTCAGCCTTCCATCCTTCCGAGGTTGGTAAAATGAGGACCCAGATTGTTGGGGGCAATATGCTGAACTCTGTAAACCGCTTAGAGAGTGCTGTAAAGCACTATGAAGCGGTATATAAGAAAAGTGCTATAAGAAAAGTGCTATATTGGGGAGGGAATGGGGATTTTGCAATATCCTTCCCCCAGGAGTGGGGAGGGAATGGGGATTTTGCAGTATCCTTCCCCCAGGAGTGGGGAGGGAATGGGGATTTTGCAGTATCCTTCCCCCAGGAGTGGGGAGGGAATGGGGATTTTGCAGTATCCTTCCCCCAGGAGTGGGGAGGGAATGGGGATTTTGCAGTATCCTTCCCCCAGGAGTGGGGAGGGAATGGAGATTTTGCAGTATCCTTCCCCCAGGAGTGGGGAGGGAATGGAGATTTTTTAGTATCCTTCCCCCAGGAGTGGGGAGGGAATGGGGATTTTGCAGTATCCTTCCCCCAGGAGTGGGGAGGGAATGGAGATTTTGCAGTATCCTTCCCCCAGGAGTGGGGAGGGAATGGGGATTTTGCAGTATCCTTCCCCCAGGAGTGGGGAGGGAATGGAGATTTTGCAGTATCCTTCCCCCAGGAGTGGGGAGGGAATGGAGATTTTGCAGTATCCTTCCCCCAGGAGTGGGGAGGGAATGGAGATTTTGCAGTATCCTTCCCCCAGGAGTGGGGAGGGAATGGGGATTTTGCAGTATCCTTCCCCCAGGAGTGGGGAGGGAATGGAGATTTTGCAGTATCCTTCCCCCAGGAGTGGGGAGGGAATGGAGATTTTGCAGTATCCTTCCCCCAGGAGTGGGGAGGGAATGGAGATTTTGCAGTATCCTTCCCCCAGGAGTGGGGAGGGAATGGAGATTTTGCAGTATCCTTCCCCCAGGAGTGGGGAGGGAATGGAGATTTTGCAGTATCCTTCCCCCAGGAGTGGGGAGGGAATGGAGATTTTGCAGTATCCTTCCCCCAGGAGTGGGGAGGGAATGGAGATTTTGCAGTATCCTTCCCCAGGAGTGGGGAGGGAATGGAGATTTTGCAGTATCCTTCCCCCAGGAGTGGGGAGGGAATGGAGATTTTGCAGTATCCTTCCCCAGGAGTGGGGAGGGAATGGAGATTTTGCAGTATCCTTCCCCCAGGAGTGGGGAGGGAATGGAGATTTTGCAGTATCCTTCCCCCAGGAGTGGGGAGGGAATGGAGATTTTGCAGTATCCTTCCCCAGGAGTGGGGAGAGAATGGGGATTTTGCAGTATCCTTCCCCAGGAGTGGGGAGGGAATGGAGATTTTGCAGTATCCTTCCCCAGGAGTGGGGAGGGAATGGAGATTTTGCAATATCCTTCCCCCAGGAGTGGGGAGGGAATGGGGATTTTGCAGTATCCTTCCCCCAGGAGTGGGGAGGGAATGGAGATTTTGCAGTATCCTTCCCCCATGAGTGGGGAGGGAATGGGGATTTTGCAGTATCCTTCCCCCAGGAGTGGGGAGGAATGGAGATTTTGCAGTATCCTTCCCCCAGGAGTGGGGAGGGAATGGAGATTTTGCAGTATCCTTCCCCCAGGAGTGGGGAGGGAATGGGGATTTTGCAGTATCCTTCCCCCAGGAGTGGGGAGGGAATGGAGATTTTGCAGTATCCTTCCCCCAGGAGTGGGGAGGGAATGGGGATTTTGCAGTATCCTTCCCCCAGGAGTGGGGAGGGAATGGAGATTTTGCAATATCCTTCCCCCAGGAGTGGGGAGGGAATGGGGATTTTGCAGTATCCTTCCCCCAGGAGTGGGGAGGGAATGGAGATTTTGCAGTATCCTTCCCCAGGAGTGGGGAGGGAATGGAGATTTTGCAGTATCCTTCCCCAGGAGTGGGGAGGGAATGGAGATTTTGCAATATCCTTCCCCCAGGAGTGGGGAGGGAATGGGGATTTTGCAGTATCCTTCCCCCAGGAGTGGGGAGGGAATGGGGATTTTGCAGTATCCTTCCCCCAGGAGTGGGGAGGGAATGGAGATTTTGCAGTATCCTTCCCCCATGAGTGGGGAGGGAATGGGGATTTTGCAGTATCCTTCCCCCAGGAGTGGGGAGGAATGGAGATTTTGCAGTATCCTTCCCCCAGGAGTGGGGAGGGAATGGAGATTTTGCAGTATCCTTCCCCCAGGAGTGGGGAGGGAATGGAGATTTTGCAGTATCCTTCCCCTGGAGTGGGGAGGGAATGGAGATTTTGCAGTATCCTTCCCCCTGGAGTGGGGAGGGAATGGAGTTTTTGCAGTATCCTTCCCCCAGGAGTGGGGAGGGAATGGGGATTTTGCAGTATCCTTCCCCCAGGAGTGGGGAGGGAATGGAGATTTTGCAGTATCCTTCCCCTGGAGTGGGGAGGGAATGGAGATTTTGCAGTATCCTTCCCCCTGGAGTGGGGAGGGAATGGAGTTTTTGCAGTATCCTTCCCCCAGGAGTGGGGAGGGAATGGGGATTTTGCAGTATCCTTCCCCCAGAAGTGGGGAGGGAATGGAGATTTTGCAGTATCCTTCCCCCAGGAGTGGGGAGGGAATGGAGATTTTGCAGTATCCTTCCCCCAGGAGTGGGGAGGGAATGGAGATTTTGCAGTATCCTTCCCCCAGGAGTGGGGAGGGAATGGAGATTTTGCAGTATCCTTTCCCCAGGAGTGGGGAGGGAATGGAGATTTTGCAGTCTCCTTCCCCAGGAGTGGGGAGGGAATGGAGATTTTGCAGTATCCTTCCCCCAGGAGTGGGGAGGGAATGGAGATTTTGCAGTATCCTTCCCCAGGAGTGGGGAGGGAATGGAGATTTTGCAGTATCCTTCCCCAGGAGTGGGGAGGGAATGGAGATTTTGCAATATCCTTCCCCCAGGAGTGGGGAGGGAATGGGGATTTTGCAGTATCCTTCCCTCCAAGAGCTGAAGTGGTGCAGTGGTTAAATGCAGCCATTGCAGGCTGACTGCTAGTTCAACAGTTCAGCTGTTCAAATCTCACTAGGCTCAAGGTTGACTCAGCCTTCCATCCTTCCGAGGTTGGTAAAATGAGGACCCAGATTGTTGGGGGCAATATGCTGAACTCTGTAAACCGCTTAGAGAGTGCTGTAAAGCACTATGAAGCGGTATATAAGAAAAGTGCTATAAGAAAAGTGCTATATTGGGGAGGGAATGGGGATTTTGCAATATCCTTCCCCCAGGAGTGGGGAGGGAATGGGGATTTTGCAGTATCCTTCCCCCAGGAGTGGGGAGGGAATGGGGATTTTGCAGTATCCTTCCCCCAGGAGTGGGGAGGGAATGGGGATTTTGCAGTATCCTTCCCCCAGGAGTGGGGAGGGAATGGGGATTTTGCAGTATCCTTCCCCCAGGAGTGGGGAGGGAATGGAGATTTTGCAGTATCCTTCCCCCAGGAGTGGGGAGGGAATGGAGATTTTTTAGTATCCTTCCCCCAGGAGTGGGGAGGGAATGGGGATTTTGCAGTATCCTTCCCCCAGGAGTGGGGAGGGAATGGAGATTTTGCAGTATCCTTCCCCCAGGAGTGGGGAGGGAATGGGGATTTTGCAGTATCCTTCCCCCAGGAGTGGGGAGGGAATGGAGATTTTGCAGTATCCTTCCCCCAGGAGTGGGGAGGGAATGGAGATTTTGCAGTATCCTTCCCCCAGGAGTGGGGAGGGAATGGAGATTTTGCAGTATCCTTCCCCCAGGAGTGGGGAGGGAATGGGGATTTTGCAGTATCCTTCCCCCAGGAGTGGGGAGGGAATGGAGATTTTGCAGTATCCTTCCCCCAGGAGTGGGGAGGGAATGGAGATTTTGCAGTATCCTTCCCCCAGGAGTGGGGAGGGAATGGAGATTTTGCAGTATCCTTCCCCCAGGAGTGGGGAGGGAATGGAGATTTTGCAGTATCCTTCCCCCAGGAGTGGGGAGGGAATGGAGATTTTGCAGTATCCTTCCCCCAGGAGTGGGGAGGGAATGGAGATTTTGCAGTATCCTTCCCCCAGGAGTGGGGAGGGAATGGAGATTTTGCAGTATCCTTCCCCCAGGAGTGGGGAGGGAATGGAGATTTTGCAGTATCCTTCCCCAGGAGTGGGGAGGGAATGGAGATTTTGCAGTATCCTTCCCCCAGGAGTGGGGAGGGAATGGAGATTTTGCAGTATCCTTCCCCAGGAGTGGGGAGGGAATGGAGATTTTGCAGTATCCTTCCCCCAGGAGTGGGGAGGGAATGGAGATTTTGCAGTATCCTTCCCCCAGGAGTGGGGAGGGAATGGAGATTTTGCAGTATCCTTCCCCAGGAGTGGGGAGGGAATGGGGATTTTGCAGTATCCTTCCCCCAGGAGTGGGGAGGGAATGGAGATTTTGCAGTATCCTTCCCCAGGAGTGGGGAGGGAATGGAGATTTTGCAGTATCCTTCCCCAGGAGTGGGGAGGGAATGGAGATTTTGCAATATCCTTCCCCCAGGAGTGGGGAGGGAATGGGGATTTTGCAGTATCCTTCCCCCAGGAGTGGGGAGGGAATGGGGATTTTGCAGTATCCTTCCCCCAGGAGTGGGGAGGGAATGGAGATTTTGCAGTATCCTTCCCCCATGAGTGGGGAGGGAATGGGGATTTTGCAGTATCCTTCCCCCAGGAGTGGGGAGGAATGGAGATTTTGCAGTATCCTTCCCCCAGGAGTGGGGAGGGAATGGAGATTTTGCAGTATCCTTCCCCCAGGAGTGGGGAGGGAATGGGGATTTTGCAGTATCCTTCCCCCAGGAGTGGGGAGGGAATGGAGATTTTGCAGTATCCTTCCCCCAGGAGTGGGGAGGGAATGGGGATTTTGCAGTATCCTTCCCCCAGGAGTGGGGAGGGAATGGAGATTTTGCAATATCCTTCCCCCAGGAGTGGGGAGGGAATGGGGATTTTGCAGTATCCTTCCCCCAGGAGTGGGGAGGGAATGGAGATTTTGCAGTATCCTTCCCCCAGGAGTGGGGAGGGAATGGGGATTTTGCAGTATCCTTCCCCCAGGAGTGGGGAGGGAATGGAGATTTTGCAGTATCCTTCCCCCAGGAGTGGGGAGGGAATGGAGATTTTGCAGTATCCTTCCCCCAGGAGTGGGGAGGGAATGGAGATTTTGCAGTATCCTTCCCCCAGGAGTGGGGAGGGAATGGAGATTTTGCAGTATCCTTCCCCCAGGAGTGGGGAGGGAATGGAGATTTTGCAGTATCCTTCCCCCAGGAGTGGGGAGGGAATGGAGATTTTGCAGTATCCTTCCCCCAGGAGTGGGGAGGGAATGGGGATTTTGCAATATCCTTCCCCCAGGAGTGGGGAGGGAATGGGGATTTTGCAATATCCTTCCCCCAGGAGTGGGGAGGGAATGGAGATTTTGCAGTATCCTTCCCCTGCCACACCCACCACGCCACACCGCGCCCACCACGCCACGCTCACAGAACCGATAGTAAAAAAAATTGGATTTCACAACTGCAGATGCCTCCTATTTTATTGGGTGTTAAAGGGGATGGAAAGATTTCATTTCAATGTTCTGCGGTTTCTTTTCCTTACCAATCTCTCCTTCCTGATCAATAAATTTGAATAGTGATTTCCAAAATTCATAGCACTTAAGTTTCAGCTAGAGTAGATTTTCCCTCCTTTCTTTCTTTCCTGTATAATGCTGTGTTTTATTTTTACGGCAGCAAACCTGCCTGGGTTCTTTGAAATTCTTTGCATTTACCGTGCCTCTTAAAGTTTTCTCTCTCCTCTATTTGTTTCCTAGTTTTTGCTTCTCTTTAAATGTAGCTTGCCACGCTTAAAAAAATGCATCTAATAATAGTGTTCAGAGCATCCTGTAGGAAGTTAGCACCCACCCCTCTCCTAGGAAATGAGATATCCTAGGAGATATTAAAAGGTAGGAAATATTCTGTGGAACACATCTGGAAACATGCTTTTAAACAAACAAAAGACTCCTCTTGGAAACCCCCACCCCAGCTCACACATTCCTCTCACCTAGACTGGAAGTCTTCTGCATGATAAAACCACAATAAGATTTGCCCAAGGCCCTTTCATTCAGCCAAAGCTGGATTAGACAAAATCCAAGAGTTGCCCCAGCATGCCCCTGGGGGGTCTGAGAGCCAATGGGATACATTTCTATACAGAAACAGGAAATTAAGAGGTGGGACCCAACTTAGACTATAAAAACCAGGAACTCAGCATCTCTCTTCCTCTTTTTTCTCTTCACCACACCTGGAACCATGTAAGCTACCTTTTCTGTACAGGGGCTCAAGCCATGTGCTCCTGTCCACCATTAAACCTTCCTTCCAAGCAACCTTCATGAATCCAGTGTCTTTTTCCCCACTTGGAACTGAACCTAAAAGGATATTCCTTATAACAATCCAATGCGATATTCAGATCATCCTGCATGGTTATTAACTCGGAATAAATTTTGTGTTTTCAGTGAAATTTTATCTTTAACTCAAGTGTTGCTTAGAAACAAAAGCCGTCTTCACTTTAAGATGTAATGAGATTAACATCGTGCATTATCGGTAACAAACAGAACTTTGGCCTGGTCAGGATTGCTTACTTTTCCTATTGCGCATCTATGAATATATAAATGAAGCTGAAATAAAATTCAAATACAAGGGTGAGTCAAAACGTAATGCCATTTTCTTTAGGACAGGTATAATTACCAACACAGGAACATGTAGCATACATCAAAATGAAGCTGGTCCTCTGTGGATCACATCCCTACTTCTCAACATAGTCACCGTTTCTCTCAATAGCTATGTTCCACCTTCGAATGAGAGCATGTATCCCTGCCTCGTAAAATTCTGTTGACTGTTCTTTGAGCCACTTCTTCACTGCAGTTTTCACTTCCTCGTCACTGGAATAATGTTTGCCTCTCAAACCCTCTTTCATGGGGCCGAAGAGATGATAGTCTGAAGGCGCTAAATCTGGTGAGTATGGAGGATTATTATTCCAGTGACGAGGAAGTGAAAACTGCAGTGAAGAAGAGGCTCAAAGAACAGTCAACAGAATTTTACGAGGCAGGGATACATGCTCTCATTCGAAGGTGGAGCATTGCTATTGAGAGAAACGGTGACTATGTTGAGAAGTAGGGATGTGATCCACAGAGGACCAGCTTCATTTTGATGTATGCTACATGTTCCTGTGTTGGTAATTATACCTGTCCTAAAGAAAACGGCATAACGTTTTGACTCACCCTCGTATTATTGTTTCCTTAGTAGATTTCATATTAAGTAAATAAGACACGTAATATTTAACAAGTGGTAGCCTGGTGCCCAGCTTCAATGCAGGTAGTCCTCGACTTACGACCACAATGGAGCCCAAAATTTCTGTTGTTAAGTGAAAACATTTGTTCAAGTGAGTTTTGGCTCATGTTACGACTTTATCTTGCTACAGTTGTTAAGTGAATCACTGCGGTTGATAAATTAGTAACACGGTTGTTAAGTGAATCGGGTTTCCCCATCGATTTTGCTTGTCAGAAGGTTGCAAAAGGGGAACATGTGACCCCAGGAGACTGCAACAGTCATAAATATGAACCAGCTGCCAAGCGTCTGAATTTTGATCACATAACCATGGAGATGCTGCAACGGTCGTAAGTGTGAAAAACGGTCATAAGTCACTTTGTTCAGTGCTGTTGTAACTTTGAACGGTCACTAAATGAACTGTTGTAAGTTGAGGACTACCCTGTTTCCCCCAAAATAAGGCATCCCCTGATAATAAGCCCAATCGGACTTTTGAGTGCATGGCAATAATGCCAAGCGCTTATTTCAGGGTTCAAAAAAATATAATCAAAAATATAGTCAATGCAGCCCCACACACTTAACAACTGTCCTATTTAGCAATAGAAATTCTGACCGCAATTGTGGTTGTTAAGTGGAGCACTCCCTGTAATGAATTTGCTATGATTACTGTACTGAAAATGATTATCTAGCACCTCCTGGTGGTGGAGAGTTGTCATTATCCCAAAGGTGCTTTTTCAGGAGGCAACTGGACTTCCTTGTTTTTTCTCTGAAGACGTTTCGCTTCTCATCCAAGAAGCTTCTTCAGCTCTGACTGGATGGTGGGGAATAGAAGGATTTATACTCCTTGCAGACAGCTGGTCATTTGCATCCTTTTAGAGGGTCCTTGAAGCACTTGGAGGCTTATCTGTGTCCTCAGGGTCACCTGAGTGGTGCAAATGGTTCCTGTAGTCTGCAATTTCCCCCACCCCACCCCTCTGGAAATCCATTCCTACTCCCACACCATTCAAAGGGCTTTCATCCCAAATTGTATAGCTAAAAGTCTGTAGAGATTCTCAATCATCCAGGTCATGGTTGTCCCAAAGGTGCTTTTTCAAGAGGCAACTGGTCTTTCTGGTTTTTCTTTGAAGACGTTTCGCTTCTCATCCAAGAAGCTTCTTCAGCTCTGACAGGATGGTGGGGAATGGAAGGATTTAGAATCCTTGCATTGTCATTTGCATCCTTTTAGAGCAGCGGTTCCCAACCTGGGAGTCGCGACCCCTTTGGGGGTCGAATGACCATTTCCCAGGGGTCGCCCCGGCATCCTCAGCTCCCCCCCCACTGCCACAAGCCTGGTCATATCGCGCCTCACAACCCGTGCCCCACCGCGCCGCCGCCATTTGGGTTATTTTACCCTCTCCGCATGCGCAAAGCGTTCTGTGCATGCGCAGAGGGTAAAATAACCCAAATGGCGGTGTCTGGGTGAAGTCTCCAGATCCGGGCGAGGTCTCCGCTCGCTTCGCGTGTTGCCTCTGGGAGCTTTTCGAGCCCTGTCGCGAAAGGCGTGAGCGACTTCGGCGGGGCCGGGACAGGCGGCTGCCCGGAGAGAGACATCCCCTTTGCCCCGAACGCTACATTGAAACGGGAGAGACTCTGCGAAGGGGATGGCTTTCACCGGGCAGCCGACTGTCCCGGCCCGCCGAAGTCGTGCACACCTTTCGCGACGGTGCTCGAAAAGCTCTCAGAGGCAACACGCGAAGCGAGCAGAGATGGGTGAAATGCTCCTGGTTCGGGCGGGCCAGTCAGTCGTCGCAGAGCTGACAGAGCCTGTGGCGGTCGCGGCACGAGGCTTCCCCCGCCCGCCTGCACGCCGCCATTTGAGTTCTTTTGCCCTCTGCGCATGAGCAGAACACTTTGCGCATGTGCAGAGGATAAAAGAACCCAAATGGCGGCAGCGGGGTGGGTTGCAGGGGGGGGCACGGGGGCGGTTTGCAGGTCGCGGCATTAGGAAGGTTGGGAACCACTGTTTTAGAGAGTCCTTGAGGCCACCTGGAGGTTTACTTGTGTCCTCAGGGTCACCAGAGTAGTGCTAATGGTTCCTGTAGTCTGCAATTTTTCTGGAACTCTGTTCATACTCCCACACCATTCGAAGGGCTTTCGTCCCAAATTGTACAGCTAGAAGTCTGTCGAGATTCTCAGTCATCCAGGTCATGGTTGTCCCAAAGGTTCTGTTTCAGGAGGCAACTGGACTTTCTTGGTTTTTCTTTCACTTGCCTCCTGAAAAAGCACCTTTGGGACAACCATGACCTGGATGCCTGAGAATCTCGACAGACTTCTAGCTGTACAATTTGGGATGAACACCCTCGGAATGGCGTGGGAGAAGGAATGGATTTCCAGAGGAGAAATTGCAGCCTACAGGAACCAGGAGCACCACTCAGGTGA
>JALIGW010000001.1:7444725-7477225 GCA_023053685.1 Diadophis punctatus similis
AACAAGACCTCTGCCCATGTGCAGAGCACATTCCTCCCACCAGATCCCAAACTGTTGAAATGCAGAAACTTGGGATCAATCCATATTCATATTTTTGTTTTCTTTTTTTTAATTTCAGAAAAACCTTTATTAAAATTTAAAATATACAAATACTTCTATGTCGTAAATACGTCCGTAATAATTGAACAATTCAACATCGTTATGACAGTACACAAATCTTAACTCTATTCTTATCTTCTCAGATATTCCTATTTGATCAAATATATGTAAATACAATTTATGTCTTCTTTTGATCTATATATTCCCTATTTTTATTTTCTATCCATTGATGCCAGTTTTCCCATGTTGAGTAATATTCCGAGTCTTCCTTATCATTTAATTCTATAGTCAGTTTGTCCATTTCTGTCTATCTGTCGCCGCCCTGAGTCCCTCGGGAGTAGGGCGGCATATAAGAACCAATAAATAAATAAATAAATAAATAAATGAATAAAATAAATTTCTGCACATTCACAAATTTTTCGAATTATTACATTCTCTGTCGGTATAGTGGACATTTTCCAAGTTTGTGCAAGTACAATTCTTGCTGCTGTAGTAATATGGATAATCAAATATTTTATCATATTTTTGTTTTCTAACTCTTTTGCTCTTAAAACTCCTGCCCTGATGGATAATTCTCTTCTTGTTTCAGTTGTTCTGTGCCCTGTTACAAGAAGCACAAAGGTAAATTCCCTTTTCATCTGTATCCTTATTCAATTAATTCAAATTGTAATTCTGTGTCTCAGCCTTCCGAAAATCTATATTGGATGGGGTGTATGGAATCTGAAGTCCTATAAATTTGAGAAGCATCGGTTTTGTTTTCCATTTGCATCGTTTCCCTTCTGGTCAAATTCTATATTGGTTTTTTTTCTTGTTTTCATCTGAGGAAGTCCATTGTGGTACGAAGGCCTAGAGGTGGAGCTGTCGCCTCAAGATCAGGAGGCTGTGAGTTCAATCCTAGGTAGAGGCAGATATTTCTGTCTGGGCACAATGAGAATATATCTGCTGGGAAAAAAAACTCCACATTGGTGACAGGAAGGGCATCCGGCCAATAAACACTCAGCCTGATTCAGTTGCCCAGACTCTCCACCCTGCAAGGGATTATGTATGGGATCATTAAAATAAGATGATCTGGGGATGTCCATTGTAACTTTGAACAGCTGCTAAGAAACTATTTCAAATTATAACAGACTCCCCAAAAGTGCTTAGGACATGCTTCTGGGGTTCTGATTAGAGATGTAAAATTTCTGGAAATTTTGAAGCTCAGAAAAAAACCTGTTTTTTTCTGGGGTTTTTTTGGGGGGGGGAAACGGAAATTTTCAGAAAAATTGAAAAAACTGCTACATTAGCACTTTTTTGTCTTTTTAAGATTGAAAGTCATTCTGTTACTTTAGGAACATAAAATATGACTATGGATAATTTGACTTGGCATAAAATTATCACAACTAGCATATTAAAAATATAGTGTAGCCAAACAATTATCACAAACAGAATTTACTTTTTTATAATATTTATTTGTAACAAAGGGAGCAACAATCTCCTGAACTGCTTACTAGTTTACTTTCAGGTCCTTTTTGTTGCTCTGTATTTTCTTCCAATGCTTTTGAGGCCTAGTGAAGAGGACAGAAAAAAAACAAACACATCCACTAACATGCAAAAGCAAAACTGAAACCTTTTTCTTGTTACAATAGCAGCACCTCCTAAAGGGAAAAAATGCCTACTGTTCTTGCATTGGAGGGTTCAGTTTGTTACCTAGGACTTGCTTGTCCTCACTCAGTGCCCAGAAATTAGAATAATCTGATATCATACATTTTTTTAGAAATGATTTGGAAAATATTTGAACACCGTCTTAAAATATTTTATTCATCATGTTAAAATAAAATCTTCCACAATGTTTTTTTTTCCTCTTTTCAATTTTTCCAATTTTTTGGGGGGGGGAAAAAGCCTTCAGGAAAAAACTGGGAAAAAACCTGTTTTTTTCCGAATTTTTCTGGTTTTTTCCCAGGCTTTCACATCTTTAGTTCTGACAGCTATATGCACACACACACACACACACACACACACACACACACACACACACACACACACACACACACACACACACACACACACAAAATGTGGTCACATGATTGCACTGAGCCTTTGGCAACTGGCTCGTGTTTACGGCCTTTTGCAGGATCCGGTCACATGACCGTGATTTTGGGTGGCTTTTGCTGGTTTCCGGCATTGTATTTTCTGGCAAAAGACACTCATTGAATAAAATTGATCCCTGCGTTCATTAATGACCATGTCACTTGTTTAACAACCGCTGCAAAAAAAAAAAAAAAAAAGTTCATGCAATTGGATATGGTGACCCACTTAACGACTGCAATTCCGGGTTCAATTGCGGTGATAAGTCGAGGACTGCCTGCAATCAAATGCAGATCTGGAGTAAAGTTTTTAAGCTTTGCAACTACTGCCTTAAGAGATGGAAAGCAGGGGTGTGCGATCTGTAATTCTAAACCAGGGGCCCCCAACCTTGGCAACTTTAAGACTTTGCTGGCTGAGGAATTCTGGGAATTGGAAGTCCACAGGTCTTAAAGTTGCCAAGGCTGGAGACCCGCTGCTCTAAACCGTAAGGTTTAGACAAGGTTTAAAAAAATTGTGATTGGAATTTTAATAGAAGAGTGCGCATCCAGAGTGGATCCAGCCACGCGGCCTGCATATTCAGACCCCTCCTGCCCCATTCAGAGAGAGAAACCACGGAGAGCTGAAGGTATGTATTATTTTACTCGTGAGTTGGAAGGAAAATGTTTCTTTTTCTTTCTGTAATGAGAAGCGGGGAGAAAACCACTTCATTTGGAACAATGTTTCCCAACCTCGGCAACTTTTAAGATGGGTGGACTTCAGCTTTAAGATGGCTGGCTGGGGAATTCTGGGAGTTGAAGTCCACCCGTCTTGAAGTTGCAAAAGTTGGGAAATGCTGATTTGGAGAGACGGGGAATGGCAGAATTGAAATGTTTGACTCCTTCACGCTGTGTAGCTTTTCAAAGCACGAACATAGAATAGCAATAGTGGTGAATATCTGTAGCTCCGGTGTAGGATGAGAGTGAAGGTTCGTTCTGCGAGCTTGTGGGACCCACAAGCTCGCAGAATGAACCTTCACACACTCATAGAATAATAGGGTGGGAAGGGACCTTGGAGGTCTTCTAGTCCAACTCCCTGCTTAAGCAGGAAACCCTACACCAGCAGCCCCCAACCGGTCCACAGATTGGGGACCCCTGCCTTATACCATTCCAAAAGCCTGTAGCACAATGGTACAATCTGTGTAGATCAGTGTTTCCCAACCTTGGCAACTTGAAGATGTCTGGACTTCAACTCCCAGAATTCCCCAGCCAGCGAATGCTGGCTGGGGAATTCTGGGAGTTGAAGTCCAGACATCTTCAAGTTGCCAAGGTTGGGAAACACTGGTGTAGATGCTACTTCTTCTGGACTTCTTTAGTAATGGAATTGTCTCTTTTCGGCTTTTTAGGCCGTCCTTGGTCTGTGGATGACATTTTGACCGAAGATGACGAAGACGATAGGGTGCCTCTCCAGAAACTTCAGCTACTGAGTATGTTTTTGGCATAAAATAAATGAGCATCCTACAGTTAAGGAAACTTTCCTATTTCAATCTCCTGCAAATATTTATTTGAATGATGTTACTGATGACATCCTGGTGATTTCCTTGCCACGGAGGGAACTAATTAAAAAAATAAGCAGTTTCTGATTACAGGCACAGGAAGCCCTCAATGCGCGGCCACAATTGAATCCAAAATTTCTGTTGATATGCAAGGCAGTTGTGAAGGCAGTTTTGCCCCATTTTACGACTTTCTGGCCAGAGTTGTTAAATGGATCACTGCAGTTGTTTAGTAACATGGTTAAGTGGCTTCTCCTTCCGCTTTGCTTAACTCAGTGCTTCTCAAATAGTTGGGCGCCCCCCGGGGGGGTTCGGAGCGATGCCAGGGAGGCGCATGACCCCGGGGAACATGCATGGTCCCTCTTGATCGATTTCCCCGGACGGGGAATGTTTTCCTAGTTGCACGCTGCTCCGAGCCCGGAAGAGAAGGCGACCAGGTGGGGCGGGGCGGCTGCATGGGTTCTTTTTATTCTCGGTGGGCGCCGCAGTAGCCATGAACGGCGTGGAGAACCTGCTGCTGGACAAGGAGGAGCATCCACTGCAGCTGGGCAAAAGCAGCTTCGAACGGCACCCTAAAGCCTCCTTCCACACCATTCACTGTGAGTGCCCGGCAGAGGCGGCGCTTATGGGCCAGGCCGGCGACCCCAAAACATCGGCTTGATTAAGCTGGCCTGGCCCCGTGTCAAAAGAGGGCCCTAACCACAGTAGCCTATGCCTGCCTAACCGAAAACAGGCTCCACTGAGTTCAGTGTGACTTACTCCTAGGTAAGTGGGTAGAGCAGCCCTCCCCAGCCAATAGTTTGCTTGCAGCTTATAATAAGTAAAATAATAAATATTAACACTAAAATTCCATTGGGGCCCAGATCGGAGAGTTGGGGGGGGGGGACGGATGAAATGTTTACTTCTTCCTAGGGGGGGCATAACAGAAAATAATTGAGAAGCACTGGCTTAACTGAAGGTTGCAAAAGTTGATCACATGACCCCAGGATACTGCAACCGTCATAAATATAAGCTGCCAAGCAAAATTCACTTAATTGCCTCACTTTGCCACAGAAATTTTGGGCTCAATTTTGGTCGTAAGTTGAGGACTACTTGCATTTGACTTGCCCCCAATCCTCAGACATCTTAGATGCCGAGAACTTTCCCGTATCTGAAATTCTCAGCTCATCCTTCTTCCTTCCCCCCCCCCTTTTCTTAAAACAGAGGAATCGGAGGAGCTCCGAGGCATCCTTTCGAATCCTCACCTCCGCACGCTGCTGCTGACCATTGACCAATCCAATGACAAGAGCGGTCTCCTGAGAAAATACATGCAGGAACCGGTCTTTGTGGAGTTTGCAGATTGTTGCCTGAGGACTGTCGAGCCGGAAGTGAAGAAGGAAGAAATTCCAGAGTGAAGGTCTAGGAGTCAAGTAGAGGTTTCTCCCACCCTGGAAAGGGGCTAGCAAATTTGGAAATGCTTTGTCTTATTCACTGCTGACTCTGTGTTGGAATCGCTTGGACAGAATGAGCTACGTTGCTCCCGAGAACGGTTGATCCAGGCATGGGGGTAGGTGGGGTGGGTCATTTTCACAAGCTGAATTTTTTTTGAGCCACCAAATTTTTGCCAGTTTCCGAGTGGCAGTGCCTCTAGAACAGTGTTTCCCAACCTTGGCAAGTTGAAGATGTCTGGACTTCAACTCCCAGAATTCCCCAGCCAGCATTCGCTGGCTGGGGAATTCTGGGAGTTGAAGTCCAGACATCTTCAACTTGCCAAGGTTGGGAAACACTGCTCTAGAAGGTGGCTGGTTTTGAAAGAGAGAAAGATGCTTTTATCTTTAAATAAATAAATAACTAACCTACTTTTTGCACTCTTGTCTGATTTTATATTATGTGGGAATGGAAGGAAAGATTTTACTTCTGGAGTATAAAACCAATGCGGTAAGAATATCAAAGCCAACAACATTTATAACCATCTCAAGTTTATTACATCTTAATTTATACAGAACATAATGCAACCCAGAAGTTAGGAAGAGTGATCAGAGACTATTACTTTGACCTCTGCCTTTTAATAATTTATTTTTTTTCTGACCTTTTATAAGAAATATTTTGAACAAAACAGCTGCATTTCACAAGAATTTTAAAAATAACCCTTTAGATTTTTTTTTTTAAATGCCCAAGCATCAGGCTTTTTCCTCATGTTGGGGACACTGACAAGTACAGTAGAATTTTTTTTAAAAAATATAAAGTTCTCACTACATTAAAATGGTGTCTTTGGTGATAAATGAATATAATTATGTGGCCATTAAAAAAACCTGAAGATTTCTATCCAAAGGGAACAGACTTTTGGTATCGTAATCTACAGTATAGTACCCTTTTGAAATAAACATTGCCATGTAGACACTTTTTTAAAAAAAAAATAGCATCCTGAAAACTAGCAGGATTGAAATTCTACCAGCTCCTGGCTTTAATAAGATTTAGAGCGGTTACATGCTTCAAAAATGATTTGGAAGAACAATTTTGTGCCCGTACTGATCCAAAAAACAGCACCTCTTTGCAATTAGTTAAAAAGTCCACTTTGACTGAGGCTTCTGGAGACACGTAAAACAGCTGTTGCTTTAAGGTTCTACTTAAAGCCACTGGATTCCTTAAAGTGTCATTATTTAAAGCCTTGGGTGCAGTGTTTCTCAACCTTGGCAGTTTGAAGATGTGTGAACTTCAACTCCCAGAATTCCCCAGCCAGCATTGCTGGCTAGGGAATTCTGGGAGTTGAAGTCCACACATCTTCAAACTGCCAAGGTTGAGAAACACTGCTTGGGTGGAAACCTGGAAAAAGGTAGGCTGTTTTATTGAATAGCAGTAAAGTGTTGTGCTTTGAGCACTTCCCAATCATTTTCAAGGTGTGCACAAGACTTGTTAATATCTGCTTCCTGATTCTGAAAATAAAGGATCAGACGACGGAGATGGGATCCTTTCACTAGGTTACCGGATGCTATCAGGCCAAATAAGGCATAGGAGGTAGTTCTGTTTCTGTTATATGCATACAACCATCTCAAATGGGGGGGGGGGGGAAAGGAGTACAATTTATTTTAATAAATTGATGGATTGAATGGAGTGGGCCAGGATTCTACTTCTGCATCTGGACTAGTGCTTCTCAACCGTGGCCACTTTAAGATGGCTGGGGAATTCTGGGAGTTGAAGTCCACCCATCTTAAAGGGACCAAGGTTGAGAAACTCTGTTTTAGACAACCTGTATGTGGAAGAAGTGCTTAAGTTAAGTTCTCTGGTCCTCCAGGAAGCATCTGAAGAAGAAGAGCAATAAATACAGGACAGATCAAGGGCCCAGAAGGACCCTTTCAGACTCAAGGTATTGCACATTTATCAAGAAGAATCTGGTTGAACCCGGTCACTATGCAGCTGTGGCTGTATGGCCTGGTGTTGGCATAAAGCAGCGGAGACCTTCTGCAGTGGAACTTGATGGAGCCCTGAGGATAAAATAGGATGCTAGATGACCAAGGCTTTATACAAATTAAAAAGTTACAACCATTGCAAAATGTGAAGCCAGTTAGATGGTTATTTACAGGGAAGACAAACGGGCAGAGTTAACATACATATCTAAAGTAATGCCCTTTTTTTTACATTGACGGGTTTATTGGTTAATTGTATTTGCCACCCATCTTGACGTGGGTCTACTCTGGGTGACTCACAACCCATAAAACGAAAGAACAAAACAAAATGTAAATGTAACAGTAACAAAGGAATAAAACAGAATGGAAGTACAATAATATGAAATTTAAAAAGATGGGTGGAGGAGAGAAGTTGGGTCATTATCAGGGGTCTCCAACCTTGGCAACTTTAAGACTTGTGGACTTCAACTCCCAGCATTCCTCAGCCAGCTTTGCTGGCTGAGGAATGCTGGGAGTTGAAGTCCACAAGTCTTATTTATTTATTTGGGAATTCTTCTATGCCGCCCTACTCCCTAAGGGCTCAGGGCGGCGTACAGCATTTTAGAGAACACCAAACAATAAAATCATTAAAAACAATTTTAAAAAGTTTTTAAAAAGACACACAACACCATGCATACATGGGAGAGACCTCAGATGTAAAATTGTCTCAAAACTTTAATTGGAGACACTGATTTAATTAGTTCAGTAGCCACCATATATGTTACTATGGATTACATATTCCATAAGATGAAACAGTTACAGGTAGTCCTTGACTTACAAGAATTCACTTAGCAACTGCTTGAAGTTTGAATTATAGCATTGAAAAAGGTGACCATCCCCGTGGTCACATGACCAAAATTTGGGTGCTTGGCAACAGGCATGCATTTATGATGGTTGCAGCATCTCTGGGTCACGTGATCGCCATCTGCAACCCTCCCAGCCGGCTCCCGAAAACCAAAGTCAATGGGGGAAGCTGAATTCGCTTAACAACTGCACGATTCACTTAAGGGCAGTGATTCACTTAACAACCGTGGCAAAAAAGGCCATAAAATTGGGGGCGACTCAAGAATGGTTTTGCTTAGCAATGGAAATTCTGATCCTAATCGTCATAAATCAAGGACTACCTGTACAGGTAGTCCTCAACTTACAACAGTTTGTTTAGTGACCTTTTGAAGTTACAACACCAAAGGGAAAAGTGACTTATGACCATTTTTCACACTTATGACCACTGTAGCATCACCATGGTCATGTGATTTACCCTCAGATGCTTGACAACTGACTCATATTTATGACGGTTGCAGTGTCCCGGAGTCACGAAATCCCCTTTTGCGACCTTCTGACAAGCAAAGCCAATGGGGAAGCCAGATTCACTTAACAACCGTGTTACTAACTTAACAACTGCAGTGATCCACTTAACAACTGTGGCAAGAAAAGTCGTAAAATGGGGCAAAACTCACTTAACAAATTTCTCACTTAGCAAACACAAATTTTGGGCGCAGTTGTGGTTATAAGTTGAGGACTACCTCTACTATGCAAGGAATGGCTAACGTAGGAGTTATTTTAAATTCACTGGGTCTCCATGTATTAAAAAACAAATATGGTTGCGCTTCAGTGTTTGGTTGGAAATGATTTAAGCGTGGCTACTTTCCAGGGATGTGAGCAAAAGTCAAACATGGAAGCGTATGTAACAATAGTCCTTACCTGTGGGGGAGCTCGGATGGAGTTGACACCTTGTACAGGGAACCTGGTCTCTGCCTTGGTCCAGTTCATCGTCTGTAAGACTTGGAGGCAAGTTAGGAGAGCTAGGTCTCTCTGGAGCCCTTCCAGCGTTGTCGGGGTGCTTGACAGAACAAGGCTGAGAGGCCAGACGTGGATGATGGAATTCAAAGGCCAGGACCTGTCCATTTTTCTAGCAGCCTGGCCTGCGGGAGCAGCTGTCCTAAGGACAGAGGGAAGGGGATGTTCTTCCATACCATCCAGTTCTTCTGCAGCTATCACAGCCATCTTGGTCTATGGAAGAGGAATAAAAAAAAATACTCCAATTTACCCACCAAGTAATCACTGACAAAGGAAATATTTATTTCTCTTCTGGATTAAATAATCTGGAAGCAGTATAACTGTACAAGAGCCATGGTGGCACAGTGGTTAGAGTGCAGTACTGCAGGCTACTTCTGCTGACTGCCGAGCAGTTCTGTAGTTCAATCCTCACCAGGCTCAAGGTTGACTCAGCCTTCCATCCTTCCGAGGTCGGTAAAATGAGGACCCAGATTGTCGGGGGTCGTAGACTGACTCTGTAAACCGCTTAGAGAAGCGTGTGAAGCACTGTGAAGCGGTATATAAATCCAAGTGCTATTGCATAATCTCAAGCATGCAATCATTAAAAAAAACAAGAGATTTACAGATAGTCCTCAATTCATTTAGCGACTGTTTGAAGTTGCAACACTGCTGAAAAAAAAATTATGATTTACAACTGGTTCTCCCAGTGTCCTTGTGGTCACCAGGACATGATTTGGGTGCTTGGCAATCGGCAGGTATGGTTGCAACTTAGATGGTTGCAGTATCCCAGGCTCACTTTATTGCCATTTACAATCTTCCCAGCCAGAATCTGACAAGCAAAGTCAATGCGGAAGCCAGCAAGAAGTCGCAAATCATGATCACTTGTCTCTCTTAATGACCATGGCAAAAAAAAGATTGTAAAATTGGGTGCAGTCATATGATGCCTCACTTTAGGACCGCATTGCTTAACAATGAATTTTCTACTCCCAATTATGGCTGTAAGTTGGGCTATCTGTATGGCTATATCTATATCTATATCTATATCTATATCTATATCTATATCTATATCTATATCTATATCTATATCTATATCTATATCTATCTATCTATCTATCTATCTATCTATCTATCTATCTATCTATCTATCTATCTATCTATCTATCTATCTATCTATCTATCTATCTATCTATCTATCTATCTATCTATCTATCTCTTGTTATTCTTTTCTCTCCAATTTCTCAAGCTGCTTGCCACTTTTCTCTTCCATAGCTGAAAGTTCGGGACCTCACGCCTCCAAAACGGCCATGCAGGCCGAGTTTCTTCATGCTGTTTACGAGAGTTCCTCAGGTCCCACGGGAGCCGCACTTCTCCCCTCAAAACCGCCGAGGGAACCCCTCTTTTTCCTCGTTCCCTCCAGGATCTGATTCGCCCCTAAAGGCTTCCAAAACACGAAAAAAATTGTCCGAAACAAGCGGAGCCCCGCTCATTCCAGCCACTACAGCATGACGTCACTGCCGGAAGTCTTCACCAACATGTTTTAATGCATTTGTAGGCATAAAGATTTAGAAACCCTTGAAAAACACTTTAAAAAACAAAACAAAAACCTTGCTTAGGTCTTTGCCCAGAACTGCAGCACGCACCTCATTATGTTTCCAGTTTTCAAAAAAGAAAACGCCTGGATGATTTTGTACCTTGTTAAACTCGTTTCTCTTACCTTCCATTTCTTCCAGGTCTGTTTTATAATCCTAACAGCTTTACGTAACCTCTGGAAATGTTTCCTAGCTAGCCACTGGCGAACCGCTACCAGAAGAAGAGAGAAAAAAATGCATTAAGGGAATATGCTATATGAATATTTAAGACTCATGAACTTCAACTCCCAGAATTCCCCAGTCAGTTATGCTGACCGGGAGTTGAAGTGCATACAATTTGCAAGTTGCCAGGGTTGAAAAACACAAATAGCAACTCTCTTATACTAGGACAAATGACTCTTCTAACTTTCTTGGAACTTGGGAAAATAACAGAATAATATTGGAAGGGATCTTGGAAGTCTTCAACCTCCAGTTCAAGCAGGAAACCCTTCTCCAAACCCCTCAATCCTTTTCAATAGTTTAGGAATTGTCTCCAACGGTTCCAAGTCATCTGCAAACGCTTGTAATTTATATCTTCCATCTTTTATATCCATTCCTTTAATTTCTGAATCTTGTCTGATGTTCCTGTTCAAGACTTCCAAGGTCAATATAAATAATAAAGACGATAGTGGACATCCTTGTCTTATGTCTTTATATTAAAATTCTCTGTATAGTTCCCATTTACAATTACTTTTGTTGTTCATTTATGGTATATTGTCTTGATTATATTTATAAATTTATTTTAGACCAATATCACTATTGAATGTGGATTACAAAAATTTTGCCTGAATAATAGCAGAGAGACTGAAAAGATTTTTGATTGCATTCATCCATTCAGATCAAAATGGATTCTTACCAAAAAGACAAATAAAACACAATTTAAGGATTATTCTAGACACATTATAGTATATACAATATAATAATAATAGTATATACAATATACTATTGTACCTCATGATTCTTGACAAATGTATCTTTTCTTTTATGTACACTGAGAGCATATGCACCAAAGACAAATTCCTTGTGTGTCCAATCACACTTGGCCAATAAAGAATCCTATTCCTATTAGAATATTATGAAATACACCCAGGAAAACAAATGTCACTAATTTTTTTAGATGTCCAGAAAGCTTTCGATAATGTAAGCTGGCAATTTATGAGACAACTAAATTGTATGGATTTTGGAGAAAAATTTATAAATGTAATCAAGCAAGAAACCCTATACCAGGGGTGGCCAAACTATGGTTCTTTGAGGACCTGTGGACTTTAACTCCCAGAATTCCTGAGCTAGCCATGCATGCATGGCTGGCTCAGGAATTCTGGGAGTTGAAGTCCACAGGTCCTCAAAGAACCATAGTTTGGCCACCCCTGCCCTATACCATTTCAGGCAAATAGCTTTCCAATCTCTTCTTCAAAACCTCCGGTGTTTTTAAGACATTCCAGAGGGAGAAAGGAGGCGTTTCCCTATGTCAACCCTGGAGCCATCTTTGAGCGTCTTCAGGGTTGCCACAGCGAGGCTGGCTGGAGCTGTCGGAAAGAGAGGGGGGAGTAGAGATAGCTGAGGGGGATATGTAGCCAAAATAACATTCTTTCTTCTGGGAACCAAGGACAGTCTCACCAGCACCTGGAGGGGCGTGGATGGGAGGCATCCAGGATAAGGAGAGAGACCTGATTGGGGCATGTGATGGATGTGTGTAATGTGGGGGGAGAGCTTTGGATTTTGAACTGGGCAGGGAAAACCTGGGGTACTTCAGATTTGGCCTTTCACCATCTGTGCCAATATGACATGCCTAATAAATCTATACTTTGAGGAACCCTGCCTTGGAGTTTTGATTTCCTATGGGCTGTGACTTGGAACCCTGACACCCTAATTTGGTCCCTTTAAATTGAAATGGCCGAGATTGAACCTGCAAAGCAGAAGTTTCACTCTGAGCTATGTCTCTCCTCTCAAAGGACATGTAGAAACTCTTCCAGATCTCTCAGTATAGGATCCTTTCCCCTCACCTGACTGGATGATAGTTGCAGACCATCTCTGCCTGGCAATTTTCTTCCTCCTAAACCTTCTCCAACAGCACTGGATGCAAAACGCTTTCTTGGATAAGATAGCAGCCCTTTGGAATTCGAGAAGCTCCAACTATGAAAAAAAATTAAAAAAATATTTTCTTGTTGGACCTGGGTGTAGCCAAAATAGATTCCTACGCACAGCAATGCCAAAAAGGCATTAAGAGTTATTAACGTAATTTTGCGAAGCTTCTTCTCTGGTAACATTGTATTACTAACTAGGGCATACAAAACCTTTGCCAGACCAATTCTCGAATACAGCTCGTCTGCCTGGAATCCACACTGTATATCGGACATTAATGCAATCAAGCGGGTCCAGAGGAATTTCACGAGAAGAGTCCTCAACTCCTCTGCTCACAATAGAATACCTTATGCCACCAGGCTTGAAATTTTGAGCTTGGACAACTTAGAACTATGCCGCCTATGGTCTGATCTAAGCATAGTACACAAAATTGTCTGCTACAACGTCCTACCTGTCAACAACTACTTCAGCTGCAACCACACTAATACATGAGCAAACAATAGATACAAACTCAAGGTAAAACGCTCCAAACTCGATTGCAGAAAATACGACTTCAGCAATAGAGTGGTCAATGCCTGGAATGCTCTACCTAACTCCATTGTTACTTCCTCAAACCCCCATAGTTTCAACCTTAAACTGTCTGCCGTGGACCTCACCCCATTCCTAAGAGGTCTGTAAGGGGGCGTGCATAAGTGCACCAGCGTGCCTACCGTCCCTGTCCTACTGTCCCCATTTATTTGTACTCATTTCATATGCCCATGTCCATGTTTATACTTATACCTGTTATCTCGTACATGTTTGACAAACTAAATAAATAAATAAATATTTTCCCTCAGAGCCAAGACCAGGGGTCAGCAACCTTAAACACTCAAAGAGCCATTTGGACCCATTTCCCACAGAAAAGAAAACACCGGGAGCCACAAAACCCTTTTGACATCTAAAATGAAGATAACACTGCATATATAGGTTTTTTTTAACCTTTATGCTATGTATAAAAAAAACTATAGTGTGTTGCATTTATGAAATCAATGAACTGCTACAGAGAAAACACATTTTTATTTCTGCATGCAACAAAAACATTTTGAACTCCCCCCCAAAAAATGAGGGGTCGAAAAGCTCAATAAATCACGTGCCGGTGAGTGTCGCACATTGGCGGTTGTGACGCATATTTTGAGCGACAGGGAGCCACAGCAGAGGGATAAAAGAGCCACATGCGGCTCCAGAGCTGCAGGTTGCAGACCCCTGGTCAAGACTATATGCTCAGGGCTAAACCTCATCTCCTCTTTTCTGGTTTACAAAACAATTATGCCAATCGAAATGATTTTGTTCCCCCCCCCCCAAGATAGGTGGAGAGGAGGGAGAATGGGAAAGCCTGAATCTAAGTCACTAAAGTGTTTTGCCCCCACCTCTCAGACTTGTTTTTTCATGTGTCCTCATGAGGGCTAGAAAACGTTGATGTTACAGAATCCGATCTTGGCAAAATTCACCCTGATTCCACCACCTCCGGCCAACATTTTGTTTTCCTTTCCAAAACTTGCTGCAAGATCCTTACCATGGAGTTGGTCAAAAATACTTTGGTCATGCCACAAAACATGGGTAGGTTGGGCGATTTTGTTTCTCCAGGTTTGACAGAAGAATTAATGGGTTTCACTTGCTGAAGGATATCTTGGACCTTAGACTGCAAAGTGTCACATTCTTCTTCTATAGGAGTCGTCACTGATTTGCCTGTTAGAGAATTAAAAAAAAAAACACAGTAAAATGTTTTAAAATATTAGCAGTCATTGTGGGCCAAACTACATGGGTTTGAACCTAACAAGTACTAAGTAAAACGGGACTGACTAAAATGTCTTGGAAATAGCAAAGCAGATGATGCTGTGAGATCCAAATATGCACAATCTTTCCCCTCCTGCATGGAATGGGTGCAGCGTTTATGGATTCTGTCTTCTTTACTGAATCTACAGGTAGTCCTTGACTTATGACTGATTGCTTAGCCACTGCTTGAAGTTACAATGGAAGAAGGGAGCTATGACCCAGATTTGAAGTTACAGTGGCCATTCCCCTAGTCTGCTATCACGTAACCACATTTTGGCCATTGGGCAACTAGCCTGCATTTACTGTTGTTTGCAGCAACCTGCGGTTACATGACCATAATGTTTTTTCCAGAAACTATTGTTTGCTTCCCGTTTCCGGGGTGTGTGTGTGTGTAGAATGCCCCACAGCAAACAATGGCTTCACTTAGAGACTGTGGTGTTCGGTTTACAACCGCAGCGTTCTGTAAGGACCTGACTCAACTAGTTCCTCAGGAAAGTAAGACTCTTGAATCCGTTCGGTTGAATCAAAAGAACTTTTACTGAGAGAAAAGTGACTGCAGGAAAGCAAGACTGAATCTGAAAAAGCCCGCGTGAAGCACACAGCATTCTTTCGTTTGCCCAAGCCCAAACCCCCTGACCAGTCCACCAGCAGCCAACGTGATGCCACAAGGTTATTATGGAAACTCTGAAGTGCTAGGCAGATAACAGATAACCCTCAGGGCATTTCGGCCTTGAAGTCAGGGAGGGAATCGCTCCATCTCCAAAGACAGTCCCCCCCACCTCGTCCCTAATTCCCAAGCAGTTATAGTCAAAGCGAAAGCATGCGAAAATGCCAGTGAGCCTTCCCCCACCTTTCCAACAGAATGGCAGGACATAATGGGGAACCTGACACATTCGCTTTATGAGACGCAAAAAAAGGTCATAAAATCAGATGTGGTCACGGGATGATCTGCTTAACAACCATCATGACTTACGACAGCGATTACAGGCTCAATTACGGTAGTAAGTCGAGGAGTAACTAACTGTACACAACAGTCCTGTGAGATGGTGTACTTGCTCCAGCTGCTACCCCACCTAGCAGAATTTAACAGATTTAACAGATTAACAGAGTTGGAAGGGACCTTACAGGTCATCTAGTCCAACCTCCTGCCCAAGCAGGAGACCTTACATCTGCCTCTACCTAGGATCTAACTCACAACCTCCTGATTGTGAGGCAAGAGCTCCACCTCTAGCCACAGCAGCTGACAAGCAGTTTGAAAGCAGGCAAATGCAAGTAGATAAATAGGTACCACTTTGGTGGGAAGATAACAGAGTTCGACTTGGCATACACCGTATTTTTCGGAGTATAAGACGCACCTTAGTTTTGGGGGAGGAAAATAGGGGGAAAAATCTACCTACCAGGTATTCATCTGGCTAGCGTCCTTAGTCTGGTCACCTTCAGCACATTATTTTATCCCCTGGTTAGGGCTGAAAAAAAATATTCGGAGGGAGTAGCAATGAAAACAAGCCTGCAAAGACTTAGGGCTGGAAAAAAAACTTCTTCGGAGGGAGTAGGAATGAAAAAATCCTGCAAGCAGGGAAGATCGTTAGCACGTTAGGGCTGGGAAAAGAAGCTTCAAAAAAGCTACATTCGGCGTATAAGACGCACCCAAATTTTCAGCCTCTTTTAGGGGGGGAAGGTGCGTCTTATACTCCGAAAAATACAGTAGTCATGCTGGTCACATGACCATGGAAGTGTCTTCGGATTACGCAGGCTCCCTTGGCTAAGAAACGAAGATGAGCAACTCCCTCCAGAGTCGGACACGACAAGACAGGTGAAATCTTTACCTTTACCAACCCATGTAGTTTGGCCCCACGGCAGGGGGAGTCCTAATCTAGGCTTACCTCTACTAGCCAGCCTTGTTCTGCTAAAGCAAGGAGAGAAGGGTGAAGTGTGTTGCTTGGAGAGAGAGAGGCTGCCGTAGAGAGAAGCAAATTTTGGGAAGAGTGGAAGAGGAATCCAAGGAGAACTAGGAAAACCAAAAGGGCAGTTGGAAAGAAAGCGGGCAACTCATTTGATTAGCTGACAAAAAATAATAATAATCAAAAACCAAACCAAACACCAATAAATATTCCCGGATTAGTATACAGGTAGTCCTCGAGTTACAACCACAGTTGAGCCCAAAATTTATGTTGCCAAGTGAGATTTGTTAAGTGAGTTTGCCCCACTTTATGACATTTCTTGCCCCTATTGTTAAGTGATTCAATTCATTTATTAAATTAGTAACATGGTTGCTAAGTGAATCCGGCTTCCCCATTGATTTTGCTTGTCAGAAGGTCACAAAAGGGGATCACATGACCCTGGGATACTGCGACCGTCATAAATATGAACCACATGCAAAACTTCTGAATTTTGATCGCGTGACCATGGGGATGCTGCAAAGGTCGCAAGTGCGAAAAACAGTCATAACTCACTTTTTTCAGGGCCCTTGTAACCTTGAACGGTCACTAAATGAACTGTTGCAAGTCGAGGACAACCTGTATTTAGGTGCTTATTTTTTAAAAAATAGTGACAAATGAGATGTACTTCCCTACCAGAAAGGAGCACGGAGTTATTTCTAAGTGTGATTCTTCAAGTGATCATCTGGGAATTCATGCATATTTGGCTAAAGTTTTCCAGAGCAGGGATCTCCACCTTGGCAACTTTAAGCCTGGCGGACTTCAACTCCCAGACTTGCTGGGGAATTCTGGGAGTTGAAGTCCGGCAGGCTTAAAGTTGACAAGGTTGGAGGCCCCTGTCCCAAAGGTTAGATTTTTACCAGGAACTCATTCCACTTGTATTCCTTACATGCTACTACAGTGTTTCCAACCTTGGCAACTTGAAGATATCTGGACTTCAACTCCCAGAATTCCCCAGCCACATTCGCTGGCTGGGGAATTCTGGGAGTTGAAGTCCAGATATCTTCAAGTTGCCAAGGTTAGGAAACACTGTGCTACTAGGTGGGGCTATTCTTCTGAACCTTGAGATTTAGAAGGGTATATTTACAGATGATTAGGAATGACACAGATAGGGGAAGTCACTGGTTCTTCATTGTGGTTTCTGATCTACAGATCCAGGTGATTATTCTGTTCATTATCTCGATGGAAGTAGATGCTGTAAGGCAGGGGGTCCCCAATCCCCGGTCTGTGGACCAGAGGTGGGTTTCAGCAGGTTCTCACCAGTTTTGGAGAACCGGTAGCAGAAATTTTGAGTAGTTTGGAGAACCAGTAGCGGAAATTTTGAGTAATTCGGAGAACCGGTAAATACCATCTCTGACTGGCCCCGCCCCCATCTATTCTCTGCCTCCCGAGTCCCAGCTGATCGGCAGGAAATGGGGATTTTGCAGTAACTGTGCCCTGGAGTGGGGAGGGAATGGAAATTTTGCTGTATCATTCCCGTCATGCCCACCAAGCCACGGCCACCACACCATGCCCGGTAGTAAAAATTTTCTGAATCCCACCGCTGCTGTGGACCAGTACCGGTCCGTGGCCTGTTGGGAACTGGTCCATGCAAGTGGCAGGTGAGTGCACGAAGTTCCATTTGTGTAAGCAGCAGGTGTGTGTAAAACCATCCCTTCCCCCCCCTACCGCCACTGGTCCACAGAGATGGAAAAGTTAGGGATCGCTGCTGTAAGGAAAGAGAAGATACAGCTGTTTTCCTGAAGCAAGGCACTCTGGGAATGAAAGTCAAACTGACAGCATTGTAGATGTTTGCATTTCAGGACCTACTTAATACAATGATGGGGATACAATTAAGAAAAACTAATTTCTTTACAATTAAGAAAGAGAGGCAGTTTGGTGTTGTGATTAAAGTGCCAGGCTCAAATTCAGGAGACTAGATGAATTCTAGTCCTGCTTTAGGCATTCTTGGTCCAGTCCAGGGGTGTCAAACTCATGGCCCGGGGCCGGATGCGGCCTGCAGGGTTCTTAGATCTGGCCTATGTGGCCACCCTGTAAACAGCAAAGGACCGGCCTGTAGTGCCTCTGCCAGCGAAAATGGAGCTCAGGGAGGCCGTGCAAGGCCCACCCAGGCTCCCTTTTCAGCCGAGACCATCTCCTACAGCCCTCTGCCAGCAAAAACAGAGCCCAGGGAGCCGCACGCAGCCCGCCTGGGCTCCATTTTTGGCCACAACAGCCTCCTGCACCCTCTGCCAGTGAAAACGGAGTCCTGGTGATGCCGCACACTCCGTTTTCGCTGGCTGAGGGCTGCAAGAGGCCGTCACAGTAGAAAACGGAGCCTCGACGAGTGATGTCAAGCTGGCCACACCCACCCTGGCCATGCCCCTGACCACCACCATCCCGGCCCCCCGACATCAAACACAACCCTGATGCGGCCCTCAATGAAATCGAATTTGACACCCCTGGCCCAGTTACTTTCTCTCTCAGCTCTAGGAATGAGCAATGGCAAATCCCTTCTGAAAAACTTTGCCAAGGAAATTGCATACAAACGGCTTCTCACAACTATTACTTGTGACAGATGTTTAAGAGGAACGTTCTGCAAAAGGTAACCCAACAGCTCAATTCCTATATACATTAGGACCTCTGAAATCTTCAAATTCACAAATTTCAGAAAAACGTCAGAAAATCCAAAAGCAAAGGAAGGAATATGAAGAATAGAGAAAGTGAACAAAACGTTTAAAAAATGGAAGAGAAGCTTAAAGACCTTGAATGCCCCAAGATGATAAAGTCAATTAATCTTAGAGATAGTTGTGAAGGGGGTGGGGGGGAAATGAAACTTTGACTTTGGTTTTGTTGATTAGAAAGATTTGGTGTTATAGAAATGGCTAGTTATATATTAATGTGTGAAAGCAAAAAGTTGAGGCTGGTGTGTGTTTATCTTGTACTGTGCTAAGAAGAGTTGGAATTCAATGCCCCCCCTTTTCTTTCTTTTTTCTCTTTCCCCTTGTATCTCACACCCCCTTTCCCCCTTAATTTCCTATTTTTCTTCTCTTTTTTGCATTTTATATAATAAAAGAAAACCTTAATAAACATGAAAAAAATAACCTTAGAGAGTCCATGCTATTACCACTTAGATACAACCTTAAGCTTACCATTCTCTGCATCAGGGGAAAAGTCATTTCCTTGACTGGATGTTGTTTTCAGATTCCGTTTCTTTAATTTCTTCAGCAGCCCATAACGTTCTAAAAAGCTTCCAAAGGAAATCCTGCCGGGAAAGCAGTAGGGGAAAAATGATCTGATGCATAATCCAATTCTGTATACTTCTGTACAAACAGTCCTCGGCTTATCACCATAATTGAGCCTGGAATTAGGGTAATAAGTCATGCCAGTTATTAAACAGGTCACCAGGTGACCGTGCCTGATTTTATGACCCTTTTTCTGGTGGTCATTAAGCGAATCCATTGCCTGAAATGGGCTTTTTATTTTTATTTTTTTACAGAAAACCAGAAGTAAATGCCACATGATCATGTGACACTGCAAATAGCCATAAATGTGGGCTGGTGGCCAAGCACCCAAAATGTGATCACATGACCCAAGGGAGGGATGTTAAAACTTCAAATCTGGGTTTTAAGTCACCTTGGGAAGGTCTGTTTTAACTATGTATATCCAATTGATGTACTAATTAAATGAATTGTGGAAGCATAACTTTCTTTTACTCCCTCTCTCTACCCCGCCACCATTCCTCTACCCCACCCCACCCCTTCAGCTACCCCTTTGCTTCTGGCTCTGATTCATGATGGACCTTTCAGGTCCTCTTAAAAGAAACAATGGTCAGTTTGGAGAAATGGTGGCATTTATGAAGGACCACCTCTAGGGGAGATGTGTAGGGGCAGTTATTGCTGCACTCCACCTATTTTAACAATGAATGTATCTTTGGGCAATTGAGTCATTCCAAATCAAAGAATCTGACAACCTAGAAGCTGCTTTAAATAGTTATATTTCTAAAGTTCAGGATGTTGCGAATAGGACCAGCAGGCTTGGAGGAATCCCAAAAATTTGCAGAAGTACAAAATGGTATATACCGTATTTTTTGGAGTATAAGACACACCTTTTTCCTCCCTAAAAGTGGCTGCAAATTTGGGTGCGTCTTATACTTCGAATGTAGCTTTTTTTTTCCAGCCCTAACTAGGTGCTAATAGATCTTCCCAGCTCTTACCTTGCAGGCTTTTTCATTGTTACTCTCTCCAAAGAATGTTTTTCCAGCCCTAAGTCTTTGCAGGGTTTTTTTTTCATTGCTCTACTTGCTCCGAATAAGTTGTTTTCTAGCCCTAACCAGGTGCTAACGATCTTCCCAGCTCTTACCTTGCAGGCTTTTTCATTGTTACTCTCTCAGAAGAAGGTTTTTCCAGCCCTAAGTCTTTGCAGAATTTTTTTTCATTGCTCTACTTGCTCTGAATAAGTTTTTTTCTAGCCCTAACTAGGTGCTAACAATCTTCCCAGCTCTTACTGGCTTACATGCTCTTTCATTGTTACTCTCTCAGAAGAAGGTTTTTTTAAGTCCTAACCAGGGGATAAAATAATGTGCTGAAGCTGACCAGACTAAGGATGCTAGCCAGATGAATACCTGGTAGGCAGATTGTTTTCCCCTATTTTCCTCCCCAAAAACTAAGGTGCGTCTTATACTCCGGTGCGTCTTATACTCCGAAAAATATGGTACTTAGCAAAATTATCAGTAATAAACTAATAGCTTGCTTTGATGCTATTAGCGGATGACAGAAATATCAGATGAAACTTACTGTATGTTATGTCAGTATGCTAGCCAAACAGCCACATTAATTTTAGAGTTAATTTGGATATAAGCAAAAGGCCTCTAGTGTAAAATAAAACCAAATTATACAACCTGCAGATAACAAACAAAATTCCTTAAGAGAGAAAGGTGCTGGAAATTTGTACATTTATTGTGTGGGGTTTGGCTTGCAGGAAATTTTTTTTTTAAAAGAGGGGGAAATCGTCTCCCACCATCGACAACCCAACTCATTGGAAATGAGATGATAATTAGGTATACAAATAATCTATTATCTCATTTCCAAATATTATCAGGACAATGAGAGAAAAATAATCATCTCCATTTAACGACCGCATAATCCCTTGCGGGGTGGAATCTGGGCAACTGAATGGAGCTAGCAGAGTGTTTTAATGGCGGGATACCCATCCTGTCGCCAATGCGGAGTTTTCTTCAGCAGATATAGCAATAGCAACAGTACTTAGACTTATATACTGCTTTATGGTGCTTTTACAGCCCTCTCTAAGTGGTTTACAGAGTCAGCATCTTGCCCCTAACAATCTGGGTCCTCATTTTACCCACCTCGGAAGGATGAAAGGCTGAGTCAATCTTGAGCCGGTGAGATTTGAACTGCTGAACTGCAGTTAGCAGTCAGTTGAAATAGCCTGCAGTACTGCACTCTAACCACTGGGCCACCTCTAACCGCTGCGCCACCTACGGTATATATTCTCAGTGTGCCGAGAGAGAGAAATATCTGCCTCTACCTAGGATTGAACTCACAGCCTCCTGATTGTGAGGCGAGAGCTCCACTTCTAGGCCACCGCACCACAGGGCAATGAGATAAAAATGTAGGGGGAAAATACAAGTCAGGAAAACCATAAATAAGGAAAGAAATGCAACCTCTTGAGTAGCTTTACCTAATTGGAAAGCCAGCGGCACTGATGTTGATGGTTTCTACAATGCCACATGCCTCCAACTGATGCAGAACCTGGAACAGAAAGCAACTTTGAAGAGCACACCACCAGAAAAACTGTTTCCACTTCTGGGGACCACACTCCCAAGAGGGGTTCAGAGCAGAGGTGGGTTCCTGCCGGAGCTGCCCGGTACACAGCTCCGGTAGGGAGCGGCGGATTTCGCAACTGCTCTGGAGCCCTCTCTGCCAGTCCACCAGGCGCGTCGCCATTTTTTTGGGTGATTTTCGGGCGATTTTGCTTCTGCGCATGCGTGGAAGCAAAATTGCGCCGAAATCTCATGAGGGGACGCGCGCACGTGCGAGATTTCGGCAAGATTTTGCCTCCGCGCATGTGCAAAAGCAAAAGCATGCCGAAATCTCACGTGCGTGCGTGTCCCCTCGTGATATTTCGGTGCAATTTTGCTTCCACGCATGCGCAGAAGCAAAATTGCGCGAGGGGGCGCGCGCACATAGCGAGCATGCGTGCCCCCTAAGCATGGAGATGCGCGCGCATGGCTCCGGCAGCGAGATAAGTGAGCAACCCGCCCCTGGTTCAGAGACAGAAGGGTCTGAGAAGGGCAATAAGAATCATAAGCGGTGTAGCTCAGTTCTGACTGCATCAGAGTATTGCCGAAATGACGCTCCTAATAAATGAAAAAGAATGAAAAAGAAAAAATATTTCTTTTGAAGTTTGGCTCGTGGCTCTTGAATTAATTAGGGCATCTTTTGGAAACTTCACAGTGAATACTTCTAAATTCTCATTTCAGAGCTTAGAGTGGATTTTAATTACCAGGAGGCAGGTTCTAATTGAAGGTTAGAGAAAAAGTCCGAAGAATAAGAGTACTTTGACAGTGGAAAAAGTCACCCAAGGCAGAGGCATAATCCCTTCCTGGATGTGTTCATTAGGGGTGTTTTAATTTGGATTCCTGCTCTAAGAGAGGAGTTAGATTAAATAGCGTTAATGCCCCCTTCAAACTGTATTACTGGAGAGTTAGATAGCTACTTACATTAACCCTGACATATGCTAAAACAAGAGATTTTTGGGGGGGTAAAAGACAGCAATAGCAATTCGACTTATATACCGCTTCATAGTTTATAGCATTCTCTGGAAAGTTTGCAATGTCAGCATTATTTGCATCTTGCCCCCAACAATCTGGGTCCTCATTTTACCGACCTTGGAAGGATAGAAGGCTGAGTCAACCTTGAGGAGGTCAGAATCGAACTCCTGGCAGTGGACAGAGTTAGCCTGCAATACTGCATTCTAACCACTGAGCCATGAGGGCTCCTCAACCCAGGAAAGGGTTGGTGGTATCAGCAAAACCAACAGATCCTTTATAAACATTCCTGGGATTAATTTTGAAAGACAGAAGAAATATAAAGAAAGGACTACCCAATGTAGAAGATATTTGATATTGATAGACGAGAATATTCGTAGCTCAGGGCTGAACTATGGGATCCTTGTTGCTCTCTGAGCTTGGTGGTTTTCTTGCAGACGTTTCATTATCGAACTAGGTAACATCATCAGTGCTAGCATGCTCTCCCCACTTCAGCTATAACTGAGTGAGTGCTAAGGGTTTCCCTTTTTTATAAATTAGTTGGTGCAATCCTTAGTGGCGGCCCTCCTGAGCTCCATTTCTGATGGCAGAGACACCGCGGGCCGGTCCTTTGCTGTTTCCAGGATGGTACCGCGGGCCAGATTTAAGCACCTGGATCCAGCCCACGGGCCTTGAGTTTGACACCCTAGTCATATAAGGTGCCCTTGGGGGTGGAGGGGAAAACATAAATAAATAAAAATTAGTGTACAGATCACCTCCTCTTTTCTGAAAAGGGCGGCCTTGCAGTCCGCATTGGGCTTAATGCACCGGATATAGTGCGGGGTGGTGCTGTTCAGGATCTCCATCAGCTGCTCGAGGGAACCCTGCAAGAGAAACAAGAAAAATGGGCCCTTGAGGGTTTTGGAAAGAAAAGAACTGATCTGCAGTGAAACGTTGCAGCTAATGCATCCCTGCTCAAAGTTGCAATCCATTAGCCTGGCATTTTTCCAAGGCACCCCTAATATATATTCTCTCCTTGTTTTATATATATATATATCCCTTCCCACTGCAGCCAGCATTCTGTGCTTGCTAAATTCATCAGAATCACACATCGTAAGAAGCCTGGGGGAAGCAGAATGCGAAAGCAAAGCAAAGCTGGGGGAAGCAGGGACTGACTGGAATAATTTGTGGTTTTTCCCGCTAGCTTCCCCTATGTCTTTGCTTATGGGAAGCCGGCAGGCAAGGCTGCAAATGGTGATCATGTGACTGTCAGGTGGTGCAGTTATCCTAAGTGGCAGCTGGTTGCCAAGTGCCCAAATTGTGATCATGTGACTGCAGGGTCTTGCAATGGCCAGAACTTCAAGGACCAGTCAAAAGTACAGGTAGTCCTTGATTTACAACATTTCTTTTGGTGACCATTCAAAGTTACAATGGCATTGAAAAAAGTGACTTAATATCATCTTTCACACTTATGACCATCGCGGCATTCTTATGGTCACGTGATCAAAATTCAGACATTTACCAAGTGACTCGTATTTAGGACTTCTGTCGCCGTGTCTGGGGGTCATGTAATCCCCTTTTGTGATCTTCTGACAAGCAATGGGGAAGTCAGATTTTCTTAACAGCTGTGTTGCTAACTTAACAACTGCAGCGATTCGGTTAACAACTGTGGCAAGAAAGTTCATTAAATGGGGCAAAACCCACTTTACCACTGTCTCACTCAGCAACAGAAATTTTGGGCTCAGTTGTGGTCGTAAGTGAAGGGCTACCTGTATTACTTACTCAGTTCTGTCACAATTTCAAATGGTCATTGAACAAATGGTTGGTAAACGAGGACTACCTACACTTTGTCGTTGAGATTTGTCGTTTACTCGTACAATATCACGGAAGACCATCCTGCCTCTCGTACCTGTGATCTCCTAAGAATCTCACTTCCTCCTCTTCCTCTGGTTTAAAAAACACAGGTTTTGGGGCTCACTGTTGTAGGAGGAAAGCATTGGGGGGGGGGAATGAGGCACAACCTAAATTGAAATCTCTAAATGGGACGAACCTTAAATTTTGAGACGACTGTGACAAGTGCAGGTTTTGCTTGAGTTTTTGTATCATTTTCGTCAGGTCTGGTGTTTGTCTCTTCTACAGGAAATAATTTCTGAAGCAAGGCATCCTGGGATTGTTGCAGCAATATGACCAACTCTGGGGGGACGGGATCCTGTATTTTTAAAGAAAAATCAGAAGCAGACAAATTATCAGACTATCATAGTGAACCATAAATAGCAATAGCACTTTACTTATATACCGCTTCATAGTGCTTTACAGCCCTCTCTAAGCGGTTTACAGAGTTCAGCATATTGCCCCCAACAATCTGGGTCCTCATTTTACCGACCTCAGAAGGATGGAAGGCTGAGTCAACCTTGAGCCTAGTGAGATTTGAACAGCTGAACTGCTGAACTAGCAGTCAGCCTGCAGTCGCAGCATTTAACCACTGCACCACTTCAGCTCATAAACATACAGAACAAGCCTAAATGCAGTGTTGCAGCAGAAAGCGCTTCTGATAAAAATTCCAGTCCTTGCTCCACCCCCAATGCATCTTGGGAGGGCTGGTGTTCCAAAGGGCGGGTGCCACCACAGAGTAGGCAGGTGAAAGGACTTCCTAGGTCCTTTCAGATGGCACTGCCTGATGGATGGAGTACGTCCACTCCAGGCAGAAACCATGAAATACAGAAAAGTTTATATCTGTCTAACTTTTTTGAGGATTTGTAAGCAAAAGCTGTTGCCACACAAAAGCTTCAGAAAGGAGACCCTAACCAACAGCCAGAGATATGTTTATCTGTGCATTTATTGGGGTTGTTCCCTGTTACCAAAGATAAGAGAGGGAGAGGGAGGCGAGAGAGAAAGGAGGGAGGGAGGGAGGGAGGGAGGGAGGGAGGGAGGGAGGGAGGGACGGACAGACAGACAGACAGAGACAGAGAGACTTGAACCAAGTTTTGCTTTATTAACCAACTGGATGCTTTTCTTTACTTGCCCATCCAGTAAACCTATAAAAAACTTTATTTTACTAAATAATTAAATAGCCATGAAAAATTGCACCAATGGAATTTGATTTTGGCTTGTTTTCGAATGAGACTTACCAAAAAAAAAACTGACTGAGAGGTCTCTGGTTTCCCTGTCTCTCATTTAAATTAAGAAACACAAGTGATAACCAAACATACCTTATTTTTTTCCACCATACTCTCAATTCGATAACAGACACTACCAGCGTAATGGGATACGATGAAGTTTGGCTCCTTCCTAAATTTGTCTCGGCTTACACAGGTGTTCTTGGACAGAGCAATCTCAATCCGACTTTGAAACTGTGCAGCATTGGAGGTCCAGTTAAGGCGACAGGCCTGCCAAAGAAAAGAGGGACACAGTGGAGGAAAGTTGGTGAGAAGGAGGAGGAGCAAAGCCAACCAAATTTAGGTATAGACGAGTATTTTGCAGAAGTCCAAAAAAGGGGAAAATCCAATGCCGTGGTCAATGTCTACGGAGGTTCTTTGAAGACAGCAAAGTCCACATTCTAGACAGAGAGAACCACTGGGTTTGAAAGAGGGGTCAAAGAGGCCATCTAACCTTAAGACTGAACAGCCCTCTCTCAACAGAGGGAGAGGGATACACAACCACTCATCTCCTGTTTACAACACAATCCTTTTGGCAGTTCCAAGAAGGCTCCACACCCATTTGCATCACTCAGGTAACCCTGAAGACACAGATAAACCCCCAAGTGGCCTCAACAACTCTCTAAAAGAATGCAAATGACCAGCTGTCTGCAAGGAGTATCAATCCTTCCATTCCCCACCATCCAGTCAGAGCTGAAGAAGCTTCTTGGATGAGAAGCGAAACGTCTTCAAGGAAAAACAAAGAAAGTCTAGAAAGTCTTGAAAAACCACCTTTGGGACAAATGCTGTGGTCTTTAAACCAGGCACTCCTTTTATGCCTTTTACATTCCTTTTTTTCCTTATGTCTTGCATTACATTGGTATTGCCTTACGGTGCCAGTTTAGCCTCTTCTGCTTTGGATAGCTCTGATTATGATTGACTGGACTTTATTTGAAAAGGAAGAAACGGAAGCTTTGGACACACCTCATTGAGCAAGGAGAAGATGCTAACAGGATTTCCCTCAATGGCGTCCAGACAGGTTTGATTATTTTGGTAGTTTACAAAGGACCATTCAAGGCCTTCCTCAGCATATTCTTCCTGGGGGAATCAAAATCACAGGGAAATAATGGAGGAGGGAGAAGATGATTTTAATTTGCCCAAAGACCCCAGGACACAACAACTGATTCTTGCAGAAGAATCTTTGGACAAAATTCACTGGCAAAGTATTATTTATTTATTTATTTATTACGGTTTTCTTATATGCTGCCCAACTCCCGAGGGACTATTACCTGTTGAGCTTTTAGAAAATGGCCGACAAAATGCTGCTGCAGTTTCTCATTGGCGTAGTTGATGCAGAGCTGTTCCAAGTGGTTTTCCACAAAAGATTCAAAACCGTAAACATCAAGTAGACCTGGAGGTGAAGCAAAGTCAATGGGGAAGCCAGATTCTCTTAATGACCACATGTTTCACTTAACAACTGCAGTGGTTCCCTTAACAACTGTGGCAAAAAAGGTTGTAAAATGGGGGGGGGGAACTCACTTAACAACTGCCTTGCTTAGCAACAGAAATTTTAGGCTCAATTGTGGTCGTAAGTCGAGGATTACCTGTAGCCTCATCCCAAACCATTTAAAGGTGTAAAGGTAATAATCAGCACCCTGAAAGAAACTGGATGATTCCCAGACCGCAGAAGGTTTAATGTATAGAACATTATTTAATGCGGATTCTATTTCTGCCAGCAGTTATGTACCCAAGATGGCCCCAAACAATACCTATGAAGTTGTTCCACACGGAATTTGAGGCACAGATGCTCTCGTTGATCACAGACACCAGCCAGTCAAAGATCCTGCAAGAAAAATGAAAAACTGTGCCACTCTAATCAGCCAGAAGTAGATATGCTTTTACAAAGCAACAAACCCACCCTCTGGAACCAGCTCCCTCCAGATTTAAGAACCATTCATGACCTGGCCACCTTCCGCAGTGCCCTCAAGACGTACTATTTTTATCAAGCCGGGCTGGCATGAAAAAGTTTTTGGGGTTTTTAAGATTTTACCAAATTTTACCAAATTTTAATTATATTGTCTTAAATCAGGGCCACATCTAATATTTTCTTTTAAATGTATATATATTTTAATGTTTATATTGTATTTTTACTTGGCTGTTCACTGCCCTGAGTCCCCGGAGAACGGCGGTATATAAATTTAACTATAAATAAATAAATAAATAAATAAAGCTGGAAACACAAATACTGAGTTGTAGGTGTGTGTCATAAACAGGACTGAAGACCCAATCCAAAGATAATCAATCATGAAGGTTATGCTTTTCCTTCCAGGTTAACTTACCTTTCGAGTGGGCCTCAAGGAAAGAATCAGATTTTAAGGAATAGAATAGCGAGAGATGCACAAACTGAGATCTATCAGCTAAAATCACAAAGATACACGGCATCTTAAAATGTGATACAAGGAATGAAAACATAGACTTTTAAGGACATTTGATGAACATTTGATGCTTTTATGAAGTATCCAAGGCAGTGTTTTTCAACTTTGGCAACTTGAAAATGTATGGACTTCAGTTCCCAGAATTCCCCAGGCAGACATGCTGGTGTAAGGACTTACCTGGCATAAATCACCTTGGCCAGACAGTCTCTCCTTGTTTCACACTCTGCCTTGAGGCAAGGCTTCCTGAACACCTGCCGTTGTCTCCCAGCGGTTATCGTCCGGATCCTGAGTGTGTCCAACAACTGCTCCCCAGGCACTCTTAAAAGCCGGGAAGCAGTCTCTGCAAAGCCTTGTTTTAAAAGAATCATTAAAAACAAAAAGACAAAAACAAAAAAGGTCAGCCACTATTTTCTTAAAATAGCCTGGCTAAATTTCTGCTCTACAGTATAAAGCTTAGGAGAGAATATATTGGCTTGATCTATGGGTGGTTCAGAAATATGAAATGGGAAAACGACTATCATCCTAAAATTTTCTAAGTCAGCAACTATACACACAAACACACAATTTATACAGATACAAAGATCTGTTGGATAACCGACTGGGTTCCTACATTATACAGTTAGTCCTCAACGTATGACCACAACTGAGCCCAAAATGTATGTTGTTAAGTGAGAAATTTGTTAAGTGAGTTTGCTCCATTTTATGACTTTTCTCGCCACATTTGCTAAGTGAATCACTGCAGTTCTTAAATTAGTACTACGGTTGTTAAGTGAATCTGGTTTCCCCATTGACTTTGCTTGTCAGAAGGACTCTGGGATGCTGCAACTGTCACAAATCTGAGTCAGTTGTCAAGCATCCAAATGTAAATCACATGACCATAGGGATGCTGCAACGGTCATAAGTGTGAAAAATGGTCATAAGTCACTTTTTTCAGTGCTGTTGTAACTTTGAATGGTCACTAAATGAACTGTTGTAAGTCAAGGACTACCTGTATGATGACGTACTTTGCTGAATAAGATCCAAATGGCTGGTTTTACACCATCTTCAGCCATGATGTAAACCATGATTTGGCAAAGCTGAAACTAGATTGTTTTGAGATTGGAGGACTGGCTCATGGGCAGCTCACCTTTGGCCAGGTCTTCTAACTCACAAAGTTGTGCCTCATCTTCTGACTCGCAGAACTGAATATTGCCCAAATGGAGAAGACCAGCTAGTATCTGTAACAAAAAGAGACTGCAAACTGGTTGGTTCCTCTATATTCTGTATGGGTGATGTTTTTGGGCTGAACAACGATCCATACTCAGAAACTGAGTTTACTGGAAAGTGACCAGCAGGAGGTTTGAAAAGAAACCCATCCTAGCATAAGAGCTTCCTGTGTTCATGAACACAGACAAAAATGGCATAGAACATAGAATAACAGAGTTGGACGGGACCTTAGAGGTCTTCTAGTCCAACCTCCTGCTCAGGCGGGAAACCCTATACCAGTGATGGCGAACCTTTTTTTGCTTGGGTGCCAAAAGGGTGTGCGTGCACGCGATAGCGTGCGCGCGTGTGTCCACACCCATAATGCAATGTCCTCCCCCCGCGCATGTGTACAGGGCTCATGGAGCCTGTGGATGGCAAAAAACGGATTCCACCTGATTTTCGGCCTTCCGGAGGCTTTCCTGAAGTCTGGGAAGGGTGAAGAACGGCCCAACGGAAAAACGGAAGTTCATTTCCGAACTTCCAGTTGGGCCATTTGGTCCGTTTTTCGCCATCCACAGGCTCCAGAGGCTTTCTTGAAGCCTGGGGAAGGTGAAAACGACCTCCCCCCACCCTCTGGAAGGCTGAAAATCAGCTGGCCAACACGCTGGAGCTGACATAGGGCAACGACTCGCGTGCCCTCAGATATGGCTCTGTGTGCCACCTGTGGCACATGTGCCACAGGTTCGCCATCACTGCCCTATACCATTTCAGACAAATGGTTGTCCAGTCTCTTCTTAAAAACTTCCAGTGTTGGAGCATTCACAACTTCTGGAGGCAGGTTGTTCCACTGATTAATTGTTCTTGCTACTAGGAAATTTCTCCTTAGTTCTAGGTTGCTTCTCTCCTTGATTAGTTTCCATCAGTTGCTTCTTGAGGTGTTTTGGAGAATGGGTTGACCCCCTCTTCTTTGTGGCAGCCCCTGAAATATTGGAAGACTGCTCTCATGTCTCCCCCTAGTCCTTCTTTTCATTAAACTAGACATACCCGGTTCCAGCAACCGTTCAGCCTATGTTTTAGCCTTTCAATCCCCTAATCATCTTTGTTGCTCTTCTCTGCACTCTTTGTGCATGAAGCCAGGCTGTTGAAATTCAGGATATGCTAAATCACCCTCAGAGATCAATACGTGCTGATTAGGTGGCCTTACAAATCCTATCAATCAATTCAACTGCTATTGAGCCAAAGTTTAACTGACCTTAAAAACATTATTCTGGGTGAAACTGTCAATACCCAAGTGGGTCATGGCCTCCCGAGTCACATCAAAACAGTCTTCTACAAGGCAAAGAGACATTTGTTAGATGGAGATTCTTTCTTCTCTCCTGAAGATCAGGTGGCTCTAATGTAATCCCAAAGCATGATTTGTAAGACCTTATGATAATTTGCTGCTACAACTGAACCAACAGCCTGAGTTAACATGCACTGGTGCTGAATCAGAACCAACCTAGTAAGGCCAAACTGCTCAAGTGCAAGGACAGCATTGAAGAGTTGAAATTGCAGGTAGGGACTATAATTGATTCTGCCTGCTTTTAAAAAATGGTCAAAATCATGAAAAATGCATCAGAGAAAAACAAATTTATTTTCTTTCATGAAAGAAAATATTGCAAGTATTTTCCCTACCTTCTCACATTAAACTTTGAAATTTGGGAATCCTCAGGTTGCACATCCAGGCAGTACTGAGAGAAATGGGGATGTGTGGGGAGAGGTTATTATTTTTTGTATTGGGGTTGCATCCCCAATAGCTGTCCGGGATCACCAAGTTGGGTAGCCAAATACATTTTCTAAATAAATAAATATTCTAAAACCAAACCAAAAACCCAGGACTTGCTGGGGACTAAGCTCCAATTAAATAATCCTACTGAAGTATCTCAGAAATTATGTAAAAATCCTTTCAAATGAATATGACTTTATGTAAAAATCCTTTCAAATTAAAAAAAGGCAGATTTGACACCATAGAAATTCCTTATTATCTTTCTTTGAATGCTAGCCTCAGAATTTGTTCCAGCAGTTTTTATCTAGTCATTTTTTCTGTAACAGCAATTCAGCTTAAGGGAATTATATTAATTACATTAAATAAATTGTATTTATTTACCGTATTTTTTGGAGTATAAGACGCACCTTTTTCCTCCCTAAAAGTGGCTGAAAATTTGGGTGCGTCTTATACTTCGAATGTAGCTTTTTTTCCAGCCCTAACTAGGTGCTAACAGATCTTCCCAGCTCTTACCGGCTTGCAGGCTCTTTCATTGTTACTCTCTCCAAAGAATGTTTTTCCAGCCCTAAGTCTTTGCAGGGTTTTTTTCATTGCTCTACTTGCTCCAAAGAAGTTTTTTTCTAGCCCTAACCAGGTGCTAACGATCTTCCCAGCTCTTACTGGCTTGCAGGCTCTTTCATTGTTACTCTCTCCAAAGAATGTTTTTCCAGCCCTAAGTCTTTGCAGGGTTTTTTTCATTGCTCTACTTGCTCCGAATAAGTTTTTTTCTAACCCCAACCAGGTGCTAACGATCTTCCCAGCTCTTACTGGCTTGCAGGCTCTTTCATTGTTACTCTCTCAGAAGAAGGTTTTTTTAAGTCCTAACCAGGGGATAAAATAATG
>JALIGW010000001.1:7482225-7640220 GCA_023053685.1 Diadophis punctatus similis
TGGATGCAATGCATAAATCCTTGCCCAGAATACAGGCAGTCCTTGACATACAACTGGTGGCTTAATGACCGTTTGAAATTATTACAGGCCTGGAACGGGTGCTTTACGGCCCCTAAAGCATTTGTGGCAATTATGAAGTGTCGTGCCACCTACTCCTCCCATGGCAGTCATGTGACCACATTTTGGGCACTTGGCAACCAGTGTGCCTTTATGATCAGATGCAATGTGCCCTGATCATGTGACCATAACTTGTGACTTTTTTGTCGGTTTCTGGCATTTTCTTTGCTGGTTTCTGGCAAAACCACCTGTTTGGAAGAATGGTTCACACTTATGAATGCAGCATCCATATAATGATTGTGGATTTGTTTCACAACCACAGCGAATTGCTTAATGACCGCTGCAAAAAGTGTCATAAAATCAGGTCTGATCACATGAGTCCCTTGACTTATGACTGTAATGACTTAAAATCAGCAATTCAGTTGCAATCTGAGTCATAAATCGGGGACTGCCTGTATGGCATCTTACAAATATATTTTTCAGAGCTTCAGATTTGATTGGAGCTCAAATCCATTGACTTTTCAAAACAAATATCTATATTATAAACGTAAAAGTGAGATTATAAAAGCCCAGTCTAGCACAATACCAATGAAGAAGAAAAATAACAGCTCTCAAAAGAAACCAGCATGGCTGCATAAAGAACTCTCTGACAAATTGAATGACAAAAAGGACAAGTATAAAAAGTGGAAAGAGGGGCACATAATTAAGGCAGAATATCAGCAAATAGCCCGAGCCTGCAAAGATGAAGTGAGGAAAGCTAAGACTCACAACGAACAAAGGCTTGCGACAAAACTAAAAAATAACCAAAAAAAAAAAACTTCTTCCAATATGTTAAAAACAAGAAAAAAGTCAAGGAAACAATTGGTCCATTGCTGGGAGAAAGTGGCAAGAAGGTGATAAGCAACAGGGAGAAAGCAGAACTGCTTAACTCATTTTTTGCATCTGTCTTTACACAAAGGGAAAAAACAGTCCAACCTATCAAAAACAGCACCACAAAAAACAGATTAGGAACACAAGTTAAAATAGGGAAGAAAATGGTAAGTGAGCACCTGTCTACCCTAGATGAGTTCAAATCACCAGGACCGGATGGATTACACCCCAAGGTTCTGAAGGAACTGGCAGATGTGATCTCAGAACCACTGAACTATATCTTTCAAAGTTCCTGGAGCACCGGGGAACTGCCAGAGGACTGGAAAAGAGCTGATGTAGTTCCCATATTAAAAAAAAAAGGGGGGGGGTAGATCCAGGAAACTACAGACCCATCAGCCTGACCTCAATACCAGAAAGATTCTGAAAAAGATAATCAAGCAACGAATCAGCGAACACCTAGAAGCAAACAAAGTAATAACCAAAAGCCAACATGGGTTTGTCAAAAACAGATCATGCCAGACTAATCTTACTGCATTCTTTGACAAAGTGACAAAATTAGTGGACCAGAGGAATATTGTCGATATAATTTACTTGGACTTCAGTAAGGCATTTGACAAAGTAGACCATAACCTACTACTTGATAAAGTAGAAAAATGTGGGTTAGACAGCATCACCACCAGATGGATTCATAACTGGCTGACCAACCGCACTCAACGTATAGTCCTCAATGGAACTGCATCTACATGGAGGGAGGTATGCAGTGGGGTACCCCAGGGCTCTGTTTTAGGCCCAGTACTCTTCAACATATTCATCAATGATTTGGACGAGGGGATAGATGGGGAACTCATCAAATTTGCAGATGACACCAAGCTAGCAGGAATAGCCAACACTCCGGAAGATAGACTTATAATACAGAAGGATCTTGACAGACTTGAACATTGGGCACTATCTAACAACATGAAATTCAAAGGTGAAAAAAATAAAGTTGTCTGAAGTGGTATAGGGTTTCCTGCCTAAGCAGGGGGTTGGACTAGAAGACCTCCAAGGTCCCTTCCAACTTTGTTAAATTAAAAGTCCTGGAAGAAATGCTTAAGATCACCAGGTGGTGAACTGGACTCAAAAAGAATTTATCTTTTTAACCTTAAATCTGAAACTTGATAATTGCAATAAGTTAAAATAGAATATCACAATGTGAGTGAATTGACAGTACCTATTTAAGTGAAGTTGTATGTATTTCCCAAAGCGGCTGCTGTTGTTATTCCGAAGGGTGCATGCGTTTCCTGTGAAATTAACAAAAAACTGGCAATATGCAAGACACACATATCTATCACAAAGGTTAAAGTATGAATTCAGATAAGAGAGAGATCAGGCATTATGTTAACATGCAAGGGGATTTGACATAGCATGCTGTGTAAACTTGGCTGTGATTTATTTTTTGGTGTGTGTGCGCGCGTGTAGCCTAAAATCCTGTTTTTTCTATAGTCTATCTAGCTAATAATGCTGAAAACAGATTGTACCATTTCTCACTATTCAAGGCAGGTAAGTAATGCAAGGCTCAGAACTGGAGTAATATAATTTTTAAAAATGTCATCTCCCAAACCAGTTTTACCTAATTAGTTTAATTGCCTTACATCTTGTGGCCCTCAAGGTCCCCAAATGTGGCCACTCCTTTATATAATTTAGTGCCTTTTGTGAATCAACCAGGTGTGGGTTGTTGTTGTTGTTTATTAAATATAGCTTGGGGCAATGTGGAAAGGGAATCACACATTTTTATTCATGGCTGTGTTTAGGCAATTTTAGTTGTGTATGTCTGACTCCATAATCAGCTGGAAAAACTACATGCAAGAACTATGCCTTGAGGAGTACTAAGAAGCTAGCTTCTTGTTTCATCTAACAAGCTTTGTTCTTTTTGTACCTCTGCACAATATTGTAACATAAACAAAGTTTGTATTGCAGCCCATTTTTCAGTTTTCTCAGGAAAACGGGCTTGCAGTACAAACTTTATGTTTACGTTACAATATTGCGCAGAGGTACAAAAAGAAGAAAGCTTGTCAGATGACAGCATAATGCACGTCTGATTAGTCTGATAGCTTGCTATGGACACCTATGGTCTGGAACGGTTTGAATAGACTAGATCAGTGTTTCTCAACCTTGCCAAGTTTAAGACAGGTGCTCCCCCAGAATTCTCCAGCCAGCAGGGGGAATTCTGGGAGTTGAAGTCCACCCATCTTAAAGTCGCCAAGATTGAGAAACACTGGATCAGCTTTATTTTTTATTTGGATTGGATTGTTCCATTTGCTAAAGCATTGGCCCCCAACTTTTACAGCTTGGCGGACTAGCGGGGGGAGAGGAGGGATAGTTCTGTGTGAACGGCGGGCACGCACTGCTTATGTGGCCTAGTTCTGAACAGGCCTCGGCCTGAGGGTTGGGGATCCCTGTGCTAGAGCAAACGTTTTGTTTATTAAAAAGATCATACTTACCAAAAGCTTCCATGACAGGATTGGAATCCAACACTCGTTGCTCTATCCTCTCCACCGTTATACTGCCTTCCGGGATGTCAGATGAAGCTGCAACAGTTGCATAAAACTTCATCAGGCAGCGGGAAGTCCATGTCTAGAAACAGATTTTGAATCAAATACCATCTTTAACAAGATCTGGATTCTGTCTTTAATCCTGATTCAGTAACTACAGTTATGGAGATGCAAGAACAAACTGATTCCATCCAAGTCAAAACTCAAAGCCTTAACTTCTAACACGGAAAAGTGGGTTAGAGTGGCAAACTTCTGAAGCCAGGTCAAAAAATCTGCTGGTCGCACAAATGTGTAGGTTGATTCAACCAGAAAGAAGCATGCAAAATTTTCCCAAAACAGTTTTAAAGAGATCTCAGCTTACCTTACCAGCACCACTTTCCCCGCTAACAATTATGGACTGATTGACTAATGGAATCTGGCTCTGGACATTTCGGTAGCTTTCTTCTGCTACCGTGAAAATGTGAGGTTCTAATTCCTAAAGAAGAAAAAGTACACAAGCAATTGGAAAGAAAAATGGAAACGGACAATTCAATGGCAGACTGAAACTTTTTCAGCAAAAGGGACTCAACAGTAGCATCCTGGATGAATGGTGGAAGTAGTGCCACAATTGCCACCTTGCCTGTTTTGATACACACAAAACTCATGGACACAACTGGACATGAACCCTGTGGACTGAACCAGAACTGGAAAATTAACCAAAGCCAGGGTAAGCTGAGTGTTCATGTGCAGAAGCATATCTTGGTTCTTGCCAACACCTTGTCTTCTAAGCTCCAACAGTAGTTGTTGTTGTAGTCTTTCTTTGAATTTTTTCCACACTGCAGGATCTGCTTGTTTTTACATTGTGCTCACTGATTTCTTACAATGAAGCTACCAATACACATTGTGATGGCATAGCTTTGTTTATTAGACAGCCTGCCATAGAATCTCTGTTTGTTAGGGCCAAGAAAGAGTGCTGACCTTAAATCATTCAGGGACTTCCATGCCTAAGAGAGCACTAAAAGCTAGATCTCTCCACTCCTAACTCATCATCTCAAACATGCACTGCACTGCTTCTGACTGATCTCCCCCAATATATTTCAAAAAATGAAATGAAAGAAAGCTTCAGTCCAATGCTTTGCTTTAAAATAAGGGTACTGGCAGTATTTTATTATATGCCTGTATCGAGGTGTCATACAAATCAGAAAAACCAATTGTAAAATTCCATGCAGTAAAATTACTTTGAAACTTAACAGCCAAACTAGTAAACTAAGATTGAGCATGTGAAATATTTAGCAAGTAAAACTAATTGCAAATTCCATAATTTGCGCAATGATGCCATAGCACCGTGATGGCGAACCTATGGCACGCGTGCCACAGGTGGCATGTGAAGCCATATCTGCCGGCACGGGAGTCATTGCCGTAGATCAGCTCCAGCGGGCATATGCATGCTGGCCAGCTGATTTTTCGCTGGCCACGCCCCTCTCCTCTCCCAGGAATATCCAGCAGCCCGTTTTGAGGTAAGTAAAGGGCTCGTGCAGAGGCTGTGGGAGGGTGTTTCTGGCCTCCGGAGGGCCTCTGGGGGTGAGTGGGGGAGGCTGTTTTCGCCCTCCCCAGCCTCCAGGAAAGCCTGGAGGGCTGGGGAGGGCAAAAACCGGACCTTCCGGATGCACCGGAAGTTCGGAAACGGACCGTTTCCGGCTTCTGGAGGGCTTCCAGGGGGGGAGGCTGTTTTTGCCCTCCCCAGGCTCCAAGAAAGCCTCTGGAGCCTGGGGAGGGCGAAAAACAGGCCCACAGTGCCATCGCCGCCCTGAGTCCCACGGGATTGGGCGGCCTATAAGAGCGTCTAAATAAATAAATAAATAAATAAATCGCGTGCTAAAAGCGGGGGAGTGCGGGGCGGTCACGCGCGCATGCACGGGGCACATTGAAATATGAGTGTGGGCACGCAAAAAGGTTAGCCATCACTGCCATAGCAAATGTTGTGCTTAGTGCTTTATACTGGCTGGGGAATTCTGGGAGTTGAACTCCGCACATCTTTGACTGACAGAAGAGAATATTTTGTTGAACTGTGGGGTCCAATGCTAGAGCTGATGACGTTACCTAGTTTGGTAATGAAACGTCTGCAAGAAAACCACTAAGCTTGGAGGGCATCAAGGACCCCATACACATATTAAGAGTTGCCAAGATTGAAAAGCACTAATCTAATCTACTTTAAACTCTGTTCGGTTTTTCAGAAAGGCAGCAATCAGCCACTGTGGCGTACCCTCTCACCTGAAGACGAGCAACGGCGTGGTATTCTTTCATGAGCTCTTGCGAGTAGAGAGACTGAACTGGATGGAAGGGGTTGATGGCCACAAAGCTGCACCCCGCTTTGGTATAAAAGACATTGATAGCATATCTTGCTTGCAGACACTTCAGAACTAAAGATAGCAGAACATTTTGTCAATATTTACTACCCGTTCTCTTCTGAATGATCTATTTTAGTTACCATTTTGAAAATAGAGAACAGCCTCGTCTGCCAATATCTTTTTGGGCCATCAAAGCTAACTTTATTCTGGACTTCGCGAGCTTCAATTCCCCAGCAATTGCCAAGTTGGCTTGGGAATTCTGAAGTTGACGTTCATGTGTATAAATTCATAATATCAAATAGTGGCGTTATGCACAAAGGCATACAGATAGTCCTCATCTTACAACCATTCGTTTAGTGACCATTTGAAGTTACAACACCGAAAAAAGTGACTTGCATACATACTTGCATGTATTTATGTGTTATATTTATGCCCGCAGTGTCCCAGGGTCATGTGATCACTATTTGTCACCTTCCCAGCCAGCTTCTAACAAGCAAAGTCCATGGGGGAAATCTGGATTTGCTTAATGATCACTTCATTCACTTAACAACTGCAGTGATTCGTTTTAACTGTGGCAAAAAAAGTCGCAAAAATGGGGCAAAATTCACTTAACAACTGCCTTGTTTTGCAAAGGAAATTTTGGGCTTGGTTGTGGTCGTAAGTCGAAGACTACCTTTAATTCAAACTCCTAAAGGCAGCAGGGTTGGGCCGGGGGGGGGGGGAATGGGCGATTAATCAGCTGTATTGGAAATTAAAGCAATTACTTCTTTTTTTTTAACATTCAGCATGACCAGAGTAGAATAAGCAGATCTTCAAATGACAGGCCAAATGGAACAATTTCCCTATTTTCTTGCTTTAGAAAAGCCTTAAAGATTTCCCCTATCAAGTTGTGTCCGACTCTAAGGTGTAGTGCTCATCTCCGTTTCATTGGCCAAGGGAGTCAGCATTGTCCAAAGATAATTTCTGTAGTCATGTGGCCAGCATGGCTATATGCTAAAGGCGCACGGACAGCTGTTACCTTCCCACCAAAGTGGTACCGATTTATCTACTTGCATTCCCACGCTTTTGAACTGCTAGGTGGGCAGGAGCTGGAGCAAGGAACGGGAAGTTACCCCATTTGTGTGCTCGGCTCTCGAGCCCAGGCTGACAAGCTCAGAGTATTTAACCACTGCACCCTCTGCATTACAGGTAGCCCTCAGTTCGTTTAGTGACCGTTCAAAGTTACAATGGCACTGAAAAAAGTGGCTTATGACCATTTTTCAGTTACAACCTTTGCAGAATCTCCATGATCATGTGACCAAAATTCAGATGCTTGCCAACTGCTTCATATTTGTGACCGTCACTGTGTCCCAAGGTCATGCGATCACCTTTTGCAACTTTCTGACAAGCAAAATCAATGGGGAAGCCAGATTCACCTAACAACCATGTTAGTAACTTAGCAACTGCAGTGATTCACTTAACAACTGTGGCAAGAAATGTCCTAAAATGGGGCAATGTTCACTTAATAAATGTCTCACTTAACAACAGAAATTTTGGGCTCAATTGTGGTCTACCTGAAGCGGTTTGTTTTTCAAGGCAATCAAAGCTGGTACAATGTGATTCTAGAGTGCAGTTTGAACTTCTCGAAGTACGGGGAGGCCTCACTTAGCGACCACAAATTGGATGGCAACTCTGTCGCTAAGCAAAACATCAGGCTTATGATCTCACTTCTATTTATTTATTCATTTTTATTTTTTATTTACTATATCTCACCTTTGTTATTTTTACAGACAAACTCAAGGCACCAAACATACCTAATGTTCCTTCCTCCTCCTATTTTCCCCAAATAAAAACAACCCTGTGAGGTGGGCTGGGTTGAGAGAGAGAATAACTGGCCCAATGTCACCCAGCTGGTTTTCATGGCTAAGGCGGGACTTGAACTCATGGTTTTATTAAGCAAAATACTGAGTGATTGCGACTTGAGATTTTATTGTGGGCTTCTCCAATATCTCTGCTTATTCACAACCAGCTTCCAATAAGCTGGTTGTGAAGTGCACAAATGGATCACATGGGACGCTGCAACAGTTGTAAAAATCTGTTGGTGTCAGTCTCTAATGGTTGCTAAGCAGGGCAGTCATTCAGTGAGGACTAACTGTAAAGTAGGTAGTTTTATTTTCCAGGCCTCAATACAACACCTACAATGGCCAAATTTCCAGTATACAGATAGTCCTTGACTTACAACAGTTCATTTAGTGACCATTCAAAGTTACAACTGCACTGAAAAATGTGACTTATGACCATTTTTCACACTTATGACCATTGCAACATCCCAATGGTCACGTGATCAAAATTCAGATGTTTGGCCACTGGTTCATATTTATGACAGGTGCAGTGTCCCAGGGTCATGTGAACCCCTTTTGCGACCTTCTGATAAGCAAACTCAACGGGGAAGCCAGATTCACTTAACAACCATATTACTAACTTAAAAGCTGCAGTGATTCGCTTAACAACTAAATGAAAGGTTGTAAAATGGGGCAAAATTCACTTAACAAATGTCTTATAGCAACAGAAATTTTGGGCTCAATTGTGGTGGTAAGTCGAGGACTACCTGTAATTTCTGTACGATGTTATTGTTCAAATGACAAATATCTCTGATGTTACAAGGGGCAACTCCTCACCTCAATTGAGCCTATTAAATCAAATTATATTAAAGGTGATACAATCTATACCGCAAACTGAGTGTGGATTTCAAGTGAGAAACATTTTCATGAACAGGCAAGTAACTTGATTGTGTGTGTGTAAAATGAGAGTAGCTCTGAAGCAAACTGTTTTCTTTAAGTGTGTTTGAACTCTTACCAGTTGTGGTGGTTACAGGATTCACTTTGGTAAGGTCACTGATGCAAGAGAATTGTTGTTGGTCACTCAGAAAAGATTCAACTTCTTTGTCCAAAGAATTATCTTCCCCATTGTGATGGGCGGTGAAGCCATTAGCCTAAAAGCAGAGATAGAAGAATTAAGAGACTAATGTAAGTGAGATACAGTATTATTCCAAACACTTCAGGATATCATCTACAGCAGTGGTTCTCAACCTTCCTAATGCCGCCCCCCGCGACCCCATACGCTGCCATTTGGGTTCTTTTACCCTCTGCGCATGCGCAAAGTGTTCTGTGCATGCGCAGAGAGTAAAAGAACCCAAATGCCGGCGTATGGGCGAAGTCTCCTGACCCCTGTGAAAGGGTTGTTCGACCCCCAAAGGGATCGCGACCCCCAGGTTGAGAACCGCTGATCTACAGAAACCTAAATTTAAAACATTACCGGGTTGTTGTTGTTTTAAATCTGCATTCCTGCCATGAAACCTTGTGAGATTTGTATTCTGATGTGATTTGTGTCTTTTTCATTTTATATGAATTTTGCCCTTCTGGGTTCATGCTATCTCATGTAAATGAGTGCCCAGCATTGCAATACAGGTAGTCCTCAACTTATGACCACAACGGAGCCCAATATTTCCATTGCTAAGCAAGACAGTTAATTGAGTTTTGCCCCATTTTACGACCTTTGTTGCAACGGTTGCTAAGCGAATCACTGCAGTTGTTTAATAAGCAAACAACTTTGTTGCCACAGTCATTAAGTGAATCTGGCTTCCCCACTGACTTTGCTTGTCAGGTGGTTACAAAAGGTGATCATGTGATCCCGGGACACTGCAACCGTCATAAATACTGTTAGCAAAAAAACCTGAATTTTGATCAGGTGAGCATGGGGTTGCTGTAACGGTCGTAAATGTGAAAAATGGTCATAAATCACTTTTTTCAATGTCAGGATAACTTCAAACGCTCTCTAAATGAATGGTTGTAAGTTCAGGATTAACTGTTGTTATTAAACCCTCAGTTTAAAGGTTTGTTGACAAAGGAATTGGTACAATGAAATCATATATGCATCATGACATCTACATGTGTGTGACATCATGGCACATGAAACATTATTTGCCTCCGTGCAATTTCTAGGTTCATGAATCACAGTAAACCAAACTGCATTCTGGTTTAGAAAAAATGTAGGATTCATAGAGTGAATGGAATGAATTGGATTGATGAATTTATTCATATAGGACTCTAAGGATCTATGGAGATTCTCAGTCATCCAGATCATAGTTGCGCCAAAGTTGCTTCTCATCCAAGAAGCTTCTTCAGCTCTGACTTTAGAGCCCTGTCCCAAAGGTGTTTTTTCAAGAGGCAACTGGACTTTGTTTTTCTTTGAAGACATTTAGCTTCTCATCCAAGAAGCTTCTTCAGTTCAGAGAAGGTGAGAAGAGAAACAGAGCTCCGAGGCATTCACTAGTATAATTTGTATGGTTTCATTCGGCACTAATTGTACGAACCCTTGTCATCATTTTGTATGCAAAGACCAACAATTTACAGGTAGTCCTCAATATACAACAGTCCATAGTGTTGTATAGTTGCATAGTGACCATTCAAAGTTACAAGGGCAATGAAAAAAGTGACTTATAACTGTTTTTCACACCTACGATTATTGTAGCATCCACAGGATCACGTCATCAAAATTCAGACACTTTATGAGGGTTGCAGTATCCTGGGGTCATGTGATCCCCTTTTAAGACCTTCTGACAAGTAAAGTCAATGGGGAAGCCAGATTCACTTAACAACTGGGTTACTAACTAAACAACTACATTGATTCACTTAACAACTGTGGCAAGACAGGTCATAAAATGGGGCAAAACTCACTTAACAACTGTCTCACTTAGCAACAGAGATTTTGGCACAATTGTGGTTATAATTCAAGGGCTACCTTCACAGTATTAATCCGTTGCATTTTGATTTCAAGTACCACATACTGTACCTACCATTTTCATCTGTTAATAACAATTTTGGTTTTAATTGTGGATTAATCATCAAAATTGCTCCATCAGGCTTTTTCAAACCTGCAGGGTTTTTTTTCTTATGTGTGTTTCTGGCAGATAAATTATATTTACTTTTAATTTTCTTCCAAATCTTCAATGTAGTTTGGTAAATGCTATGAAAGGAACGACCAACTATGCATGTTCATCCTAACCTGAAACCTGTGAAGCAGCTGTTTACAAAACATACAACACACACTGCTACTGTTGTGGACTGCCAGAGTTGAGGATAATCCAATGATTTTTCTCCAGTACGAGAGATCTGTTTCCAGATTATTACTCCCGCATTAGCAGAGAGAGGAGGAATGCCTGAAGGGAAAACAGAGGCAGAACAATTTTGCATGGGTGTGGTCTGTGGAAAGTTTTATGAGGACAAGGGGGGAAAGTCTGAAAACATACTTTCTGATTGCTAGCTTCATCCCACTTCAGAGCAACTGGCAAATAATAGCCTTAAAACTAGACTAGATGCTTATTACATGCATAGAGTGTATTTATATTTTGCCTCCTGTTATTTTCTCTATTAAGATTCTTTCCTCTCTTCACAAAGAATTATGTTGTACAATAATACAATTTATATTCGTTTCTTTCTAACATTATTGTAATGTATTATAATGTAACCATTATTATTACTACCATATAATTTAAGCAGAAAAGGGAGTAGAAAAACAACTGTTTCTTTTCCTAAAAGTCTTATATCTGCCTAGAAGCAGTTTCCCTTCCTCCGCATTGAAGAAGGCTAGAAACTAGGAGAGTGTGAGTTCTAGTTCTGCTTTGGACACAAAGCCAGCTGGGTGACCTTGGGCCAGTCACTTTCTCTCAGCCCTAGGAAGTAAACAATGGCAAACAACTTCTGAAAAATCTTACCAAGAAAACTGCAGGGAATTGTTCAGGTAGTCTCTGAGAATTGGGCACAATTGAACAGAAGAAAAAAAAGTGTACCGTAATTATAGTCCTTGGAGTCTCCCCTAAAAAAGGTAATTGTATCTAACTCTGTTAGCTTTTGTGCCAAGACAAGGTCAGTGTTGTTATTATTAGGCAAACACTAAATTATCTGCAAATTTGCCAGGAGAAAATGCTCACAAAGATCTTGATGTCCATTTTTGCATTGCATTGCCATTTTTAAGCAGGTACCGTATTTTTCGGAGTATAAGACGCACCTTTTTCCTCCCTAAAAGTGGCTGAAAATTTGGGTGCGTCTTATACTTCGAATGCAGCTTTTTTTTTCCCAGCCCTAACTAGGTGCTAACAGATCTTCCCAGCTCTTACCTTGCAGGCTTTTTCATTGTTACTCTCTCCAAAGAATGTTTTTCCAGCCCTAAGTCTTTGCAGGGTTTTTTTCATTGCTCTACTTGCTCCGAATAAGTTTTTTTCTAGCCCTAACCAGGTGCTAAGTATCTTCCCAGCTCTTACTGGCTTGCAGGCTCTTTCATTGTTACTCTCTCTGAAGGAGGTTTTTTTAAGTCCTAACCAGGGGATAAAATAATGTGCTGAAGCTGACCAGACTAAGGACGCTAGCCAGATGAATACCTGGTAGGCAGATTTTTTCCCCCTATTTTCCTCCCCAAAAACTAAGGTGCGTCTTATACTCCGGTGCGTCTTATACTCCGAAAAATACGGTAAGCAGGTAAGAAACCAGATATATAAGCCATAATTGAATTAAATATTCCATTTTGTGTATCAGAGTTTTCAGCTTAGAGTTATGTAAGAACCAAGCAATGTTTGTTGGATTAATATAATTCATTAGGATAAGATAGGATAAGACAGAATAGAATTATTTATTGGGCAAGTGTGATCAGACACACAAGGAATCTGTCTCCGGTGCATAAGCTCACAGTATACATATAAATATGGTAAAACATAGGAAAGAATGTTTATGGTTGCATGTGCTGAGCAAATCCTGGAAAAGTGCTAATTCTGGAAACCTTAATAGTATTAACCATTAATCAGCATAATGTATCAAGCATAGCCTATGGGATCAGCCTTAAACTGAACCTTGGTTTATACTGATTGATTTATGGAATAAATTGCCAAGCTACAGGGCAGATCTGCTGTACAAATCACAATGGCTGAATTTATCAATCATATTAAGCCCAGAAGTCTTCTTTGCCAACCAATGCTGTTAATATACTCTGCCTTAGGGTTTACCATGGGCAATTTTTGATTATTAGAATCTGATTCCTTTATTCTATATACAAATGCAGTCACACTTTGCCTCTTACCAACCCAGACACTGCAAAGAAAGGGATTAGCACTGACCTCAAGTATTGGTTTGGGAATGAACCAAGTCAACACGCACTGGATTCTGATTTTTATAATTTAATTCAAATCAAGCTAAACTCTAAAACAGCCAAGAACAAGCTACTGTACTGTTTATAACAATAAAGCTTGTTATATACTATGGCTTTTTGTGAATTATATCTGTCCTTCAAATAACTTACAATCCATACAAAGGGCTGTAAACAAGATTTCTTCTCCGACCTCACCCCAAACTAGTTTAAAACAAAACACACATTCAAAATTCAGGATTTAGGGATATAAAAACAATCTTCTTGAATCAGAAGAAATATTTAATTCTTAATGCTTGCCCTCTTTTTTTTCCTGCCTCAGATTAGAACTTTATTTAGGGGACACTATTTCTGGGAGCCCCCATGAATTTGCAGTGGAATTGCAGTATAAACACTGGGTAGAAGCTCTTTGAAAAAAATCCCTTCACTTCGATGGATCTATTGAGAAGCTGATGGACACAGAAGACTACTACAGCATTGTAGCACAAGGTCCAGTTAAAAACAAAAACACAGCAATAATTCTTTTAAAGATCAGTCAGCCTTAGGCCAATTTTGCTCATTAGATATTCATCAAGGAAGAAAAAGACAAGTAGAGAACTTTTTAGGCTTCGACAACTTAGAGCTACGTCGCCTTCGATCTGATCTAAATGTAGTTCATAAAATCATCTGCCACAATGTCCTACCTGTCAATGAATACTTCAGCTTCAACTGCAACAATACACGAGCACACAATAGATTCAAACTCAATTCAAACTCAATGTAAACCGCTCGAAACTCGACTGCAGAAAATACTTCAGCAACAGAGTAATCAATGCCTGGAATGCACTACCTGACTGTGGTTTCTTTCCCAAATCTCAAAAACTTTAACCTTAGACTGTCTACAGTTGACCTCACCCCATTCCTAAGAGGTCTGTAAGGGGCGTGCATAAGCGCACCATCGTGCCTACCGTCCCTGTCCTTCTGTCCTATTGTCTAAATTTACCTATACATATTTTGCTTTTGTTTATGTTTATATCATACCTGTTATCTTGTACATGTGTTGACAAAATAAATAAATAAAAATAAAATAAAAATAGAGAAAGCCTCCAGTTGCCAAGGGAAATGTCAACAAGGCCTGGATTTGAGTTGGATGATGGGGCCCCATTGTTAAGCAACCTAGTCCAGCTTGGCAATACAAGTTGATTGAGGTTAGAAGAGTTTTGTGGGAGCATTCCAGATAGCAAATATGAGGCTATCGCCATGATTTATGAACACAATATATTTAATTGGATTCATATACCATGTGTGGCCATAAACAAGGTTTTGTTAAGATTTCACACTTCACCTGTTATGCCAGACTTTTAAATAGGTAACAATCTCAAACAGCCTTAAAAATTCCCCAGGTGCCTTCAACCTTTTCATTAAGCCTAAATCTTTAATGTAAGAAAGTACTATTGAAATCTATGGGGCTTTTCATATAAACATTTCATTTTTTTAAAAAAGCCACTTTCCTCTGGCTTTGTAAGTTTAAAAATTTACCACCAACTGACCAAGCAGGATATTTCAGTTTTTCACATGCTGGAGGTAGATTATCCTTGGGTATAAAAGTTCCATTGAGTTATGACACTGTACTCCTCAAAAGAACTATCAAGCAGACTACTTGGAACTATTTTGTGAATGAATGAGTTTATTTTCGACATTGGTTAATTTAAAATTTGATATTTAAATTCCAGCACTTTTAGTTTGACTGCAAAGGTTTGCGTACAAACATACTCAGGTTGGCTCCCACTACACCAGAAGACAATTTTATTTTTTATGTGTATCTTGTGAGCTAGTTAAGCCAGTATGGTTTGAAAGCTACGATCAACTTTAATGTATTCTATATTCATTTCCTATAAAAGGGCCCTACCTATTTTTAAAAAAATAACCTATTGTTAATATTGGATAACTTGCTACCAAAGTATTTTTTCCCAAATGTTGGAATTAAAGGAAAGCCGGGCCTCTTCTCTTACACAATCTGGCAACTACTTTTTCCAAAAAACGCTGCTTCTACCAAGATTTCTCCCCTCCCACAGCTTAGCTTCGCCTGGGAAGCAAGGAGGAACTTCGTACATGCGCAGCCGAACTCTTGCTCCCTTTACATCTCCTTTTATTTCTCAAGATTTGAGGGCATATTAAGGGGGCAGACGGAAATTAATCAGTGCTCTGGTTTAGCTATGGAGATTGCGGGGGGAGGGGGTTGTAAGAGAAAACAGAGTGAAGTATTGCCCAATCGGACTCACCCGCCGCATATAGATAGATAAGGAAAGCGGATAAAGCTAGAATCGGAGTTTCGTGGTGGTCCTGAGGAAGCCGAAGGAAATGTCCTCTAACAACAACCGGGGAAGGAAGGCTGAGGTCGCTCCCTACCGGTCCCAGTCCCAGTCCAGGCAAAGGCGGGGCAGGAGCAAGAGGCGGAGGCTGCTGAATTTGAATCATCAAAAGGCTTGGCTCCCGGGATTGAGCGTCCCGCCCGCGGGATGCGGAGCCCAAAAGCCCCGTGCGTTTTTCCTGGGGAGGGAAGGTTAGCGAAGGACGCTGGCGGAGGGCTCTTGCAAGTGTGGTGCGCGTTTTCCTGCGGGGAAGTCCAGGATTCTGCAAAGTTTAAACGTCCCCGAAAGACGCAACCCCTGGGAAAATGCAACACGTGGCCCGTGGAAAGAGCTGATCGGGAGTTGTATCACGTGCTCGAATGCTTTGAGAATACCGCACGCGGTCCTGCGTTTTCGCCCAGCGACTTCGTAAAAGGCGCAACTTTTTAGTTTCGTCTATTTTTGCCTGAAATTCTTTGCATTACAAGGACGTACGCGCGGTCCTTCGAATAAAACTGCTGGATTAAAAGGGTCGTTAAAGGGCTAGCTTTCTACTTGAAGGGGTTCAGCTTGCGTAAAGGGAAGCTGTCACTCAACATCTGTAATCCGGAGGAATCGCTTCTTAAACGGGTGGAGACGCCAAGCGCAGGATTTGCCGGCCTTAGATTGTTTCAGAGTTAAAGGAAGGGCAGGAGGGAGGCGGCTACCCTGATTAGGATAAGTACCCAAAGCCGTGGTCTCTATAGGTCCATTAGCCCAAATTATGTTTGGTAGAGAGATGCTCGGAATTTTATAAATGTCAGTGGAAAGACATTTTACCTACTTGGGATTAAAGAGAACTTTGTGCAAAAAAAAAAGTGGATATAGATTTGGGTCCAAGTTTTAACAAGCCGAGAATAAACATCTTGTCAACGGACCTCATTTCTGTGCCTCTATAATCTTAATCTATGGCTGAGTTCACTACTTTAAGATTCAATAAGGCTCTGATTTAGATGGACTCGAAGGAATTCACATACATATCACCAGAACATAAATTTCAGTATCATTTTAGTCCTCTGGACTTTTAATAGGAAACGAGCATTCATTATCCAAACAGCGTGGTGAATCGGGCAGTACGGTTTAGGAGGATATTTGCTGATGAAAGTGTCGCGAGGAAACGGATTCCTCCTTTACTTTTATTTGTGTACTGTGCTGTAGCAGCAGGAAGGTTAAAATAGTCCGCAGCGGAAAGCAAAAGAAGAAACTATCCCAGGCTTTCAAACGTAATATTCTTTTGAAAAAGCAATTCTTCTCTCTAAGCTGCGTCATCCTGTAGAGGAAATATTCCCATTTAATCAACTCAAAGTCCTGTTTATTTTATTTTTAAGGAGTTGGTCTCCCTAGTGACTCATGTAGGTTATTCTTTCAAAGCATTTCCGGGTGAATATTTGAAAAATGCAAAGAAATGGATAACATTCAACTGGATTTTAAACTTTTCTCTCTTCCTGTTGCAGTCTCCCAGCCTGTCTGAATTAATATTCAAAATTTGGGGATATTTGTAAGCTCGTATTTATTTAATTGCTTCAGAAGGGCAGGTCCCAGACTCACTCGCTGCCTAGAGAGAAGCTTCCAAGGGGATTTGGTTTGAGTTTTAAATTTAATTATTTTAACTGTTCCTGTTAAAAGGAAATTAATTTTAAATATTTTAAATTTTCTGTGATGGTCACAATTGAGCAATGCTGGTGTCTGATTGAATACTTAATTGCTTGTTTGATTTTACTGTTTTTAAAATATTTTTTTGTCAGTAGTTCAAATAAATGTGTTCACAATTCGTTTACAAATCACATAAATATTTTGTGCATTGACATTTTAATCATTCTCTGCCTCTTCCTTATGGGAGAAAAACCTAAACTCCAAATTTCATACTTAGTAATGAGCCCAAAAAAGAGATTTAACATTTTAGCATTCTAGACCAGTTTGGGAATAAACAGAATTGAAACAGAATGGAGTAAAATTGGATGTGTTTACTGGAATACTATAAAGCAGCCCTTCACATTTTGTATTGCAATGTTTTGTTATAAGTTCAACATGCCTTGTCAATAAGAATGCATTGCAATATTTATTTGAATTTGTAGATTCCAAAGAATAACACTTTTGTTTTTCAGCAGATTGAGGAATTCCTAAGGAATCTGCTAGCCAGAAAAAAACATGCTGAGAACAGCAATGAATCTTCCTTGAATTATCTGCTTATGCAAAGAAGTATTTATTTTTTATTACATTTATATCTCTTTCTGCTCTACCTTTTTCACACAGTATTTTCTCTTCCAGTAGTTATATGGAGAAGTAATGAGTTGAAATACGCCAAGGGATGAATGTAAAATGAGAAGGAAAAGGGGGTTAGCTTTATTAACTGAAGGGCAATTGTTTTTCTGTGTAAATTGTGGTGGTCATTTCTGGATCACAATATCTTTGGTCAGAATAGATCTTCTTGCACACATCTTTCTCATCTGCTTCCCAAAATTGTTTATGGGGCTGGAGAAAACCCTTAAGCTCAGCAATCCTGGGAAGAAAGGAGGATGAGTGAGTGCTGTTCCCTTGGCTCCTCCTAGACCAGTGGTTCCCAACCTTTCTAATGCCGCGACCCCTTAATATAGTTCCTCATGTTGTGGTGACCCCCAACCATAAAATTATTTTCGTTGCTACTTCATAACTGTAATTTTGCTACTGTTATGAATCGTAATGTAAATATCTAATATGCAGGATGTATTTTCATTGTTACAAATTGAACATAATTAAAGCATAGCGATTAATCACAAAAACAATATGTAATTATGCCAGATCAGAAATTCTCGGGCCAGTCTTTGCAAGAGCACAAGGAATATCATCTTCCACAACAAGTCTACTTCTGTATTTAGACTTGATAACCAACAAGTGTACAGCAATATTTCTCAATCTCAGCAACTTCAACTCCCAGAATTCAAAGCAAAGCTGGCTAGGGAATTTTGGGAGTTGAAGTCCAGGTATATTCAAGTTGTTGAGGTTGAGAAATTGTGGCCTGCAGTGTCGAAAAACTAGAAATCAGATAAGCTTCCAGCAAAGTAATCCCTGTTTAGTAGCTTTCTCCCAGGACTCCAAAGTTTCAGGAGGCAAACAGGGGGCAAAAAAACCCATGATTGGTCCAAAAACATTGCCAGGGTCCCCAAAACCAATTTCCTCTTTTAAGCTCTTTCTTCTTAAAGCAGCCCCATATTCCTTCCTCCCCCATGGGGCCTGCTCACCCACCCTTCTCAAAACCCCTGCAAAGACAACGATTTTAATTTGCAAGGCCCTTCTTTCAACAGTTTCTTTCTTTCTTTCTTTCTTTCTTTCTTTCTTTCTTTCTTTCTTTCTCTTTCTTTCTTTCTTTCTTTCTTTCTTTCTTTCTTTCTTTCTTTCTTTCTTTCTTTCTTTCTTTCTTTCTTTCTTTCTTTCTTTCTTTCCCTCTCTCTTTTTTCTCTTCCTTCCTCCTGCCCGCCCTGCCTACACTTGTAGCAAAGTCAGCCTGCCCCACAGAGCCGACCTTGTCCGGGGAACCAGCCAGCCAGCCCACCCCACCCTCGCCTTCTCCAAAAGGCACCCTCTGCTGCCAGTCATAGGGACCCCCAATTAGAAAGCCTGATCATACGGAGCAGGGCGGCGGCGATGGACCATGCTCCGGCACCACCTCCTTCTCCAGTTCCCTCCGACTTAGCTCCTCCTGCCCCCGGCGGTGGTGCCCTCAGCACCGAGGCTGTATGATCAGGCTAGCCCTGCGCTAATATCTCTTAGTTCTTCGCTGGGTCTCCGCACCAGCCGAGGGCGAGAGGGCAGACAGACGATTCTGACCCAGCTGTCCTCCTTCCCGCCGTCATGCGCTGTGAAACTTAAGTGGTCGTTGGCTGGCCGTTCCCTCCCGTGACTACCTTTCCCTTCGACACCAGCGGGAAGAAACTGCCGCTGTGAGCAGGAGACAGGGGCGGCCACAGATGTCTTAAGCACCGCCTTGTACTCTCCAGCACGCAATCTTGCAACGCCCCGCCCCTTAGCTCGGCTGCCAGGCATCACAAACGCCTCTCACCGAATGGCACCTTTCCCGACCAATCGGAGGGCTCGGGCGAGTTGAGCCGATATGGCCAGGCTTGTGGCAGTGGGGGGGGGGAGCTGAGGATGCCAGGGTGACCCCTGGGAAATGGTCGTTTGACCCCCAAAGGGGTCCCGACCCCCAGGTTGGGAACCACTGTCCTAGACAGTCTTCTCAAAATGTGTGGACTTTAACCCTCAAAAAATTTTAAAAATGGCCCTGCTGAAGAATTCTGAGAATTGAAATCCAACCAATCTGGAGGCTATTAGAGACAACTTTAGAAGATGATCCATCAGTGGGTCAATGGGCTGCCAGAAAAAACAGGCTCATGTTGCATTTAGTAACATCTGAGGTTTGGTAAGTTGCTGAAGATGGTTCAGTGCTTGAAAAGCCTTACACGGTGCAAAAGTCTTGCATGCCATTCCAATCCAAGATGTCAGTTGAGAGGATGATAACATCTGTGGTGGGCTACCTAGGTAGTAGCCAAAGACCACATGACCTCTTATCTCCTAAGTGTCTCAAGTTATGGCGTCCTTTTATCTATGGACATGTTGAAATAAGATGGCTGGGATGTCAAAATCCAACTTTAATTCCTAGCATAGGTGTCTGCTAAAGTAGAGGGAACAAGCATGGATAACAAGCAATGATACATTCTGCATGATGACACGGTAGCTGAATGTCCATAGTTTGGGTTGTTGAAAGCCATTAGTGGATTAAAATAGGATGATTTGGATATGATGGGGAAATGGGCTTGGGTATGTCACTAGAAGCTATTTTCTACCACAGTTCTTACCAAATGGTTATAATTCTACACTATCTTCTCAAAGCTGTGATCTTCCAGATATGCTGGAAATGACTGCTTGTTGGGGATTCTGTGAGTAGTTCCTCTGTATCTGGTTTACGTTAGCATGGAGAAAGCCAACCTAAGGATTATTATTATAGTTGAACCAATGGAGAAATTACCCTAAAAGGGTTCAACAAAGAGAGGATGGTTCAAGAGAGCTATGTATGGATTCACCTTTTGTCAAGGGATTCTGAGTTGAAAATAAACAAGGGCACAAGCCTTGCTTTACAGATAATTGTCGACTTATGACAAATTCCCCAAAAGGTACTTACAAACCCAGATTTGAAATTCAAATGGCCACTCTGCATGATTGCATTTATGGTCATTTGCAGCAACCCATGACTGCAATTTACAACTTTCAGGCTGGAAACTAGTGTCTCTGGCAAAAATGCCCATTGCAGACAATGGATTTGTTTAATGACCACAACCACACAGTTCACTTTATGACTCTCAATTTGCTTAACCAGAGCAAAAAGTTAGATGTTAGATGTTTTTTTAATTTTTATAATTTTTTAATTATATGTTTTTATGTAACAATGATTTTATATGTTGTTAGCCGCCCAGAGTCCCTCGGGAGTTGGGCGGCATACAAATCTATTAAATTAAATTAAATTAAATTAAAAAGTAATAAAATCAGGCACAGTCACGTGATGAGCCCCTTAATGGCTAGCATGACTTACAGTCATAATTCTGAGGTTCATTACAATAATAAGCCGAGGACTAGCTGGGGAGATAATATATTATTGCTAACTGATATCTTTCATCAACTGTTTCCAAAAGACATGTATTGTCCATTGTTTTGACCAGTAAATCCTCTATTGTACATTGAGAAACTGGAAAGAAGTCTCTGACAAGTGGGACTCTATCGAAGTAAACTCAGTTGCTTGCTTTTGATTCCTGTTTTAATTTTCTTGCCATTCTAATTTTTGTTTTCAATGTAACTTCGCAGAGGCTGAAAAATGTCACAGCAGCTGGTAAAAGAAGCCTTTCTAAGTAACCTAAATGGAACGACGTTACTTGAAATTTCTGTTGGCATACCTCTTGCACCATTATGTGTTCTCACCAGAGGACTGCTCCTAATTTTGTATTTTCTCCGCAACGGAAGACCTTTATGCTCAATGTATGGTAATTTTTTTCTAGACTTCACTGTTTTAATCATCCCTCTAGTACTTACTTGTACAATTTTAGCTTCCATACTCCCGTTTGTGATCCTCTCCATTATGGCATTCTGCACAGGCTTGATTTTTGTCATTTATACTAAACAGACAAATTATGCCCAAGTGTCTCTTAAGCAAATCTTAGATGATTTTCTGAGAACCAACTTGGATCCAGAATATATTCCCTCCATAACCTTGCTTCGAGTGTTCATCAATGTATGGACATCCATTAACATCCTGGCTGTAGACTTCCCACAGTATCCCCGGAGGTATGCCAAAACGGAGTCTTATGGGACAGGATTGATGGATTTGGGAGTTGGAATATTTGTTTTTGGAAATGGTTTGGTTTGTCCAGAAGTTCGACTGAAACCTGGTGCAATGCAACACAAATTCTTTTATCTCACAAGGCAATTGTTGACTGTATGGCCCCTCCTTCTCCTTGGCTTTGGACGACTGATGAGTGTTAAAGCAGCTGACTATTATGAGCATGTCACCGAATATGGTGTGCACTGGAACTTTTTCTTCACTTTAGCTGCTATACGAATGGGTGCATCGGTCCTTCTGACTGTATTCCCCGTGCACAAAGCCTGGATAGTCGCAATAATTTTAGCTGTGGTTTATGAATGCTTTCTTGACATTACACCTCTGAAGATGTTTATTTTGCATGGAAGCAATGGGCAAAATTCAAGGACTGGTTTTCTAAATGCCAACAGGGAGGGCATATTTTCTGTCATCGGTTACCTTGCTATCTACATGGCTAGTGTGCAAGTAGGTTTATATTTGTTAGGAAAAAGAACAACAGCAAGAGGGTGGCTTAAAATAATCTGCTACTTTTTACAGGCCATTTTTATCCTTTTTATATGTCTCTACATTGCTCAGATGTACATTGACACCGTGTCCCGACGAATGGCAAACCTTTCTTTTTGTATATGGATTGTTGCTAGCTGCTTGATCGCCGTTAGTTCTTTTTTAGTGGTTGATCTTATTCTTGTATTCACAAAGCTTGTTGTGGGTGGGGCTGATATTCCTAGTAGTTGGAACATTCTGCACTCATCAACATATAAAAAATCTGATTTGGAATTTCGGCACAGAAAAAATGAATCTCAAAGTATGTGTATGATCAATGCTGTGAACAAAAACCAGCTTCTGCATTTTTTGCTAGCCAATGTTTTAACTGGTCTTGTAAATATGCACTTTGATACAGTGCACAGCAGCACACTCTCTGCCATGTTAATTATGCATTTATATATGTTTACAAACTGTTTAGTTATGTATATATTACAAGCAAAAAATATAATTTTAAAATGCTGGTAATTTACAAAACTGCAGGACATGTCTAGGGCAGTCCCCAGGCATGAACATTGACTTGAAGACACAAAAATATTGCCAATAAAAATGATAAAAGCTGCAATGCCTTTATGAAATATAAAGCCTTATAGTGTTTTTCCTTAGGTTTGGGATATATATGCATAAGATGGTTTTTTTTTAACTGGGATATTTAACACCCCGTTTCTGACTTTTGGAAAATGGAAGGGAATTGTTTTAAACAGAAGACTTCTTGTCAATAATATGGTATATTATAAACCTTTGTGACATTATGAAATATAAAAAATGATCACTGGAGTGGGTTGGGACAAAAAAAAATTGTAGGTTAAAGGATAAAATTGATAAAGACAAAGGCACCTGTTATTCTTATTTTAGAAAAAATAGATTTAAATGGTGCAATCAGAACACGAGTGCTGGAGGATCAGGTGTGGCTTGAAGGTTCCTTACACCTGCTTTACTGTTTCTACTCAGCCGAACTAACATAAATTTAGGCTGGTTTTGGACCCTTAATTGAGAATATGGAAGGTGAATCAAAGTATAAAAATTAAAGACGACCATTCTACTTAGGCTTCTGGAAATGGATCAACTTCTACCTACATTGGCATAGTTGTAATTTACTATTAATTGGGGGGAAACATCAACTAATGTTGTGACATACAAATAATGTAGAAAATAAAGTTCTCGTTTCTGAGGTCATAACCTCTGCAAAGAGTAGTTTGCAGTGGAACCATGCCCAACAAAAGTCATTATACAATAATGTGCCATTTTCAAGGCCATGCAATAAAGTAAGCCAATTGTTCTGAAACACTATTTAAAAGCACCAGTATTTGTGCAACTGAAACTTGCCAATTGCAATGAGAAAATGTGGACTCAACTTACAGCCATTCATGACCGTGGTATCTAATTGTCATTAGAAATAAAGGGACCAGTCTGGAAAAAAATCAAGAATAAAATTCAAAGCATTACAAGATAGTAGACTCAGAAAGGGTTTTGGACTCCGTGACTGGAGATATATTACAAATCAGCAATTCTACTTTGGATAAAGGATTGGATTGTTTAAAAAAACCATAGAATATTAACACTAGAGGGCCACAACATTCAGGAAGGTTGGCACGCCCATTTATGGGGAAAAAATACCAAGCACTCACACTTCCAAACCCATGCGATAAGAGCCGTATTATTAAGCACCTGGAGGAAAATTAAAAACAAATATTACATCGAGTTAACCCGCTGGTTATCCACAATGGAAGCCATTATCCATCCCAATACATTGGAAAGATCGAAAATGAGAAACTACAATGAACTATTAGACAAAAATGGTAACTTAAAGTCCAGGGAAAAACTAAAGGAGGAAGGAATAGACATAGTTTGGTGGCCATATCTTCAAATACAAAATAGATACAAAAAGGACATGGAAGAATTTGGTATAAACAAAGAACAAAACACAATAGACAAAATATTATTGGGATCTGAAAATAAATTTATAACTAAAATGTACAATCACTTACTAAAATTTGATAATTTTGAAGAAACAGTTAAAGAAAACATGATTGCATGGATGAAAAACTTTGGCTACAACATCCAATTAGACGATTGGGAAAAATTATGGAAGAAAGATTATAAACTTACCCTCTCAACACCACACAAAGAAAATTTACATAAAATGTTATATCGCTGGCATCTAATTCCAGCTTGAATCGCCAAAATATATGCTAATATGAACCCAAGATGCTGGAAATGTAAACAAGTACATGGCACATATTACCACATGTGGTGGTCGTGTCCGATAGCAAGAGGATACTGGAGCAGGATTAGGACATGGTTACAAGAGATAACAGATATTGAAATGGAATTTAAACCTGAAACATTTTTATTGGGTATTATCAGAGGGCAACAGACGAAAGAGAACCAATATTTGATAATACATGTCCTAACTGCTGCCAGAATAATTTACACCCAAACATGGAAAGATGAAAAAACCCCAACGGAGAATATATTAAAAAAAATAATGGATTGTGCAGAAATGTCAAAACTAACACTAGAATTACAAAATCAAGAAGAGAAAGAATTTTATGCAGTGTGGGATAAATTTTACAATTGGTTAGAAATCAGAAAGAATAAGAAAATGTTTGAATGAATGTAAATATTATATATAGAATTATAGAATATGTAGATTTACTTCAAACTGATGTCTCAGGAATTAAGAACATAAATGTATATGTATGTTTTGTATTCAATGTTTTAATAATTCAATAAAAATATTTTTTTAAAAAGAAATAAAGGGACCAGCAATGCACATACAAAGGAACCATGGCAACACTTAAGACTGCTTTCACAATTCATTTGCAATTCTCCCCATCACTCCCACAAATACAGACACTTGTGAGACAGGTCAAATGCCAAGTTGACCCATATTATGAATGCAAAAATATACAGGTAGTCCTTGACTGTTTAGTAACCAAAGTAAACCCTAACCCTAACATCAATATCCGGGAAAATACTGGAAAAAATAATTAAAAAACAGATCTGCCACCACCTAGAAACAAGCAAAGTAATAACCAGCAGCCAACACAGGTTTGTTAAGAACAAATCATGCCAAACCAATCTCATTTCATTCTTCAACACTGTGACCAAACTAGTAGACCAGCGAAATACAGTGGACATAATATACTTGGACTTCAGCAAAGCATTTGACAAAGTAGACCACAACCTACTTCTTCGTAAGCTAGAAAAAAGTGGGATAGACAGCTACACAACCAGATGGATTAACAACTGGCCGACTAACCGTACCCAACAAGTAGTCCTCAATGGGTCTAAGTCCACATGGAGAGAAGTAAGCAGTGGGGTACCACAAGGTTCCGTCTTAGGCCCAGTACTCTTCAATATCTTCATAAATTTATTATTTTATTTTATTGCATTTATAGGCCGCTCAATCCGATAAGGACTCAGAGCGGCTAACAGCAATACAAGAGACAATAAAATCAGATAAAAGGTTAAAACAGTAAAATTAAAACATTATCAATAAAAAAAACAACCAATCATCCATCCACAATCACTCATGGGCCCACCCAACAATACATTCATTGGGCCCAGGCTTGCCGAAATAGCCAGGTCTTAAGGGCTTTTCTGAAGATCAATAGGGTAGGGGCCGTCCGGATCTCGGGGGGGAGTTGATTCCATAACGTGGGGGCCACCACAGAGAAGGCCCTCGATCGAGGTCCCGCCAGTTGTCTAGCCGACAGGACCTGGAGCAGGCCCACTCTCTGTGATCTAACCGGTCGCAGGGAGACATGTGGTAGTAGGCGGGGCCGTTTTTTTTTTTTAATAAATATCTTTATTCAGTTTTTAAACTTTAAAAAAAACATACAGAGTAACACACGACATCAAAGAGAAAAAAGAAAAGAAAAAAGAAAACGTTAAGAAAAGGGAGAAAAAGGGAAAAAGAAAAAGAAAATACAAACACTAATACACAAAAAAAAGTCTAGCAAAGAGAAGGATCAGGGGAGACATGATAGTAGTGTTCCAATTTTTGAGGGGCTGCCACAGAGAAGAGGGGGGTCAGGCTGTTTTCCAAGGCACCGGAAGACCAGACAGGGAATAAAGGATGGAAGCTGACCAAGGAGAGATTCAATCTGGAAATAAGGAGAAACGATCAACCAGTGGAACAGCTTGCCTGCGGAGGTTGTGAGAGCTCCAACACTTGAGACTTTCAAAAGGAGATTGGACTGCCATTTGTCCAAAATGGTGTAGGGACTCCTACTTGAGTGGGGGTTAGACTAGATGACCTACAAGGTCCCTTCCAACTCTAATAATCTGTAATCTGTCAAAGTTATAACTGCACTAAAAAAAATGACTTATGCCCTTTTTTCACACTTAAGGACTGTTGCAGGATCTCCATGGTCATGTGATCAAAATTCAGACACTTGGCAATTGACTCATGACAGTTGCAGTATCCCGGGGTCATGTAATCACTTTTTGTAATCTTCTGACAAGCAGTCAGTGCAGAAGCCAGATTCACTTTACTGTGGCAAGAAAAGTTGTAAACTGAAGCAAAACTCACTTAACAATCCTCCTAACAACAGAAATTTTGGGCTGAATTGTGGTCTTGTCGAGGATTATCTATAACGATGGATAAAGTTTCCAAATGGATGCAAATGATTAATCTCTTCAGTTTTACCTGAGTGCTGGTACCCAAATCGCTGTTAGTATGACCTTGAATTGTAGAAGCAGCATTCCATCTTTGATTTCAGATTCAGGTTTATTACCTTGTGCTGGACACCTGTATGGAACAGATATTTTTCTGCTCTATTGCTGTGCCATTTCTCAGTCCAGATTGCAAGAAAAGCTTCCAGATTTGGCACTGTGCATCTCCAAGCTTCTTTAAAATATTGATAAGATGTATTCTGGGGGCAAAGCAGGTATACGTTGCACCTCCTTTAAAATATTTATAAGATGTATATTTTTTGGGGGGGGAGCAAGTTATATATTATCCCTTTAAATATTGATAAGGCATATTTGGGGGGGGGGGAAATCAGGCATACATTATACTTTTAAATATTAATAAATTGGGAAGAAGCAGGTATATGTACCTTTTAAATATTAAGGTAAAATTTGGGGGGAGAGCAGGTATACATTAAACCTTAACAATAATAAATATTGATAAGGTACATTTTAGGGGAAAGAAAGTATATATTATACCTTGTTTTAAATATTGATAAGGCATGTTTTGGGGAGAACATAGGTATACGCTAAGCTTTTAAAATATGGATATTTATTATATCTTCTTTCAAATATTGTTAAGGTACAAGTAGTCCTCAATTTACAAGAGTTCATTTAGTGACTCTTCAAAATTACAGCAGCACTGAAAGTGACTTAATTACTATTTTTCACACTTACAATCATTGCAGCATCCCCATGGTCACATGAACGAAATTCAAATGGCAACTGACTCATTTTTGACTGTTGCAGTGTCCTGGCATCATGTGATCAAAATTTTTTTACAAGTAAAGTTAATGGGGAAGCCAAATTCATTTAAGAGCCATTTTACTTAATAACTGCAGCGATTCACTTAACTGTGGCAAGAAAGGCAGTACAATGGGGCAAAATTCACTTAACAAATGTTTCCCTTAGCAACAGAAATTTGGGGCTCAACTGTGGTAGTAAGTCGAGGACTACCTGTATATTTCGGAGGGCAAGGTCGCCTCATAATTTATTTGTATAAGAGATCAAAACGGTTTAAGAGGCCAACGAAGTGTAAGGACCAGCTCCTATTTAAGATGGAGAGGGAAAATTCTTCAGGAACGCTGCCAAAACCGCAATTTCAACCCTTTTTTTATCCCGAAGACAGCCCGTTTCGGAGCTATACAAATTCACCCTCGCCTCAGGGAGAGCGCGAGATGGACGTCGCCTCCACTCCACCTTTTCCCGCTCGAACTATTTCTCGAGGCGGAAGAAACGGCTTACTGAGCATGCGCAAAACCTTAGCGTCTTATTCGCCGCGCCGGCGGCAGGGGCTATTTGTGACAATTTCCAAGAAAGAAAGGCGGGGAATAGGCTTGCGGGTTCCACTTCACGTCAGCGTTCCTTCTCACGCATGCGCAGAAGGCCGCAAGCCGGAGCCTCTTTCCGGCCTTACCTATATAAAGGAAACGCTCTCCCACCCTCCTTTCTTTGATTTGAGCCCGCGGCGGAAAAAGCGAAGGGGAAGGCCGAGGAAGGGGCGGGCCACGCAAGAGTCATTTACATAAAAAAAGAGAAGGGGCGGAGCTTGTGGCAGAGGTGACAGCTTCAGCCGAGGCACGCCCTGAAAAAGCAGTTAGTCGCCGGGGGACGAAAGAGGGCGGGGTTTGGGAGGCCAGGAGGCGGAGCCCGGCGAGCGGTTGGTCGGGGCGGTGGGTGGGGGAAGGCGGGAGGTCTGCCTTCTCCGTCTCTCGCGAGAGGAGGGGGGCAGGAGGAGGAGGGGCAGGGGCGGAGCCAAAGCCGGACGAGGAGGCTCCATGCTGCCCTCCTGAAAAGGGGAGGGAGGGGAAGGGAAGAGAGAGAGGCCAAAAAATCGCCCGTTTCGGCGCTTCGAGGTGTGGCAGTTTCTCCTTCTGCAGCTTCAGTCGCTTCAGCCAATAGGAGAGGCGGGCTGGGGGGAAAGGAAGGTAAATTTAAATAGAGGTGGAGCCTGCCTGTCGGAGCAGTAAGTGGTGGTGAGGCGGGGGGGGGGGAGAGGAGGAAGAGCGAAGGTTATGCTTTGACCTACTCGATGCCTTATTAATTTATTTTCTTCCATGTATTTATATCCTGGGGAGGGGGGATTCCTGCGCCTAACCTGCTTCCTTTCAAAATGCAAAAAAGAATACCCCCCTCCATTTTCCCCTAAAAAAGCCATTTTCCCCTTCTCCCCCCCCCATTATTTGAGGATTCCCTGGGGAACCCCCCCCCTTGCAAAATCTGCAATGCTAAGTGGGGCGATGCAAAGATGCAAAGAACGTGGGAAAGTCAAAAGGAGAGGTAGTGAGAATGAAATATCCCCTGATTAAGGGGGGGGGGGCGGGGAACCCACCCTCCCTCTTTTGGAAAAAAAATAGGCAGGCTGCTAATTACAAGGACTTTTTCTTCTGCTTTGGAACAAGCTGCTTTTTTGGGGTTTTTTTGCCCCCTTGGGGCGTATTGGATGAGTGTGTAAGTGTACAGGTTAAGCTTAAGTTTAATAATTGCTGGCAATAATTTAATAATTTGGGTTGCTAAAATACCCTGCAAGTTGGTCTTGCCTGCAATTCCGGGTTGCTTAGTTCTAGAAAACAGAACTAATGTTTCTCATAGGTGATTTTCGAGCTGTTATCAAGGCTTGGCTTTTGGGTCCTGCTATAGCAATAGCACTTAGACTTATATACCGCTTCACAGTGCTTTACAGCTCTCTCTAAGCGGTTTACAGAGTTCAGCATATTGCCCACAACAATCTGGGTCCTCATTTTACCCACCTCGGAAGGATGGAAGGCTGAGTCAGCCTTGAGCCTAGTGAGATTTGAACAGCTGAACTAGCAGTCAGTTGTAGTAGGTTGCAGTGCTGCACTTTAACCACTGCGCCACCTCGGCTCCTAATTCCAGAGTCTTTGTTGCGTGAAGTTTGGTGTCTTTATTTGGTGCCCTACTTATATCTCTGCACAGCAAAAGTTATTTTTTTCTAGAAAAAGTGGCCTTACTCTCCATCACCTCGTTTGCAATTAGTTGGCAGACGTGTTAAACTTGTAGGGGTCTCCAAACTTGGGAGTTGAAGTCCACAAGTCTTAAAGTTGCCAAGGTTGGAGACCCCTGTGCTAAAGAGTTGCGGGTGCCCAATCACCGGAAGGTTTCAAAAATAGACTGGACCACCATTTGACCAGGATGGTATATCAAGTCTACTGCTTTGAGCAGGGGGTTAGACTAGAAGACCTCCGATGTCCCTTCCAGCCCTGTGATTCTGTGTTCTATGTTGTAAACGGTAAATTGGGGTTGTAGTGTGAAGTTGTTTTGGCTCAGCCTGTTGTGTGAAGTCAAGCGACATTTAAAACTCAACCCTGGCACAAATCTGTGATGCAGGTAATCCTCGACTTACGGCCACGATTGAACCGAACATTTCTGTTGTTAAGTGAGAAATTTGTTAAGTTTTGTGACTTTTCTTCCCACATTTGTTAAGTAAATCATTGCTGTTGTTAAGTTAGTAACCCAGTTGTTAAGTAAACCTCGCTTCCCCGTTGACTTTGCTTGTCAGAGGATCTCAATAAAAGATCACGTGATCCTTGGACACATCATAAATAGGAACGAGTTGTCCAGCATCTGAATGTAAATCACGTGACTGTAGGGATGCTGCAGCGGTCATAAGTGTTCATAAAATGTTTGTAAGTCACTTTCCCCCCCAGTGCTGTTATAACTTCGAACGATCACTAAATGAACTCTTGTAAGAGGAGGACTTACTTGCATATTATATGGTGTAGTTGTTTTTTGTATCTCTGAATCTGTGTTGTCTCCTGGTGATTGCCTGGGCAAGTCTCTGCAATTTTCTTGGCAAGGTTTCTCAGAAGTGGTTTGCCACGGCCGCCTTCTAGAACAGAGAGTGACTGGCCCAAGGTAAACCAGCTGGTTTTCCGCCTAAGGCAGGACTAGAACTCAGCCTTCCAGTTTCTCACCCGGTTGCCTTAACCACTAGACCAGACTGGCTCTCCTGATATATACCTCTAGGTGCCCAAAATATTTGCACATGCATCATAAATATGTGGTAAGCCCTGAGCGTAGATAAGGATTTACGGGGATGGTTGTGAATGCACATTTGAGGACTATGTTAGTCTATAGTAGCAAAGATTCAGCAGGAGTCGGGTAGCACTAGATTAGTAAAACAATAAAATATAAATTTTATATTTTATATATTTATATTTGAACACAGCTCTTAGAAAGAGCTGTGTTCAAATTGCAGTGTAAAACTCGATTTCATTGAGGGCCGCATCTGGGTTGTGTTTGACCTTGGGGGTGCGGGTGTGTGTGGCCAGCGTGGGCATGGCCAGCTCTCCCTCACTCATATCGGGGGGCATCTGTGGTGGCCCAAGCCCAAGCCAGTGAAAACGGACTCCCGAGCTCTGTTTTCAGTTGCGATGGTCTCCGGCAACCCTCTGCCAGCGAAAACAGAGCTCGGGAGGGCCACCCGTGGGCCAGATCTAAGTATCCCATGGACCAGATCCAGCCCCCGGGGCCTTGAGTTTGACACCCCTAGTCTAGGCCATCTAACTAATCAGGGGTTGCCACAAAGAAGAGGGAGTCAAGCTATTCTCCAAAGCACCTGAGGGTAGAACAAGAAGCAATGGGTGGAAATTAAACATGGAGAGAAGCAACTTAGAACTAAGGAGAAATTTCCTGACAGTTAGAACAATTAATCCGTGGAACTACTTGCCTCCAGAAGTTGAGAAGTCTAAGAAGATGTTGGATAACCATTTGTCTGAAGTGATGTAGGGTTTCCTGCCTAAGCAGGGGGTTGGACTAGAAGACCTCCAAGGTCCCTTCCAACTCTATTATTATTATTATTATTTATTCACAAAAAATGTAATACACAGCAAACGAGATTTATATGCTGGATTTCGTATCACTATATCACAAGTCGAACACTTCCCAAGCGTCTAGGACTGTGTGATGTATTTTCGTATGATGCGCGCAGATCCAAGTACGGTGGCCTTTTGTAACTGACAGATCGTGATTTTGTCAATGTTTATTGTTTTCAAATGCCGGTTAAGGTCTTTTGGCACAGCACCCAGTGTGCCGATTACCACTGGGACCAACTGTACTGGTTTATGCCAGAGTCGTTGTAATTTGATTTTAAGGTCCTGATATCGGTTAAGTTTTTCTTGTTGTTTTTCATCAATTCGACTGTCACCTGGTATGGCGACATCAATGATCCACACTTTTTTCTTTTCCACAATTGTGAGGTCTGGCGTATTATGTTCCAAAACCTTGTCAGTCTGAATTTAAAAGTCCCAAAGTATTTTGGCATGTTTGTTTTCAACTACTTTCTCAGGTTTATGATCCCACCAGTTCTTTACCACTGGTAGGTGGTAGTTGTGGCACAGGTTCCAATGAAGCATCTGGGCCACGTAGTTGTGCCTCTGTTTGTGGTCCGTCCATGCGATTTTCTTGCAGCCACTGAGGATATGATCAATTGTTTCATCAGCTTCCTTGCAAAGTCTGCATTTTGGGTTATGGTTATGGTTATTATTATTATTATTATTATTATTATTATTATTATTATTATTATTATTATTATTATTATTATTATTATTATTATTATTATTATTATTATTATTATTATTATCTATTGAAGCCCAACATTGTTTATATTTTTTAAAAAAATCAGATACTGGACCAGTATATACCTTCAGCTTACAGCCAGTCATGATGTGATCTACAGTTTGATGTGGGATCCCGCAATTACATTAATTTATACACATAAATTACATCTAGGGTAGGATACTATGCCCCATTTATACAGACACTATGTGAGTTGCAAATCCTCTTGGGGATTGTCCATTGCTCCCATGGTAGTTCAAGGCCTGGCACATTTGTATGGAGTCATTTATATGTCCTATAACTCGACGTTCAGTGACCCATTTGACTTCCCATTGGGAAACAATTTTAAAGTTGTTGGCCTGATGTTGTGTACGTGCCAGTGGGGACTTCCTGGATTTGAGTCTTCCGGCTGATAAATGAGGAAGGTCAGCACTTTGAAAAAATTATCCTTAGTTCTTGGTTGCAATTCAAAGAGAGAAACAACATAAAACTAAGGAGAAATTTACTGACAGAACAATTAATCAGTGGAACAACTTTCCTCCAGAAATTGTAAATGCTCCAACACTGGAAGTTTTTAAGAAGAAATTGGACAACTGTTTGTTTGAAATCGTATAGGTTCCTGCCTGAGCAGGGGATTGGACTAGATGACCTCCAAGGTCCCTCCCCACTCTACTATTCTGTTAAAAAGGTGTTACTGGACTTTTTTTTTTTTTTTTGCAAGGCTGCATTGCATCTATTGCATATGCGATGAGATAAATTTCTTTCTTTCAGATAGTTAGAAATGGGAAAAGGGAAAATTGGAGTGAGCGTAAAACTTGATGATTCTGGTAAAGAGAATTGTAATTTGTGAGTGTGCAAAGAAGATATGAGCGTATATGTTATTTAGAATGAATGGTGATTGAAGTCTTTGGGTCTTTATTATTCTTTGAAGAAAAGACCTTTGCTATGAATAATTATGTTGAGATTTAAGGCAGGCTTAACATTTAGGTGCCCCTAAATTTATCACCGCTTATATGTGTCTAATGGACGGGTGGGGGCAGTGATATTTCTTAGTAACTGGATTTTCTGAATGAGTACCCTGTCCCAACCTATAAGCTGGGTTTATGCAATATATTAAGTTCAAGCTGAACACTAACAAAGCTTAGGCTGCTAAAGGAGAATATTTGTAGCTCAGGGTTGACATGAGGGGGTCCTTGGTTCTTTCTGAGCTTGGTTGTTTTCTTGCAGACGTTTCATGATCCAACTAGGTAACATCATCAGGACTACCAGGGAGTGGGGGATTGCAGACGGGGGGGGGGGGTGAGGAGCAGGAAGGACTGTAGGAGTCCTTGGTGCTCTCTGAGCTTGGTTGTTTTCTTGCAGACGTTTCATGACCCAAGTAGGTAACATCATCAGTGCTACTAGGGAATGGGGATTGCAGACGGGGAGCAGGGAGGACAGTAGGAGTCCTTGACGCTCTCTGAGCTTGGTGATTTCCTTGCAGACGTTTCATGACCCAGCTAGGTAACATCATCAGAAACATCTGCAAGGAAACCACCAAACTCAGAGAGCACCAAGGACCCCTCAAAGCATAGGCTGTTGTATAGGAAGCATAGTTAATAGGCTTGGTTGTGTGTGTGGTTCTGTGGAAAATCCCCAGTTTTGTTGTGTTTTAACAGCAGCACCACGGCGTCCAAACTCACCTGTGTTTTTAATTGCCAAGTGTTTTTTTTAAATTGTGTTTCGGTTGCTACTATGATTCAGAGAGAATCATACACGTGTGAGAAAACATTGGCACGATGCAGGCACCTCTGTCTTTCCCTAATCTCTAGTTCTGAGCGGCCAGATTTTTATTTATTTATTTATTTATTTATTTATTATTTATTTATTTATTTATTTATTTATTTATTTATTTATTTATTTATTTATTTATTTATTTATTTATTTATTTATTTATTTATTTATTTATTTATTTATTTATTAGTGACATTTATATACCGCCTCACAGTGCAAGCACTCTCTAAGCGGTTTACACCAGTAAGCAATGTATATTTATATTGCCCCCAACAATCTGGGTCCTCATTTTACCTACCTCGGAAGGATGGAAGGCTGAGTCAACTTTGAGCCGGTGAGATTTGAACCGCTGACCTGCAGATCACAGTCAGCTAAAGTGGCCTGCAGTACCCCACTCTAACCGCTGCGCCACCTCGGCTCTTAATTGAGACGCAACACAATTGACCCCAACATTGTGAATTAGTTTGCTTTTCAATTCGGCCAGGCTGATGGTGGACACATTTGGGTTCGGATTAGTTAATCATTCTGAACTCTGCTGTTATCCCCATAACGTACAGGTAGTCCTTGACTTATAACAGTCCATTTAGTAACTATTCAAGTTACAATGGCATTGGAAAAAGTGACTTAAGACCGTTTTTTTTCATAGTTACGACTTTTGTAGCATCCCCAGGGTCATGTGATCAAAATTCAGACGCTTGGCAACTGGTTCATATTTATGACCTTTGCTGTGTCCCAAGGTCATGTGATCCCCTTTCGAGACCACCTGACAGGCAGAGTCAAGGGGGAAGCCAGGTTCACTTAACAACCAGGTTACTAACTTATCAACTGCAGTGATTCACTTAACAACCGTGGGGGGGGAAGTCATAAAATGGGCCAAATGGCTCACTTAACAAATGTCTCGGTTAACAACAGATATGTTGGGCTCAGTTGTGGCCGTAGATCAAGGACTACCTGTATTCACAAGTTGATCTGTACTGACATTTCAGATGCCTGCTTACTTTTTTTCCCCTTTTGTTGTGGGTCTCTGGGAAAGAATTGGGAAGGGGGTTGGACTAGATCAGTGGTTCCCAAACTTTTTCAGTCCACCGCCCCCTTGGTGCTACAAACTCATCCTCACCGCCCCCACCCCACCCCACCCCCTCAGGTGGGTGTGGCTTAGTGGTCAGGTGACCGGGTGGGCGTGGCCAACTTGTAAAATATGGTGAAACTCACTTAACAATGCTCTTGCTTAGCAACCAAAATGTTAGGCTCAATTGTGGTCATAATTCTTTCTTTCTTTCTTTCTTTCTTTCTTTCTTTCTTTCTTTCTTTCTTTCTTTCTTTCTTTCCTCCCTTCCCCTTCTTTCTTTCTTTTTCTTTCTTTCTGTCTTCCTTCCTTCCTACCATATTTCTTTCTTTCTTACTTCCTTCCTTCCATCTCTTTCTTTCTTTCTTTCTTTCTTTCTTTCTTTCTTTCTTTCTTTCTTTCTGTCTTCCTTCCTTCCTTCCTCCCTCCCTCCCTCCCTCTTTCTTTCCTTTTCCTTTCCTTCTTCCCTCCCTTCCCTTCCCTCCTTTCTTTTTGACTGTCTTCCTTCCTACCATCTTTTTCTTTCTTTCTTTCTGTCTACATTCCTACCTACCATCTTTCTTTCTTTTTCTTTCTTTCTTTCCTTTTTCTTTGCTACCCTTCCCTTCCCTTCCCTTCCCTTCCCTCTCTCCTTTCTTTTTCTGTCTGTCTTCCTTCCTACCATCCTTTTTCTTTCTTTCTTTGTCTTCCTTCCTTCCTTCCTTCCTACCATCTTTCTTTCCTTTTTCTTTCCTTCTTCCCTCCCTTCCCTCCTTTCTTTTTCTGTCTGTCTTCCTTCCTTCCTTCCTACCATCTTTTTCTTTCTTTCTGTCTTCCTTCCTACCTACCATCTTTCTTTCTTTCTTTCTTTCTTTCTTTTTCTTTCTTTCTCCCTCTTCCTTCCTTTTTCTTTCCTTATTTCATATATATATATATATATATATATATATATATATATATATATATATATATATATATATATATATATATATATATATATATATATATATATATATATATATATATATATATATATATATGTAGGATTTTTTGCTGATAAATGAAAATAAAGGGAGACTATTATAGATCTATTTCGAGCTTATTTTGCTCTCGTCAGATAGCCATACCCCTTACTGGGATTTGAACCCGGGCCGGCTGCCTTGCAGTGCAGCAACTTATCCATTAGGCCATAGGCTCTGTTCCCAATCAGCTCTTTCACCAGGAAAGGGTTATATATGGGAGGTTTTGAAACCGGTTCCCCCAAACATGGTTTGTATTTGGTTGCAAAAACAAACAAACAAACACACAAGCCATTTTGGTTCCTCACCAAGGCTGGCTCAACTGGATGACCAAACAGAGCCTGGAAAGGAAAGAAAAGGAAGGGAAAGAGACAGAAGGAAGGAAGAAAAGGAAAGGGAAGGAACGGAGGAAGGAAAAAGGGAAGGAAGGGAAGGGAAGTAGGAAGGAAAGGAAGGAAGGAAAGGAAAGGAAAGGGAGGCAGGCGAAGTCAGCAGAAACTCTGGCGGGCAACTGTTCCTGATCTCCCCCCCCCTCCCATCGCTGCCCTCTTTCCAGACTGACTTTCCGGCCGCGGTGCCTCTTGGCCGAAGGAGCGGAAAAGAGGCAGCTGCGATTTCCCCACAAAGTCTCCCTCCTCCTCCTCCACCCGCCCCCCCCCAGCCCCTGCCCGCCCCCCCAATCCCGTGTCTTACTGGTTTAACAGCTCTGTGTTTCTGTCGGCTGGTCTCTAGGGAAAAAAGCTTGCAAAATACAGAAACTCTTCTCGCTGCGAGTTGTTAATTGCTCACCCTCGCGAGAAGAGTTTCTGTATTTTGCAAGCTTTCCAGGGGTCTCCAACCTTGGCAACTTTAAGACTTGTGGACTTCAACTCCCAGAATTCCTCAGCCAGCTTTGCTGGGAGTTGAAGTTCAAAAGTCTTAAAGTTGCCAAGGTTGGAAACTATTGCAGAGACCAGACGACAGATACACGGAGCTGTTAAAACTCCAGTAAGATGCCCGTCTCGCGGCCCGCCCAGTCCCCGCCGGGAAAAGAGTGGTGGGAAAACCGGCGAGCGGGCGATTGGGTGGACATGGGTGGCGGCATGGGGACAGGACCGGCGAACCACCTACCGCCCCCCTGGACCCTCTCACCGCCCCCCTGTCACCACCCTTACCTCTCGCCGCCCCCTTAAGGGTTCCCACCGCCCCCTGGGGGGCGGTACCGCCCACTTTGGGAACCACTGGACTAGATGACCTGCAAGGTCCCTTCCAACTCTGTTAATCTGTTAAATCTGTTAAATCCATGCAGGTTCACACACACACACGCAATCAAACCTTGAGTGCTTTTACTTAGCATGGGTGTGTTCCAGCCGGTCTTTATGACCTACATTTTCTGGACTCCTTGGAAGAGCTTTAAGAAGCACATGTTCAGACATCGCACAACTCCAGGAGCCGTGAGATGGTTCTCTGCTTCTCGCCCTTGAGACAGAATCACAGGTCAGAATAACAGATGGAAGGCACCTTGGAGGTCGTCTAGGCCAGGGATCTCCAACCTTGGCAACTTTAAGACTTGTGGACTTCAACTCCCAGAATTCCTCAGCCAGCTTTGCTGGCTGAGGAATTCTGGGAGTTGAAGTCCACAAGTCTTAAAGTTGCCAAGGTTGGAGACCCCTGGTAGGCCAACCTATACCATTTCAGACAAGTGGCTGTCCAGTCTTTTCTTAAAATCTTCTAGTGATGGAGCACCCACAACTTCTGGAGGCAAGATATTCCACTGGTTAATTGTTCTCACTGTTAGGAAGTTTCTCCCCAATTCCAGGTTGCTTCTCTCCTTGATTAGTTTCCATCCATTGTTTCTTGTCTTGCCTTCTGGTGCTTTGGAGAATAATTTTAACCCCCTCTTCTTTGTGGTAGCCCCTCAAATACTGGAATAGTGCTGTCATGTCACCCCCTAGTCCTTCTTTTCTCTAAACTAGCCATAACGAATTCCTGTAACTGTTGCTTCATATCTTCTCAAACCAGGGTAGTAAGTCCTGAAAGCAACTTGTCTTCTGGTTCAGAAAAAATAAAAATAAATAAAAAACTGTAGGTAGACATCCAAGGAGCACCTAGATCAGGTGTGTCCCCTCTCTTTCCTCCTCCTCCTTCTTTCTTCTTTCTTCTTCTTTCCTCCTCCTCCTCCTCCTCCTCTTCTTCTTCCTTCTTCCTTCTTCCTTCTTCCTCCCTTCTCCTTCTCCTCCTCCTCCTCCTCGTCTTCTTCCTTCTTCCTCCCTCCTCCTCCTCCTCCTCCTCCTCCTCCTCTTCTTCTTCTTCTTCTTCTTCTTCTTCTTCTTCTTCTTCTTCTTCTTCTTCTCCTCCTCCTCCTCCTCCTCCTCCTCCTCCTCCTCCTCCTCCTCCTCCTTTTTTATCTTCTTCTTTATCTTCTTCTTTATCTTCTTCTCCTCCTCCTCCTCCTCCTTCTTCCTCCTCCTCCTCTTCCTCTTCTCCTCCTCCTCCTCCTCTTCTTCTTCCTTCTTCCTTCTTCCTTCTTCCTCCCTTCTCCTTCTCCTCCTCCTCCTCCTCCTCTTCTTCTTCTTCCTTCTTCCTCCCTCCTCCTTCTCCTCCTCCTCCTCTTCTTCTTCTTCTTCTTCTTCTTCTTCTTTCTCCTCCTCCTCTTCCTTCTCCTTCTTTCTTCCTCCCTCCTCCTCCTCTTCCTCCTCCATCTCCTCCTCCTCCTCTTCTTCTTCTTCTTCCTCCCTCCTCCTCCTCCTCCTCTTCTTCTTCCTTCTTCCTTCTTCCTTCTTCCTCCCTCCTCCTCCTCCTCCTCCTCCTCTTCTTCTTCTTCTTCTTCTTCTTCTTCTTCTTCTTCTTCTTCTTCTTCTTCTTCTTCTTCTTCTTCTTCTTTCTTCTCCTCCTCCTCTTCCTTCTCCTTCTTTCTTCCTCCCTCCTCCTCCTCTTCCTCCTCCATCTCCTCCTCTTCCTCCTCTTCTTCTTCTTCCTCCCTCCGCCTCCTCCTCCTCTTCTTCTTTCTTCTCCTCCTCCTCTTCCTTCTCCTTCTTTCTTCTTTCCTCCTCCTCCTCCTCCTCCTCCTCCTCCTCCTTCTTCTTCTTCTTCCTTCTCCTCCCCTTTCCCTTCCGCCTCCCCCTCCTCCTTTTACCTATCCTCCCTCCTCCTCCTCTTCCCCTTCTCTAGCTTTTCCCTTTCCTCCCTCCTTCTTCTCCTCCTACTTTCCTTTTTTGTCGAATCTTTGTCCCCGGTAAGGAGAGTTGACTTTCCCTCTGCTGGTGAAAGTGTGGCAGAGGAACTGAAGCCTGTATTTACTTGCCCTGGGTTTGGCTGCTTTCAGGCTTTTGGAAGGAAGAGGCAGAGCAACGGCAACAGAGATGGCGCGGCTGGTGGCCGTTTGCAGAGACAGCGAGGAAGAATTCCTCTTCGAGAGGCTGCAGATCCCCCTTTACATCGATGACACCCTGACGGTAAGCGAGTCGCGGGGCCACTTCGCTCTGCGCTGGTGGGGGGGGCGGCACGGAAGGGCTTGCAACAACGCCACACAACGGGTGTTTTGCAATCCCTAGGCAAGCAATTCCCCCCCCCCTCTTTTCCTTGCAATGCTCTCAGCAGACTCTGGAAAGGCCTCCGGCCCCGCCTTGCAGCCCTTCCTTTGCAGTAATTGGTACATTCGGGTTGCCTCCAATGCCCGCCCGTAATGTGCTTTTCCCCCCTTACCCACGTCTGGGAGACACACGCATGCACACACACACAGAGAGACGCGCACACACGGGCAACACACATGCACTCACTCGGGAGGCCTAAGCCTGGAAAAGTCGAAGCCATTTTGGAACCTGAGCGTCTATCACCCATCGGAGGCCTTGTGCGGCTTTGTGGGTGGGGTGGGGGTGGGGGTGGGTGGGATAAAGGACCCACACATGCAACTGCGGTGGGGAGGGGGAGAAAGGATGCTGGGTTGTTCGGGATCACTTTTAACTGTCTGACGGGGGAGTGGGGGCGTTCCCAGATCATGGAGGGTGAACTTCGGTAGCTTTGTGCACACCTGTCGGGTTTTGCACGCTTCGTTTTGAGGATGTGCGTTTTGATTTTAATTTAATTTTTAATTTTACAAGGAAGGAAGGGGGGGTAGGGTGGCATGGTCGGCTTACTTGTATTATTCGCTTGCAGGTTGGTGGTTTTTTTTTTTTTTTTTTTTTTTTTTTTTTTTTTTTTGCAAGATAGAGGTTTGGGCAGGGAAGATGCCAATTCCCAGTTGAACCAAGTAGAGAAATTTCTTCCTGACTTGGAAGGTGACATCCCCAAAATATTTCAGAATTTTACTTGTGGATTTTTTTTAGCTTTCTCCACTCATTTAATACTCTTCCAATCTGTTCTTCCTTCCTTCCTCCCTCCCTCCCTCCCTCCCCCTTCCTTTTCCTTCCTTCCTTTCTTTTTCCATCCATCCCTCCCTCCCTCCTGCCTCTTCCTTCCTCCTTCCTTCCCTCCCCCTTCCTTTTCCTTCCTCCGTTCCTTCTCTTCCTTTTCCTTCCTTCCCTCTTTCCCTCCCTCCCTCCTTCCTTTTCCTTCCTTCCTTCCTTTCTCCATCCATCCCTCCCTCCCTCCTGCCTCTTCCTTCCTCCTTTCTTCCCTCCCCCTTCCTTTTCCTTCCTTCCTTCCCTCCCTCCCTCCTTCCTTTTCCTTTGTTCCTTCCTTTCTCCCTCCCTCCCTCCTGCCTCTTCCTTCCTTCCTCCTCCTTTCTTCCCTCCCTCCCTCTCTCCTTCCTTCGTTCCTCCTTCCTCCTTTCTTCCCTCCCCCTTCCTTTTCCTTCCTTCCCTCCCACCCTCTTTCCCTCCCTCCCTCTCTCCTTCCTTCCTTCCCTTCCTCCCCCCTTCCTTTTCCTTCCTTCTCTTTCCCTCCCTTCCTCTCTCCCTCCTCCTTTCTTCCCTCCCCCTTCCTTCCCTCCCTCCCTCCACCTTTCCCCTCCTCCCTCCCTCCCTCCCTCCCTCCCCACTTCCTTTTCCTTCCTTCCTTCCTTCCTTCCTTCCTTCCTTCCTTCCTTCCTTCCTTCCTTCCTTCCTTCCTTCTTTCCCTTCCTTCCCCCTTCCTTTCCCCCCTCCCTCCCTCTCTCTCAGGGCCACATTCTTTTTAACTTTCTTACCCAGGCCCTGATCCACTGCTTCCAACTCCCATCTTCAATTGCTTGCTTGTTATTTTGGGGTAGCTTATCCAACCTCTGCTTGGAGATAAGGCCATTGGATCAGGCTGGCAGAAGGAGGTATCTAGTATCATCGGTCTAAATTGGTGAATTAATGGGTAGAATGAGAAAGCCCCTATTTTCCCATTATTCTGTATATCCCGGTCATTAGTCCTTGGCTTATTATTGCAATTAGGATCAGAATTTCCATGGCTAAAGCAAGGCTGTGAAGTGACTCGCGCCAGCTTTCAATGCTATTTTTTTTAACCATGGTTGACAAAGGGATCAGTGCAGTCGCTAAGTAAATGATGAGGTCATTAAGCGAATCCTGCTTCCATGAGCTTTGTCACATGACTCTGGAATCCTGCAACAATCGTAAATACACGCTGGTTGCTAAGCATTTGAATTTTGGTCATGTGACCTTCGGGAAGCTGCGGCCATAGTTCTTGTATGTCAGAGGTGTCAAACTCAAGGCCCGCGGGCTGGAACCGGCCCGCGGGATGCTTAGATCTGGCCCGCGGGGCTGAGCTGGAAACAGCGATCTGGCCCGCCAGGCCCCTGCCAGCGAAAACGGAGCTTTCACTGGCAGAGGGTTTCAGGAGGCCGTCGTAGCTGGCAGGCGCCCCTGACGCGAGTGACGTCGAACTGGCCACGCTCACCCCAGCCCCACCCAAGGTCAAACACAGCCCCGATGCGGCCCTCAATGAAATCAAATGTGACACCCCTGTTGTATGTGCAAGGACTGGATTGTAAGTCACCTTTTTTTGGGTGCCATTGTTAATCTTGAACGGTCACTAAATAAACGGTTGGAAGTCAAGGACAACCTGTACTTGGATGCTCGGAGTGCGATTTCCATCTGCTGCATAGAGTGACAGTGACCTGTTGGCTTGGAGATCAACAGCTTGAAGGAAAGCCAGCCAGAGAATTCGGGGCTTTGGAAAGAAAGATTCTGTCAGGCCTGGAAGCCATCTTGGGCATTGGATCCTCAGGCCTTGGCCCTCAGTTTCCTAATCAGAGACCTTTTTGGATCACCGGTCCAGATTGTTGGGTGCCTCCAACACAATCTGTGCAGGTGGTCCTTGACTTGCGACCACAATAGAGCCCCAAATTTCTTTCCGCTAAGTGAGACAGTTGTTAAGTGAGTTTCATCCCATTTTACCACCTTTCTTGCCGCAGTTGTTAAAGGAATCGCTGCGGTTGATAAGTGAGTCACACGGTTGTTAGGGTGAATCCGGCTCCCCCCACTGACTTTGCTTGTCAGAAGGTCGCAAATGCTGATCACATGACCCTGGGATACTGCCACCGTCATAAATATGAGTCAGTTGCCAAGCGTCTGAATTTTGATCGCATGATCATGGGGGTGCTGCAACCGTCGTAAGTGTGAAAAATGGTCGTAAGTCACTTTTATCAGTGCCGTTGTAACTTTGAACGGTCACTAAACGAAATGTGATAAGTCGAGGACTACCTGTCCTGTACAGAGTTCCAAATTAAATACCCAATACAGGTATTTCTTTGAACTATAACAATTGAGCCCAAGGTTCCTGTTGCTAAGTGAGTTTCGCCCAATTTTACCACCTTTGTGAAGCGAACCACTGCAGTTATTAAGCGGCTCAATCGGTCATTAAGCGAACCAGTCTTCCCCCATTGATTTGGGTTGTTGGAAGCCGGCTGGGAAGGTTACAGTGGCGATCACATGACCTCTGGGCAATGCAACCGTCATAAATACAGGTCCTCGACTTACAACAGGTTCACTTAGTGACTTCGAAGTTGCAGCGGCACTGGAAAAAGTGACTTATGACCGTTTTTCTCAGTTACGACATTTCCAGCATCCCCATGGTCACGTGATTTACATTTGGATGCTTGACAAGTGATTCACATTTATGACGGTTGCAGTGTCCTGGGGGTCATGTGATCCCGTTTTGCGACCTTCTGACAAGCAAAGTCAATGGGGAAGCCAGCTTCACTTAACAACCAGCTTACTAACTTTATCAACTCCAGTGATTCATTGAACATCTGAAGAAAGGTCGCAAAATGGGGAAAATTCCACTTAACAAATATCTCACTTAACAACAGAAATTTTTGGGCTCAATTGCGGTCGTTATGTCGAGGACTGCCTCTACAAACCAGTTGCCAAGCACTCGTATTTTGATCACGTGACCATGGGGATGCTGCAACCGTCGTAAATGTGGAAAAAGGTCATAAGTCGCTTTTTTCATTGCCTTTGTAACGGTCACTAAACAAATGGTTGTAAGTCGAGGACTTCCCGTATCGCCAAAGACCAATTTAGCTACTCTGCTGAACTGTGGTCGTTCAATATTAACCGAGGTGGAAACCGGATTATAATTCCCCAGCCTCGTTATTAATAGGAATTAAATGAGTGTCTCCGCTTAAGCCCGGAAAGCAATAGTTCTCTATTATTATTTTTATGCAGACCACTTGAAAGGGGCCTTTGATCTCGCCTGAATCGCTTCGTGAACTTACCGCACAACTGAAAGCGTTTTTATTTTATTCATCGCAATGGTGCTTTCTAAAGCAGTGGTGGGTGTGTCCCTTTGTGAGTGCAGTTTTGTGATGAGGGTGGCAATTGCCTTAACGCCTCGGGTGGCATTTCGCAAAAGAAGGGAGTTTTCGAACTGGGACACAAATCAAAGGGAAAAATTCTTAGGCTGCACCAGCGGCGTGTTAGAAAATACCTGGATCTCCGATAGAAGATAAAATATTTATATTTTAGGGTTGAACTGTGGGGGCTTGGTGCTCTCTGGGCTTGGTGGTTTTCCTGCAGATGTTTCGTGATCCTAACTACTGTATTTTTCGGAGTATAAGAAGCACTGGAGTATAAGACGCACCCTAGTTTTTGGGGAGGAAAATAGGGGAAAACAATCTGCCTACCAGGTATTCATCTGGCTAGCGTCCTTAGTCTGGTCAGCTTCAGCACATTATTTTATCCCCTGGTTAGGACTTAAAAAAACCTTCTTCTGAGAGAGTAACAATGAAAGAGCATGCAAGCCAGTAATTGCTGGGAAGATCCTTAGCACCTGGTTAGGGCTAGAAAAAAACTTATTCGGAGCAAGTAAAGCAATGAAAAAAAAATCTGCAAAGACTTAAGGCTGGAAAAACATTCTTTGGAGAGAGTAACAATGAAAAAGCCTGCAAGGTAAGAGCTGGGAAAATCTGTTAGCACCTAGTTAGGGCTGGGAAAAAAAAGCTACATTCGAAGTATAAGACGCACCCAAATTTTCAGCCACTTTTAGGGAGGAAAAAGGTGCGTCTTATACTCCGAAAAATACGGTAGGTAATATCATCAGTGCTCTTGATGATGTTACAGGTCGTCCTTGACTTATGACTAATCGTTCAGAGTTATGACCTACCTGAAAAAAAGGGGACTTATGATCTGGATTCAAAGTTTTGATGGTTGCAGCCACTGTGGTTGTGTGACCGCACTTCGAGCATTTGCCAACATGGCCACCTGTGCAACAATTACTTCTGGTTTTCAGCAAAGCTGCACCCATAGCCAACGATTCATGGCTGTGGTATCTAATTGTCATTAGAAAGAAAGGCCCATGAAGAACCGGAGGTCACTCCATAAGGCCACTGCCTTTCGTACATCCGTAGTTGTAATTTACCATTGATTGAGGAAAGAAACATCAGGGTTGACACGATAGCGGTATTCCAGTATTTGAGGGGCTGCCACAAAGAAGAGAGGGGGTCTTTTCCAAACCAAGAAGCAATGGATGGAAACTGATCAAGGAGAGAAGCAACCTGGAACTAAGGAGAAACTTCCTAACAGTGAGGACATTAACCAGTGGAACAGCTTGCCTCCAGAAATCATGGGCGCTTCATCACTGGATTTTTCTAAGAAGAGACCGGACAGTCACTTGTCTGAAATGGTATAGGTCAGTGATGGCTAACCTTTTTGCCGTCACGTGCCAAAAGCGGGGGGAGCATTGGGGGGGTCGCGCGTGTGTGTGTGCCCACACCCATAATTCAATGCGCCCCGCGCATGCGCACCCCCCGCTTTTGGCACGCGATGGCATGGTGGACTCGGTAGGCCCATTTTTCGCCCTCCCCAGGCTCCAGAGGCTTTCTAGGAGCCTGGGGAGGCAAAAATGGCCTCCGCCATCCCCCCAGAGGCCCTCCGGAGGCCAGAAACGGCCTTCCAGAGCCTCCGTGCGAGCCCTTTACTTACCTCAAAATGGGCCGTGTGGAGACTCCGGGGAGGGGGGCATGGCCAGCCAAAAATCAGCTGGCCAGCATGCGCATGCGCACTGGAGCTGATGTACGGCAATGGCTCCCATGCTGGCAGATATGGCTCTGCGTGCCACAGGTACGCCATCACGGGTATAGGTTCTCCTGTTTGAGCAGGGGGCTGGACTAGAAGACCTCCAAGGTGCCTTCCAACTCTTGTTATTCTGAGCTGTGATTCTGTCTGACGGATGAGAAGGAGAGAGCCATCTTACGCCTCCTGGAGTTGTGGGATGTCTGAACACGTGCTTCCAAGGAGGAAGGAATGGAGTCCAGAAGGAGGGTGGACTAGAAGACCTCCAGGGTCCCTTCCAGCTCTATGCTATTCTAATTCTGACGTGACATGCAAATAATGTAGAAAATAAAGTTTCTGAGGTCATCACCTCAGCAATGAGTCGTTTTGCAGCGGAACTGTGCCCAGCAAAAGTCATTCTGCAATAATGTGCCGTTTTCAAGGCCATGCAATAAAGTAAGCCATTTGCTGTCCTTGTTCTGAGAGACAATTTATTCAAAAGCACCGGTGTTTATGCAACTGAAACTTGCGAATGAAATGTCTTGCCTGCAAACCGCCAAAGTCCAAGGAGCGCCAAGGAGTTCCATATTAGGCTCTTATCACCAGGAATACATTCCCAACCTAAAAACCACATAAAAATCTTCAAATCTTCCTGCATTTTAGTGTCCTGGATGAGATCTCACGGGTGAGAGTTGCCAGGATTGTACGAGATTTTGGCCCTTTAATGAAAAAGTTGGGGTTTTGGTGATGCCTGCATCCTCATGCCAGATTGCTCCATCTGCCTTGGAAAAACAGCCCCAGCAGTCTCTCTGAAGTGCTTTATAATTCTCATCATTGAATAACAGAGTTGGAAGGGACCTTGGAGGTCTTCTAGTCCAACCCCCTGCTCAGGCAGGAAACCCTATACCAGTGATGGTGAACCTTTTTTTGGTTCGCATGCCAAAAGGGTGTGTGTGCACGTGCCCACACCCATTCCCTCCCCCCACGCATGCGCACAACCCCCCCTGCACTACCCCCTGTGCATGTGCACCCCCGCACATGCACAAAGGCCTCACTGAAGCCTGGGACAGTGAAAAACGGTGCAATGGGCAAACCGGAAGTTTGGAAAAACGCACTTCCAGTTTGCCCGTTGGGCTGTTTTTCGCACTCCGGGGCTTCAGGAAGCTTCCCTAAAGCCTTCGGAGGGCGAAACGGTTTTCTTCAAGGCCAAAAATCAGCTGGCCAGTGCGTGCATGCATGCTGGATCTGACATAGGGCAATGCCTCGCGTGCCCTCCGATATGGCTCCGCGTGCCACCTGTGGCACGCGTGCCATAGGTTCGCCAACACGGCCCTATACCATTTCAGACAAATTGCTGTCCAATCTCCCTTTAAAAACTTCCAGTTTTGGAGCACCCACAACTTCTGGAGGCAAGTTGTTCCACTGATTAATTGTTCTAACTGTCAGGAAACTTCTCTAGTTCTAAGTTGCTTCTCTGATTGTAGACATCTGATTGTGCAAGGCAGCTCACTGCCTGCCATTCCTCAGCCGGGCACAACCAGGGCGCTAACCATCTGGGCTCTGGAAACAGGAGTGTCATGAAGATACTTCCGAAAGGTGGAACATTAAAAGAAGTCGAACTAGAAGACCTCCAAGGTCCCTTCCAACTCTGTTACTCTATTCTATTAACAATCACATTCTATTCTATTAATAATAAAATTCTATTTTATTTAACGCAGTTGAAAATGACTGTAAAATCAGGTCCAGTCACACGATCTCTCTCGCTTTACGATCAATTTCCAGTTTTAAGGATTGCATTTCAATGCCAACCTTGGCTATTTTTTCGCCACAAGTCAGCATTTTCCCCAGCTGTTCGAAGACACCCATTTTTATTTGATTAATAAAAAATTTATCGGGGTTGATTATGTATTATTAGCTTTAAGATGTCCTGAAATGTTAGAAGGCAGCTTTTGGGCAGTTTTCCTAATCCCGGAGAGTTCTTCAGAGCATGCTTGCAAAGAGAGGGCATCCTTGCTTGTGACGTAAGACAGAGGAATGTTGGATTAGATCAAAGGTCTTTGCTTTGGGCCGACAAGGTCCTTCCTCAAAGACCTTTGATCTTCTCGAAGGACAATTTGAGACATCCAGGGATTTGGCACTGGGGGCAAGGGTGAGTTGGGAGCAGGCACCTGACCAGCATTCTTCTTAGCCCTTAAATATTTATTTAAAACATTTATATAGCCGTCCATCTTTCAACCATATCTAGGCAGCTCTCAAATGAAATATTCTTTATTTGTGGGATTTATATACCGCCTCACAGTGCAAGCACTCTCTAAGCAGTTTATACGAGTAAGCAATGTATATTTATATTGCCCCCAACAATCTGGGTCCTCATTTTACCTACCTCGGAAGGATGGAAGGCTGCGTCAACCTTGAGCCGGTGAGATTTGAACCGCTTGCCTGCGGATCACAGTCAGCTAAAGTGGCCTGCAGTACTGCCTCTAACCGCTGCGCCAATTAAGATGTACAGGTAGTTCTCAATTTACCAATTAGAGGTGGTATTCTACCGGTTCGGTCCGGTTTGCCCGAACCGGTAGTGAAAATCGCGGGTGACCCCGTCCACCTGCCCGGGCTCTATGCTATCCTATTTGTGCACTTTTTTAGGCCAGGCGCATGCGCGGAAGACTCGCTTGCGAGGAAAGTGCATGCGCGGGTGGCCGGGCGCCTGTGCGGAGGTAAGGAGCGCGCGCGTGCTCACATTTGCGAACTGGCAGGGAAGGTAAGTGTAAAATGAGCCGAGTGGCGCAGCAGTTAGAGGCAGTACTGCAGGCCACTTTAGCTGACTGTGATCCGCAGGTCAGCGGTTCAAATCTCACCAGCTCAAGGTTGACTCAGCCTTCCATCCTTCCGAGTTAGGTAAAATGAGGGCCCAGATTGTTGGGGGCAATATAAATATACATTGCTTACTGGTGTAAACCGCTTAGAAAGTGCTTGAACTGTGAGGTGGTATATAAATCTCTAGATAGATAGATAGATAGATAGATAGATAGATAGATAGATAGATAGATAGATAGATAGATAGATAGATAGATGATAGGTAGGTAGGTAGGTAGGTAGGTAGGTAGGTAGGTAGATAGATAGATAGATAGATAGATAGATAGATAGATAGATAGATAGATAGATAGATAGATAGATAGATAGATAGATAATCCCTGCTTAACGACCATAATTGAACCCCAAAGTTCCGTTGCCACGCTGGGCATTTGTTAGGTGAGTCGTGCTCCATTTTACGACTTTTTCGCCGCGATTGTTAAGCAAATAGTGAACCGTGCAGTCATTAAGCGATTCTGGCACACACACACCCCCCGGTTGCCTTTGCTTGTCGGAAGCTCCCTAGGAAAATGGCAAGTGACAATTGTTGCTGAAAATACAGGTAGTTCTGCAATTACAATCAAAATTTAGTCCAAAATGTATGTGGCTGAGTGAAACATTTGTTGAGTGAGCTTTGCCCCGTTTTACGACCTTTCTTGCCACCGTTGTTAAGCGAATCCCTGAAATTGTTAAGTTAGTAACACGGTTGTTAAGTGAATCTGGCTTCCCTATTGACTTGTGCTTGTCAGGCAGTCGCAAAAGCTGAACAAATGACCCACACAACATTGCAACTGTCATAAATATGAACCAGTTGCCAAGCATCTGAATTTTGATCATGTGACCACGGGGATGCTGCAACGGTCATTAAGTGTGGAAAAAACGGCCGTAAGTCACTTTTTTCAGTGCCGTTGTAACTTTGAACGATCACTAAATGACTTGTTGTACTACCTGTATGGTAAATATATTGCTGGTTGCCAAGCACCCAAAGTTTGATCCCACAACCATGGGGATGCTGCAACAGTCATAAGTGTGAGAAATGGTAATAAGTGTGAGAAACGGTCATGTCACTTTTTTTCAGTCCCATTGTAACGTACAACGCTCGTGACACCAGTGGCTCTTACGTTTTACACTGCCTGTATAAAACCATTTTAAAAATTATAAAACTCAACCTGATAAAGCAGAGGTCTTCAAACTTGGCAACTTTTAGACTTGTGGACTTCAACTCCCAGAATTCTCCAGCCAGCTTAGCTGGCTGGAGAATTCTGGGAGTTGAAGTCCACAAGTCTTAAAGTTGCCAAGTTTGGGGACCCCTGCGATAAAGCATAAAACATTTAAAACAACAACATGCCATCATCTCTTTTCCCGTCGTTTGGGCGAAAAAGCAGGTCTTCAAAGCCTTACGCAAGGCTAGCAATAGCAACAGCACTTCAACTTATACTGTTAGTCCTCGAGTTACAACCCCAGTTGAGCCCAAAATTTATGTTGCTAAGCGAAAATTTGTAAAGTGAGTTTGCCCCATGTTACGGCTTTTCTTGCCACCATTGTTAAGTGAATAATTGCATTTGTTAAGTCAGTAACAGGGCTGTTCAGCGAATCCCCATTGACTTTGCTTGTCAGAAGGTCACAAAAGGGGATCATTGCGACCTTAGGACAATGCAGCCGTCATAAATACGATCCAGTTGCCAAGCATCCAGATTTTGATTACACGATCATGGGAATGCTGCAAAGGTCGTAAGTGTGAAAAACGGTCATAAGTCACATTTTTCAGTGCCGTTGTAACTTTGAACGGTCTCCAAATGACTTGTTGTAAGTCGAGGACTACCTGTATTCATTAGGCATTCCACGTCCTCTCATTCGTGCCCTAGTTTCATTACAAAGATAGTCCTCAACCTGTGACCATAATTGAACCTGGAATGATGGTTGTACGTCGTAAAGAGATGCTCAATGTGCCTGCCCCTGATTTTTTGACATTTTTTGTGGCAGTTAAGTGAACATTTAAGAGTCCCTCGGGAGTAGGGCGGCATAGAAGAACAAATAATAAATAATAAATAAATAAAAACAGCAGTTGTTAAGCAAATGCCCCGGTCATTAAATGAATCCATTTTACCTAGTGGGCATTTTGGCCAGGAACCGGAAGTAATTGGAATTATGATCAGAAGTTATTACAGTCATAATACAGTCGCACCTTGCTCAATAGTAGTAACTGTGAGAGGGATCTTGGAGTCCTAGTGGACAACCATTTAAATATGAGCCAGCAGTGTGCAGCAGCAGCCAAAAAAGCCAACACAGTTCTAGGCTGCATTAACAGAGGGATAAAATCAAGATCACACGAAGTGTTAATACCACTTTATAATGCCTTGGTAAGGCCACACTAGGAATACTGCATTCATATTGGTCGCCACGATGTAGAAAGGATGTTGAGACTCTGGAAAGAGTGCAGAGAAGAGCAACAAAGATGATTAGGGGACTGGAGGCTAAAACATATGAAGAACGGTTGCAGGAACTGGGTATGTCTAGTTTAATGAAAAGAAGGACCAGGGGAGACATGATAGCAGTGTTCCAATATCTCAGGGGTTGCCACAAAGAAGAGGGAGTCAAACTATTATCCAAAGCACCTGAACAAGAAGCAATGGGTGGAAACTAATCAAGGAGAGAAGCAACTTAGAACTAAGGAGAAATTTCCTGACAGTTAGAACAATTAATCAGTGGAACAGTTTGCCTCCAGAAGTTGTGAATGCTTCAACACTGGAAGTTTTTAAGATGTAGGATAACTATTTGTCTGAAGTGGTGTAGGGTTTCCTGCCTAAGTAAGGGGTTGGACTAGAAGACCTCCAACGTCCCTTCCAACTCTGATATTATATTATATTATATAAGTTGAGGTATTATGTGGCCAGAACTGATGATTTGACATATTTTGCAGAAGTTGTTAAGCAAAGCGTCGTTAAGCAAATGCTGCCATCATTAAGGAAATCCACTTTACCCAATGGGTGTTTTTTGGCAGAAACCGGAACTGGGGGTGGGGGTTAGAAATCCCAAAACATGGTCACGTGACCACAGGATGCTGCAAACAACCATGAAGGTGAGCTGGTTGCCAAGTGTCCAAAATGTGATCACGTGACAAAGGGTGTGTGTTCATGACCATTGTAACTTCAATATCTGGTCGTCGAGTAACTTTTTGGAGTGGGGTGTCCATCATAACTTTGAACAGTCTGTGAGAAAAATATTTTCCAGCAAAAAGGAAGAACACAGACAGACCACAAGCAATAAATCTTACTTTGAGATTCAGAGGTTTTATTCATGAACAATTGAGAAGAACATGAGAAAGAGCCATCATTAAAAATACAACTTACATCAACAACTCATTGCAATGAGGTCCAGCTAGGTCCAGCAAGGAGCAGCAGCTATGATCTGTGGCCATGATTTGGGACCCGTCCTCATCTTTTATACTTTTTTTCTTACAGTCCTCAGCAATACATATTTTTATTTTTCAATTACTTCCTTTCCTTGTTCTTTTTCATTCGGACTGTAAACTCAGCATCCAGACTGTCAATTCAGCATATACTAGCGTGTACAAACCTTCTATTCACCACCACTTTCAGTTCCTTCATATCTTTAATGTGTCATTTTCCTCAATTAAAAATAACTACTAAAAGTATCTACTCGGCAATTCATATTATAAATTTTGTAGATGCATAGCGGATTACAAATAGAGCTTCATCCTTGCACATTCTTACCCAAATTGCTAATACACAGCAAATTTGTTCAAAGCCCATTACCTCCTCCCAACCTGATATTCAGAGACCCTAAGGTGGTCTTCTCACAAGTCATTCAGCGATGTCCTGTAACTCCATAAACTTTCTGGGGTTGTGTTGAAGTTTTCATTGATTTGTGGCAGTGCAAGCATTTCGGCTCACGTTCAAAGCAAAGAGGCTGTTGTGTTACAAGAGAAGGGGCAAACCACAACAGCCCTTAAAGGAGCAGAGTTATTTGAAAGAGTGCTGCCAGAATGCATGCTGTTGTGGTACCTTTGAGAAGGTCTTGAGCAACGGGGTCCTTGAGATTGTGTGCCTTCCCAAAAGTCATAAGGCTTAGCCACCTGTTGCTCCTTTTACAAGTGAACTCTTCCAAGGTTGAGGTGCAAACAAGGTCAGCACAACCTACAGGTAGGCCTTGAATTACAGCCGTTCGTTTAGTGGCCATTCGAAGTTACACTACTGAAAAAAGTGACTTATGACCATTTTTCACACTTACGACCGTTGCAGCACCCCCCAGGGTCGCTTTAATCCAAATCAAACCAAAGCAAAGTCAATGGGGAAAGCCAGATCCCCTTAACCACCCAGTTGTTAACTCAAAACATGCAGAGATTCGCTTAAGAACTGTGGCAAGAAATTTGTAAAATGGGTCAAAACTCCACAAATATCTCGCTTAGCAAGAGAGATTTTGGGCTCAACTGTGGTCGTATAGTCGAGGGATACCTGTACAGGTCTGGATGTCACATTCAGATATACAACTTCTGGTTGTCTATATATGGATAAGAGGATGTACCATCAAATTGGTACTGACTCAAAATGACCACCTAGATAAGGGGACTCCAACCTTGGCAGGTTTATGGCTTGTGAACTTCAACTCTCAAAATTCCTCAGCCAGCATAGTTGGCTAGATGTCTGTGGAGATTCTCAGTCATCCAGGTCATGGTTGTCCCAAAGGTGCTTTTTCAAGAGTCAACTGGACTTTCTGGATTTTCTTTGAAGATGTTTCGCTTCTCATCCAAGAAGCTTCTTCAGCTCTGGGTGGTGGGGAATGGAAGGATTTATACTCCTTGCAGACAGCTGGTCATTTGCATCCTTTTAGAGAGTCGTTGAGACCACTTGGAGGTTTGACTGTGTCCTCAGGGTCACCTGAGTGGTGCAAATGGGTGTGGAGCCTTCTTGGAACTGTTGAAAGGACTGTGTTGTAGACTGGAGATAGATGATGTTGTTTCCACCCCCACCAATACGCCACACGCACATACGCTGTTGAGAGAGGGCTGTTCAATTTTGACACAGATGGCCTGACTGGCCCAAAGATGCTCAGCTGGCTTTGTGTCTAAGGAAGGGCAAGGTTTGCTCACTAGATGTCTCTGGAGATTCTCAGTCATCCAGGTCATGGTTGTCCCAAAGGTGCTTTTTTCAAGAAGCAATTGGACTTTCTGGTTTTTCTTTGAAGACGTTTCGCTTCTCATCCAAGAAGCTTCTTCAGATCTGACTTGGATGGTGGGGAATGGAAGGATTTATACTCCTTGCAAAGTCCAGTCGTGGGATTCAAATTTTTTTTACTACCGGTTCTGTGGGCATGGTGTGGCGTGGCTTGGTGGGCATGGCAGAGGAAGAACACTGTAAAATCTCCATTCCCTCCCCACTCCCAGGGAAGGTTACTGCAAAATCCCCATTTCTTCCCGATCAGCTGGGACTCGGGAGGCAGAGAATAGATGGGGGCGGGGCCAGTCAGAGGTGGTATTTACCGCTTCTCCAAACTACTCAAAGTTTCCGCTACCTGTTCTCCAGAACTGGTTAGAACCACCTGAAACCCACCTCTGTTGCAGACAGCTGATCATTGGCATCCTTTTAGAGAGTCGTTGAGGCCACTTGGAGGTTTGTCTGTGTCCTCAGGGTCACCTGAGTGGTGCTCCTGGTTCCTGTAGCAATTTTTTCTCTGAAAATCCATTCCTACTCCCACACCATTCAAAGGGTGTTCATCCCAAATCGTATGGCTAAAAGTCTGTAGAGATTCTCAGTCATCCAGGTCACGGTTGTCCCAAACTGTGCTTTTTCAGGAGGCAACTGGACTTTTCTTGTTTTTTCTTTGAAGACGTTTCGCTTCTCATCCAAGTAGCTTCTTCAGTTCTGACTGGATGGTGGGGAATGGAAGGATTGATTCTCCTTGCAGACAGCTGGTCATTTGCATCCTTTTAGAGAGTCGTTGAGCCCACCTGGAGGTTTACAGACAGAAGGAGTATTAATCCTACCGTTCCCCACCATCCAGCCAGAGCTGAAGAAGCTTCTTGGATGAGAAGTGAAACGTCTTCAAGGGGAAAAAAAATTGTCCCGTTGCATCTTGAAAAAGCACTTTTGGGACAACCATGACCTGGATGACTGAGAATCTCCATAGACACTTTATGTGTGTGTGTTTTATGTAACGATGGACGTCACCGCAGGGCAAAATGCCTGCGGTGGAAGAAACAGTACCAATGGCACCTGTGATCTCCAGTGTCTGCTTCCACCTGACCCCAGAACTCAACGGTCCATGTTGTTCTTCTCATGCAGATGGTGATGGAGTTTCCTGACAACATGCTGAACCTCGATGGACATCAGCACAGTGGAGGCCAATTGAAGCAATTCATTCAGGTATGGTACTGTCTTGTGTTGCGAGATCCAAGTGCTGGGGCTTTAAAATCACAAAAATGATTACAGGCTAAAGTATATGAAGAACTCAAGTTCTGCATATGCGCTCTACACGGGGCTACCCTTGAAGAGTGTCCGGCGACTGCAATTGGTGCAAAATGCAGCTGCGCGAGCTGTGGTGGGTGTACCTAGATACACCCACGTAACACCTATCCTCCGCCAGCTGCATTGGCTGCCCATTAGTCTCCGGATCCAATTTAAGGTGTTGGTTTTGACCTTTAAAGCCCTACATGGCTCAGGGCCAGGTTACCTTCGGGACCACATCCTGCCGCATAACTCCCTTCGACCGATTAGGGCCCACAGAGTTGGTCTCCTCCAGGTCTCATCGACCAAGCAATGCCGGTTGGTGGGGTCGAGGGGGGAGAGCCTTCTCTGTGGGAGCTCCCTCCCTGTGGAACCAGCTTCCCCCGGAGATCAGGACCATCCCCACCCTGCTGGCCTTCCGTAAAGCAATAAAAACTTGGCTCTTCTGGCAGGCGGGGTGAAAGTGAGACCAACCAGACTAGATATGGGTCTCCCCCCTTGGTTATGAATGTTAGATGTTCTTTTTAATTTTTGTAGTTTTTAATTGTTATGTTTCTTTTTACACTGATAAATGGATTTGACATGTTGTGAGCTGCCCAGAGTCCCCCGGGAATTGGGCGGCATACAAATCTATTTAAATAAATAAATAAATAAATAAATAAATAATAAATAAATAAATAAATAAATAAATAAATAAATAAATAAATAAATAAATAAATAAATAAATAAATAAATAAGTTCGATCCTGGCGGTGCTCAAGGTTGACTCAGCCTTCCGTCCTTCCGAGGTCAGTAAGATCAGGACCCAGATAGCATGGAGACATGATAGCAGTGTTCCGATATGTCAGGGGCTGCCACAAAGAAGAGGGAGTCAAGCTGTTCTCCAAAGTTCCTGAGGCAGAGGTGGGTTCCTTCCAGTTCGCCCGAACCGGTAGCAACCTGCTGGTGACGTCACAATGATGTCACAGAACCGGTTCGGTTGGTGCCAGTCCGTGGGCGCCGCCATATTTTGTATTTTTTAAAAAAATTATTTTTTTTCTGAGCATGCGCAGAAGCTGAGTTTCCAGCACTGTGCATGCGTCGCCATCTTGTTTTTGGCTTTTTTTTTATACTGCACATGCGCACGCATGTGAAGCGCATGCCCGCCCACATGACGCGGCCATGTGGTGCGGGAGGAAGCGAACCGGCAGCGAGGTAAGTTAGAACCCACCCCTGTCCTGAGGGTAGGACAAGAAGCAATAGGCGGAAACTAATCAAGGAGAGAAACAACTTAGAACTAAGGAGAAATTTCCTGACAGTGAGAACAATACATCAGAGGAACGACTTGCCTCCAGAAGTTGTGAATGCTCCAACACTGCAAGTTTTTAAGAAGATGTTGGATAACCATTTGTCTGAAGTGGTGTAGGGTTTCCTGCCTAGGCAGGGGTTTGGACTAAAAGACCTCCGAGGTCCCTTCCAACTCTGTTATTTCTAATTTCTATTTCTAATTTCAGATTGTTGGGGTCAATGTGCTGACTAAACCATTTAGAGAGGGCTGTGTAAAGCATTGTGGGGTGGTATATAAATCTAAGTGCTATAAGTATAGCTTATGATTTTTATATATTATTTGTTGCCACCCAGAGTTGTTTGTTTAAGATGGTATGTTGCATCCGGTTTTGTCACTATGATAAAAAGATGTCAAAACTCTAGAAAGAGTGCAGAGAAGATCAACAAAGAAGATTAGGGGACAGGAGGCTAAAACATATGAAGAACGGTTGCAGGAATTGGATATGTCAAGCTTAATAAAAAGAAGGACTAATGTTGACATGATAGCAGTCTTCCAATATCTCAGGGGTTGTCACAAAGAAGAGGGAGTCAAGCTATTCTCCAAGGCACCTGGGAGTAGAACAAGAAGCAATGGGTGGAAACTAATCAAGGAAAGAAGCAACCTGGAACCAAGGAGAAATTTCCTGACAAAAAGAACCATTAATCAGTGGAACAACTTGCCTCCAGAAGTTGTGGGTGCACCAACACTGTAGGGTTTTAAGAAGAGATTGGACATGTCTATGGAGATTCTCAATCATCCAGGTCATGGTTGTCTCAATTTTTTACAAAAGGAACTGGACTTTGCTTTAATTTCTTTGAAAAGAAAAAAATGGCATGGATGGAAAGTAATCAAGGAGAGAACCAACCTGGAATTAAAGAGAAATTTCATGACAGTGAGAACCATTAATCAGTGGAACGACTTGCCTCCAGAAGTTGTGGGTGGCTCCAGCACTGGAGGTTTTCAAGAAGAGATCGGACAACCATTGGTTTGAATATTACATTTATATTTACTGACAAAGAAATGAAAGCAGTATGCTCCTTCCTATATTTGGGTAGACCAGGTTGTCCTGATAGAAAAAACACCCATTGGCTTGACTGGTATAGGATTGGACTTAGTGTTAAGGGAAGAATTCCCCTATAGAGGCGACATTGGATCTTTTACTTGGAATTCAAATACTTAGAAATAAAACCGAGATTAAATGTCTAATAGAAAATATTTATTTCAGTGCAAAACAATATAAAACATATAAAAATATAAATCCTGAATAAACTGCATCTTTGCTACGCAACACGTCCTTCCAGGTGGGAAGGTATAACAGAAGTGATTAATGGTGGATAGGAATGTAGACATGCGCAGAACATCATATCACGTGTTCTGCTTATATTGGGAAGTACCATAATATTTAGACTAGGGATGCATCACCCTGCATAGACTCACAACTGACAATATTCACATCGTGACACTTAGAAGACCTCCAAGGTCCCTTCCAGTTCTGTTATTCTGTTAAGGTGTGTGGCTGTATACATTTTGCAAACCAACAAGCAGATAAATTATATTTTCATACCTATGATGGGCGCTGTTGTGCTGAACCGTCACTTTAAAGAATTCCTTGCTCTTTTCCCTCTGCAGAGGCACAGCATGCTGAAGCAGCAAGATTTGAGTATCGCTATGATGGTGACGTCACGCGAAGTCCTGAGCGCCCTTTCTCAGCTTGTTCCCTGCGTCGGCTGCCGCCGTAGCGTGGAGCGCCTCTTCTCTCAGCTGGTGGAGTCCGGCAATCCCGCTCTTGAGCCCCTCACGGTCGGGTCCAAGGGAGTCCTGTCTGTCACTCCGAGCTGCATGAGGGATGCAAAGAAGCTATACACGCTTTTCTACGTGCATGGGTAAGATCACTGAGGGCCAGCGTCTTGCCATATCACTCAGGACTGGCGTGGGAAGATTTTTTAAGTTTTTTTAAAAAAAGACGAAAGCCTTCATAAAACTGTCTCCATACAAATAGTCCTCGACTTACGACCTCAGTGAAGCCCAAAGTTTCTGTGGCTGAATTGTTAAATGAGTTTTGCTCCATTTTACGACCTTTCTCGCCACCGTTGTTAAGTGAATCGCTACAGCTGTTCAGTTAGTAACACGGTTGCTAAGTGAATCTGTCTTCCCCATTGACTTTGCTTGTCAGAAGGTCGCAAAAGGTAAATCGCATGACCCCCCAGGACGCTGCAGACCGTCATAAATACGAGTCACTTGAATTTTGATCACGTGACCATGGGGAGGCTGCAACGGTCCCGTGAAAAATGGTCATAAGTCACTTTTTTCAGTGCCGTTGTAACTTCGAGAGGTCACTAAATGAATGGCTGTAAGGTGAGGTCTACCTGTATTTGACCCACTAAGCTAACTTTGGTGCTAAACTGGTTAAGTCACACAGTGGTGAAATCCAATTTTTTTTACTACTGGTTCTGTGGGCGTGGCTTGGTGGGAGTGGCAGGGGAAGGATACTGCAAAATCCCCATTCCCTCCCCACTCCTGGTGGAAGGATACTGCAAAATCTCCTGGGGGAAGGATACTGCAAAAATATATGAGCTGAGGTGGCGCAGTGGTTAGAATGCAGCACTGCAGGCTACTTCAGCTGACTGCTAGCTGCAGTTCAGCTGTTCAAATCTCACCGGCTCAAGGTTGACTCAGCCTTCCATCCTTCTGAGGTGGGTAAAATGAGGACCCAGATTGTTGGGGGCAATATGCTGAACTCTGTAAACTGCTTAGAGAGGGCTGTAAAGCACTATGAAGCAGTATATAAGTCTAAGTGCTATTGCTATTGCCAAAATCTCCATTCCCTCCCCACTCCTGGGGGAAGGATACTGCAAAATCTCCATTCCCACCCCACTCTGGGGCCAGCCAGAGGTGGTGTTTGCCGGTTCTGCGAACTACTCAAAATTTCCACTACCGGTTCTCCAGAACCTGTCAGAACCTGCTGGATTTAACCTCTAAAGTCACATCAGTTTGATGCGAGGCAACATGGCAAAACCATGGGGAGCTGTAATTGGTTTTTATCCTTCATTTGTTTTTATGCTACATACATACATGCATGCATACATACATACATACATACATACATACATACATACATACATACATACATACGTGTGTGTATATATATTTATTGTTATGCTTATGTAATGTATATTGGAGGTGGTGACCCTTTGAGAGCTGTATGCAACGAAATTTCATTTTAATGTATGCCGATTAGTGTAGAGTTAAAGTGACAATAAAGTTATTCTAATTTTCTTGGCTGGCTGGCTATCAGGGCATTTGCTGCTCATAGTTGCTGTGACCCATGAGAATGGATGGCACATAAATTTAGTAAACGAATAAAGCAGTAAATAAAAGTTAAAGCAGATTTTTAGGAAGGCGCAAGTCCTTAAAGGGGGGTACGCACAAAAAAAATTGTACAAATTGTACAGTCCTGAGATAGAGGGAAGTGTGAGGGGAAAAAATCAAGATCACCCTGTCTTGGTTTTGTTTTAATATAAGATGAGATGGAGAAAAAACCTGGACATATCTTCAAGATTCTGATAATAAAATAGTTCCACTCCTGGAAAATTTCTCTCACCTGTTTTTTTGAACTGGCCTACCTTACAGGGCTGATACTAGCACACTCCACCAGGTTTTTTTTTTTGTTTCATTTAAAAAACATTTAACATTTCCTGCTGTGACCCATTAAAGGCCCTTTTGTCTCCCATTCCCCTTTTATCTGTTCATCCAACCATCTACAGGTATAGCCCTCGACTTAGAACAGTTCACTTGGTGTCCGTTCAAAGTTACAACAGCACTGAAAAAAGTGACATGACCATTTTTCTGACTTATGACCATTGCAGCATCCCCATATGGTCATGTGGTTTATATTTGGATGCTTGACAGCTGACTCACATTTATGATGGTTGCGGTGTCCCTGGGTCATGTAATCCCCTTTTACAACTTCGTTGACAAATAAACTCAATGGGGAAACCAGATTCACTTAACAACCGGGTTGCTAACATAACAACTGCAGTGATTCACTTAACGACCGTGGCAAGAAAAGTCGTAAAATGGGGCAAAACTCACTTAACAAATTTCTCACTTTGTTGTTGTTAGTTGCAAAGTTGTGTCCGACCCATCGCGACCCCATGGACAACGTTCCTCCATGCCTTCCTGTCCTCTACCATCCCCCAGAGTCCATTTAAGCTCACGCCGACTGCTTCAGTGACTCCATCCAGTCCCCTCGTTCTCTGCCGTCCCCTTCTTCTTTTGCCCTCAATCGTTCCCAGCATTAGGCTCTTCTCCAGTGAGTCCTTCCTTCTCATTAGGTGGCCAAAGTATTTGAGTTTCATCTTCAGGATCTGGCCTTCTAAAGAGCAGTCAGGGTTGAGCTCCTCTAGGACTGACCGGTTTGATGGCCTTGCAGTCCAAGGGACTCGCAGGAGTCTTCTTCAGCACCAGAATTCAAAGGCCTCCATTCTTTGGCGCTCAGCCTTCCTTATGGTCCAACTTTCACAGCCAGACATTGCAACTGGGAAAACCGTAGCCTTGACTATACGCACTTTTGTTGGCAGGGTGATATCTCTGCTTTTTAGTATGCTATCTAGATTTGCCATGGCTTTCCTCCCCAGGAGCAAGCCTCTTTTAATTTCTTGGCTGCAGTCCCCATCTGCGGTGATCTTGGAGCCCAGGAAAATAAAATCTGTCACTACCTCCATTTCTTCCCCATCTAGTTCTCACTTAGCAACATAAATTTTGGGCTCAATTGTGGTCGTAAGCCAAGGGCTACCTGATTTCATCCCTCCTGTCTATTCATCCATCCCTCCTTCCCTCAATTCTAGTCATCCACCCATCCATCTATCTACTTATGTATTCATTCTATCTATCACAACTATGGCCCCTTTATGAGTTGTAGACTGGCTCGGGAATTCTGGGAATTGGTCCACAGGTTGTAAAAGGGCCATAGTTGCTCATCCCTTTTCTATCAAATTTAAGAGGCTCCCCAATTCACCTTCTATGCAGAGTAGAAAAAGAACCATAGATACATGGTGGCTAGAAGGGCCTCATTTGTGGCCACCCCAGAGTCGGCCGGAGTCTGGAATAGAGAAATAACCATAGATTAACCTCCGTCTGCACCTTGGCGTGTCATGATTTATGGAAAACTCTGGTTTCCTATGTGGATTATGCCACTCCTTTACCCACAGATTACTACATAGTCCACACCTAAACCTCTGGCTAGCCGCAATCCCAAAATAGCTGTCGACATCATACAAATGATGTGAGGAGGAATTTTCTGACAGCGGGAACAATCAACCAATGGAACAGAAGTTGACTTCAGAAATTGTGGGAGCTTCATCACTGGAGGCTTTCAAGAAGAGATTGGACTGCTATCTGTCAGAAATGGTGTAGGGTCTCCTGCTTGGGAGGGGGGTTGGACTAGATGACCTACAAGGTCCCTTCCGACTCTGTTAATCTGTTCAAAATGCAGGCAGTCTCTGGACTTTTGAGCCCAACATTTCTGTTGCTAAGCAAGACAGTTGTTAAGTGAGTTTTGCCCCATTTTAGGACCTTTCTTGCCACAGTTGTTAAGTGAATCACGGCAGTTGTTCAGTTAATAACACGCTTGTTAAGTGAATCTGGTTTCCTCCTCGACTTTGCTTGTCAGGAGGTCTCAAAAGGGGATCACATGACCCCGGGACACTGCAAACGTCATAAATACGAATCAGTCGCCAAGCGTCTGAATTTTGATCACATGGCCACGGGGATGCTGCAACGGTCGTAAGTACGAAAAATGATCGTAAGTTGCTTCTTCTCACTTTGAACGGTCACTAAATGAGCTGTTGTAAGTTCAGGACTATCTGTACAGTCAACGTTTATGAAAGAGCATCTGTACTTCATACAAAATAATGTTGGATGCGAAATATAATGTTGAATGGACTTTTCAAGGTTTTTTTAAATGTTTTTTTTCCATTTCCCCTCTTTCCCCCCACCCCCAAAGGTCCAAATTAAATGAAATGATTGACGCAATTCCGAAAAGTAAGAAGAACAAGCGGTGCCAATTGCATTCGTTGGACACTCACAAACCGAAACCCTTGGGGTAAGTGTTAATACAAGGCATGGTTCTTGGGGCACACCTTAGGACACCCCTTGGCAGGAAGTGGCTTAGTTGGTAAACTGCCGGACATAGAAAGAAAGCAGAAATGGACAAAATAATGGTGTTTTTGTGCCCACTGGCATCAAACCGCAAGGTTAAAAAAAAGCAGAGTTAAAAACAGACTTTCTCTACCAAGGCCGTGTTTGTATAGGTTGAAAAATTAGGAGCATAAAAAGCCGTGGTGAATTTTGGCACCAATAATTGCCCCTTGGTGGCACTGTCTTAGTGAGAATCTTCTCTAGCCAGCCAGCACGATGAGTCAAAACGAGCAATTTAATCCATTTTAGTGATATTTTTACCCCCGCAAAAAAGTTGTATCAGGGCATGCATTATGTTTATTTTTTTGGGATGGGGGGTGCATGCAATTCCAAGTGACAGCATTGGGGATATAAAATTGAATATTTTGACCCCTCTACAAAACGTCTATGGAGAGTCTCAGTCATTGGGAGCGATCAACCAGTGGAACAGCTTGCCTACGGAGATTGTGAGAGCTCCAACACTTGAGACTTTCAAAAGGAGATTGGACTGCCATTTGTCTGAAACGGTGTAGGGACTCCTGCTTGAGCGGGGGGTTGGACTAGATGACCTACAAGGTCCCTTCCAACTCTAGTAATCTGTAATCTGATTTGTAATCCAGGTCATGGTTGTCCCAAAGGAGCTTTTTTCAAGAGGCAACTGGACTTCCTTGTTTTTTTCTTTGAAGACGTTTTGCTTCTCATCCAAGAAGCTTCTTCAGCTCTGACTGGATGGTGGGCAATAGAAGGATTTATATTCCTTGCAAGTTATCCACCATCCAGTCAGAGCTGAAGAAGCTTCTAGAATGAGAAGCGAAAACGTCTTCAGAGAAAAACCAGAAAGTCTAGTTGCTTCTTGAAAAATCTACCTTTGCTACCCTCTACAAAACATTTCTGAGGCTCTCAAACCTCCCATATGAACTCTTAATAAAAATTAGTCAATTTTTAAAATAAAAATAAAATAAAATAAAAATAAAAATCGACTCCAAGGGTTTTCAGAGTATAGGGGAGTCCTCGACTTACGATCACAATTGAGCCCAGTGTTTCTGTTGCTAAGTGAGACAGCTGTTAAGTGAGTTTTGCCCCATTTTGCGACCTTTCTCACCACAGTTGTTAAGTGCATCACGGCAGTTGTTTAGTTAGTAACACGGTTGTGAAGTGAATCCGGCTTCCTCGTTGACTTGGCTTGTCAGAAAGTCGCAAAAGGGGATTCCGTGACCTCGGCACACTGCAGCCGTCATAAATATGAGTCGGTTGCCAAACGTCTGAATTTTGACCCTGTGACCTTGAGGACACTGTTACGGTCATAAGTGTGGAAAAAACGGTCACGTCACTTTTTTTCAGTGCCGTTGTAACTTTGAGCGGTCACTAAGTGAACCATCGTAAGTCGAGGACTGCCTGTATACAGCAAGCTCTGACTTTTCCCTTCAGTCTCTTTTAGTGGAAACTGAATTTTAACTCGTCTTCAGTTGCAAGGAGGCAAGTTTTTAAGCATTATAATTCACGCTTATGGGGCTGTTCAGTGGATTCCAAATCCACTTATCCAGGTTTATTTTGTGGTTTTTTTTTTTAATTCTTCTCATTGCTCTGCTTGTCCGTTCTAAGCCTGTGTGGCTCTTTCAATGCTGTTGTGGGGGCCTTGTCCTTTTTGCTCCAAAGTTGCTTTTTTCAAGAGGCAACCGGACTTTCTGTTTTTTTCTTTGAAGACGTTTCGCTTCTCATCCAAGAAGCTTCTTCAGTTCGTCTTTCGTTGATTAGTTTAGCAGAGTACAATAACCGCCGATGGATTAATTTAATTTAATTTAATTTAATTTAATGGATTTGTATGCCGCCCAACTCCCGGGGGACTCTGGGTGGCTCACAGCATATTCGAATCCATTACAACAAATATAAAACACAATAATTAAAAAACATACAAAAGTTAAAAGAGTATCTCATATTCACAAAAACAAGGGGGGAGACCCATATCTAATCTAGTTGGTCTCACTTTCACCCCGCCTGCCGGAAGAGCCAGGTTTTTATTGCTTTCCGGAAGGCCAGCAGGGTGGGGATGGTCCTGATCTCCGGGGGAAGCTGGTTCCACAGGGAGGGAGCTCCCACAGAGAAGGCCCTCCCCCTCGGCCCCGCCAACCGACATTGTTTGGTCGACGGGACCTGGAGGAGGCCGACTCTGTGGGACTTAACCGGTCGTAGGGAGGTATGCGGCAGGATGCGGTCCCGAAGGTAACCTGGCCCTGAGCCATGTAGGGCTTTAAAGGTAACGACCAACACCTTAAATTGGATCCGGAGACTAATGGGCAGCCAATGCAGCTGGCGGAGGATCGGTGTTACGTGGGTGCATCTAGGTGCACCCACCACAGCTCGCGCAGCTGCATTTTTCACCAATTGCAGTCGCCGGACACTCTTCGAGGGTAGCCCCATGTAGAGCAGATGGAGGCCTGGTTGTTCCGCTCTTGGGACATAATCCAATTTCTGTTTTATGAGGGTTTGAGAGGTGGGTCTGTGACGGGGCCAGGGAGGCCCAAGGATCCACAAAAGAAACACAGCCATTTACACAGTGGTAATGCCTCTGAATTCTTCTTTTAATGCTGTATACCCCAGCGAAGGGAACGGTAGCACCCTGAGCACAGAGAAGTTAGGTGCAGATAAGAGATCTAGCGAAGAAGACAGGAAGGAGAGCAAATGTAGGATCACTTTCTACTGTGGACCTTTCCAGGGAGCCAGCAGGTAAACTATACCAGAAAATATTGAATTGTTTGTTTCTTAAAGAGGGCGCCGCGGTGGCTCAGTGGGTAAAGATGCTGGGCTTGCGGGCTGGAAAGCCGTCAGCCCAGGTTTGAGACCCCAAGCGCCACGCGATGGGATGCGCACCCGTCCTCACCTCAGCTCCTGCCAATCTAGCCGTTCGAAAGCACGCAAATGCAAGCAAATTAAGTAAATAGTCCTTGACTTACGACCGCAATGAGGCCCAACATTTTCTGTCGCTAACTGGGACATTTGTTAAGCGCGTTCGCCTCCTTTTACAACCTTGCTCGCCACAGTTGTTAAAACGAAACACTGCAGTTGTTAAGTTGGTAACACGATTCTTAAGGGGATTTGGCTTCCCCCATGGTCTTTGCATTGTCAGACGGTCGCAAAAGGGGATCACGTGACCCCGGGACACTAGAACCATCATCAGATATGAGCCAGTTGCCAAGCAGTCTGAATTTTCACCGCGTGACCTTGGGGACACTTCAAAGCGTGGAAAACGGTCATAAGTCACTTTTTTTTCCAGTGCTGTTGTGACTTCGAACAGTCACTAAACGAACTGTTGTAAATCGAGGACTACTTGAAATAAGTACCACTTCGGTGGAAAGGTAACAGCGTTCCATGATATCATACTGGCCACATTACCGTGGAAATTTCTTCGGATAGCGCTGTCTCAACAGAGACGACCAGTGGCCTCTATCATCGGCAAAGATTAGCGGAGTAAAATCCGCAAGGACTTCTTTCTTTTCTTTTTTTCCTTAAATACAGGTATTCCTCGATTTACGACCCCAATTGAGCCCAAAATTTTATGTTGCCAAATGAGAAATTTGTTAAGTGAGTTTTGCCCCATTTTACGACTTTCCTGGCCACAGATGTTAAGTGAATCACTGCACTTGTTCCGTTAGTAACCCGGTTGTTAAGTGAATCTGACTTCCCCCATTGATTTTGCCCGTCAGAAGGTCGCAAAAGGGGATCATGTAACCAGGGTACACTGCAACTGTCATAGATGTGAGTCAGCAGCCAAGCATCCGAATGTAAATCACGTGACCCTGGGGATGTTACAACGGTCGTAAGTGTGAAAAATGGTCATACATCCCCTTTTTCAGTGCCGTTGTAACTTCGAAAGGTCACTAAATGAACTGGTGTAAGTCGAGGATTACCTGTACCTGGTTCTGTAGATTTCGTGCAAAACCAAGTAAAACAAAACACAAATGTCAACCCAGCTACAGACAGTTTGGCAGGACCAGAATTATAATGATTAAAAAACCCAACCCTGTAAGAGACAGCAACAAAGAAGAAATTGAGCCATTTGAGGTTACCAGTAGTTAGTCCTCGACTTACGACCACAATTGCAACCAGAATTTCCATTGCTAAGCAAGTTCAGTGAGTCGCATCCAGTTTTATAACTGTTTTTGCCCTGGCTGTTAGCCATAGCAATAGCACTTAGACTTATATACCGCTTCACAGTGCTTTACAGCCCTCTCTAAGTGGTTTACAGAGTTCAGCCTCTTGCCCCCAACAATCTGGGTCCTCATTTTACCCACCTCGTAAGGATGGAAGGCCGAGTCAACCTTGAGTCGGTCAGGATCGAACTCCTGGTAGTGGGCAGAGGTAGACTTCAATAACACTAGCAATAGCACTCAGACTTATATACCGCTTCACAGTGCTTTACAGCCCTCTCTAAGTGGTTTACAGAGCCAGCCTATTGCCCCCAACAATCTGGGTCCTCGTTTTACCCACCTTGGAAGCATGGACGGCTGAGTCAACCTTGAGACTCGAACTGCCGACAGCCGGCAGTCAGTAGAAGTAACCTGCAGTATTGCATTCTAACCACTGCGCCACAACAGCTCATGTTAAGCGAATCGCTGCAGTTGTTGAGTGAATTATGCAGTCATTAAGTGAATCCGTCCGGCTTCCCCCATTGACTTTGCTTGTCCTGAAGCGGGTTGGGAAGGTCTCAAAATGGCAGTCACATGACCACCCCTGCCATTGTCATAAATACACGTAGTCCTCGACATACGACCACAATTGAGCCCAAAATTTCTGTTAAGTGAGACGTTTGTTAAGTTTTGTTCCATTTTAAAACCTTCCTTGCCTCAGTTGTTAAGTGAATCTGGCTTCCCCCATTGACTTTGCTTGTCAGAAGATCACAAAAGGGGATCTCATGACCCCAGGACACTGCAACCGTCATAAATGCGAGTCAGTTGCCGAGCGTCCGAAATTGGATGACATGAGCATGGGGATGCTGCAATGGTTGTAAGTGTGAAAAACGGTCATAAGTCACTGTTTTCAGTGCCGTTGCAACTTCAAACGGTCACTAAACGAATAGTCGTAAGTCAAAGACTACTTATATGGTCATAAGTTATAATATTAATAAAACAGATCTGTCATGTGGCCGACCTGATTTTATGGCCTTTTTGGCAGCAATTCGAAAGCAAACCCACAGTTAGCTATTGTCTGTGGTTGTGCCGAAAATTGGAAAAATGGTTGTTTTTCAGCAAAATCATTGTAAAACAACAGTTCTGTGACCGTAGGATGTTTCAAACAGCCATAAATGTGTCCATGTTGCTGAGCATTCAAAGTGTGGTCATGGGGCCATGGGGCCTGATCAATGAAACTCTGAATTCTGGTCATAAATCCTCTTTTCCGCCGGTGGTGGAAGAGCCGCGGTGGCACAGTGGTTAGAGTGAAGTACTGCAGGCTACTTCTGCTGCCTGCCGGCTGCCTGCAATTTGGCGATTCAAATCTCATCAGGCTCAAGGTTGACTCAGCCTTCCATCCTTCCCAGGTGGGTAAAATAAGGACCCAGATTGTTGGGGGCAAGACGCTGACTCTGTAAACCGCTTACAGGGGGCTGTAAAGCACTATGAAGCAGTATATAAGTCTGAAGTTATGAGCCGAGGTGGCGCAGCAGTTAGAGGCAGTACTGCAGGCCACTTTAGCTGACTGTGATCTGCAGGTCAGCGGTTCAAATCTCTACTGGCTCAAGGTTGACTCAGCCTTCCATCCTTCCGAGGTGGGTAAAATGAGGACCCAAATTGTTGGGGGCAATATAAATATACATTGCTTACTGGTGTAAACCGCTTAGAGAGTGCTTGCACTGTAAGGCAATATATAAATCTCACAAATAAATAAATAAACAAACAAACAAACAAATAAATAAATAAATAAATAAGTGCTATTGCTATTTCCAGATCTGCTGTAATTTCAAATGATCACTAAGCAACCAGTCATAAGTCAAGGACTGCCTGTAGATCAAAAATAACGTCTTGCAAACCACTGAAAATTGTTTTGTGAATGCTGGTTATTTGGTTATTTACCATATTTTTCGGATTATAAGACTCACCTAGATTTAGAGGAGGAAAACAAGAAAAAAATAGTTTTTGGCCTCTGCTCTTAGTTTTTGTCTTCCCTGGCCCCCAGAAGCACACAGGCCTGGTTTTGGCAAAAAAGGGACGTGTGGAGCACTGCAGAGTGCTTCTGGGGGCCGGGGAGGGAGAAAACTTGATGCGCGGACTGTTCAGGAGGCCAAAAACAGGCCTGTATTCAGTCTGTAAGACGCACCGAAATTTTCACCCACTTTTTTGCGGGGGAGTGCGCCTTATACTCTGAAAAATACGGTAATTCTCATACATCTTCATACTTGGTACCTCCGAGAGTGGGATGGAGATGGGACGGGATGGAGCCCCCGTTGCCCAGCTGTGTCGAATGTGGGTATGTGGCTTTGTGGTCTTTTTTTCCAGCTTGTACAGATTATATATATATATATATATATATATATATATATATATATATATATATATATATATATATATATATATATATATATATATATATATATATATATATATATATATATATATATATATATATATATATATATATATATATATATATATATATGTCTTTGGTTATTCGGGTTTTCTCCCGCGTGAAATTGGAAGTGTCTTGGCGACATTTCGACGAAGTCACATTCGTCATCATCAGGCTGGTGTCTTAGGTTTAGTGCTAATAGGAGCAATGAGCAATGAAGACACCAGCCTGATGATGACGAATGAGACTTCGTCGAAACGTCGCCAAGACACTTCCAATTTCATGCGGGAGAAAACCCGAATAAACAAAGACCTACATACAAACACCCGCGAAAACCTCAGAAAACATATATATTTAATTTAATTTAATTTAATTAAATGGATTTGTATGCCGCCCAACTCCCTAGGGACTCTGGGCGGCTCACAACATATTTGGATCCATTTCGACAATACAATGCAATAAATAAAATAGTTAAAAAACATATAACATATAAAAATTAAAAGAGTATCGTCACGCTTTCACCCCGCCTGCCGGAAGAGCCAAGTTTTTATTGCTTTCCGGAAGGCCAGCAGGGTGAGGATAGTCCTGATCTCCGGGGGGAGCTGGTTCCACAGGGAGGGAGCTCCCACAGAGAAGGCCCTCCCCCTCGGCCCCGCCAACCGACATTGTTTGGTCGACGGGACCTGGAGGAGGCCGACTCTGTGGGCCCTGACCGGTCGTAGGGAGGTATGCGGCAGGATGCGGTCCCGAAGGTAACCTGGCCCTGAGCCATGTAGGGCTTTAAAGGTAACGACCAACACCTTGAATTGGATCCGGAGACTAATGGGCAACCAATGCAGCTGGCGGAGAATTGGTGTTACGTGGGTGCATCTAGGAGCACCCACCACAGCTCGCGCAGCTGCATTTTGCACCAGTTGCAGTCGCCGGACACTCTTCAAGGGTAGCCCCATGTAGAGCGCATTGCAGTAATCCAGCCGTGAGGTGATGAGGGCATGAGTGACTGTGAGAAGTGCCTCCCTCTCCAAGTAGGGTCGCAATTGGTGCACAAGACGTACTTGTGCAAAGGTCCCCCTAGCCACAGCTGAAAGATGTTGTTCCAATTTAAGCTGTGGATCTAGGAGGACACCCAAATTGCGGACCCGTTCTGAGGGAGCTAATTTCTCTCCCCCAAGAACCAAGGAGGGACAGTTGGTCACATCCTTAGGAGGCAATATCCATAACCACTCTGTCTTGTCAGGGTTAAGTTTTAGCCGGTTCTTCCCCATCCAGACCCTAACATCATCCAGGCAGCGGCCCATTACGTCTACGGCTTCCCCGAATTGAGACGGGGTGGAGATGTACAACTGGGTATCATCAGCATATTGCTGATACCTCACCCCGTGTCGTCGGATGATCTCACCCAGTGGCTTCATGTAGATATTAAACAGGATGGGCGAGAGGACCGAGCCCTGAGGCACCCCACATAGTAGGGGCCTAGGGCTCGACCTCTGCCCCCCTGTCAACACTGACTGCGTCCTGTCAGAGAGGAAGGAGGAGAACCACTGCAAAACAGTGCCGCCCACCCCCACCTCTCCGAGACGACGCAGAAGGATACCATGGTCAATGGTATCGAAGGCCGCTGAGAGGTCAAGTAGCACCAGGATAGAGGAATAACCTCCATCCCGGGCTCGCCAGAGATCATCCATCAGGGTGACCAAAGCCGTTTCCGTACTGTAGCCGCGCCTGAAACCTGATTGAAAGGGATCCAGAAAATCCGTGTCATCCAACAACCGTCCATCCAACAATATATATATATTTGTATATCTTTTTAATATTGAAAGCCGCCCAGAATTACTCAAGTGAGGTGGATGGCCATGTACATTCCCTAAATAAATAAATATTCTTTTCTTTTCTTTTTTTTTACTCCTCTTCAGAGGTTGCTGGATGGATATATGGGAACTCATGTCGCAGGAATGTCGAGATGAAGTAGTCTTAATCGATTCTAACTGTCTGTTAGAAACACTAGAAGCTTACCTCCGAAAACACAGGTGGGTGCCTGGGGTTGGGAACAGCCTTGTCTACCTCCTCTGCATTTTACTCCGTGTGGTCAGTAAAGGAGCGCCAAAGGTAACACTGGGGTGGATTCAAAGGAGCTGAATCCAATTGTAGAAGCTTTAAAGAAGATCCACCCCGATTGTTCTTTGGAAGGACAGATCCTGAAGATCAAATATTTTGGCCACCAAATGAGAAGAGAAGACAACTCCTTGGAGAAGACACTGATTTTGAGAAAGGTGGAAGGCCAAAGGAGAAGGGGACCGCAGAGGATGAGATACCATATTTTTCGGAGTATAAGACGCACCGAAGTATAAGACGCACCTTAGTTTTGGAGGAGGAAAACAAGGAAAAAAGGCCTCTGCCTCCAAGCAATTTGCCAAACAGCAAACAGCAAACAGCACAATTTGCCAAACAGCAAACAGCACAAAATACACTGTTTGCTGTGTATTTCTGTGCATGTGTGCCTGACCCATAGAAATAGCAAAGAATTGGAGAAATGTACATTATAGCAATAGCACTTAGCAATAGCACTTAGACTTATATACCGCTTCATAGTGCTTTACAGCCCTCTCTAAGCAGTTTACAGAGTTCAGCATATTGCCCCCAACAATCTGGGTCCTCATTTTACCCACCTCGGAAGGATGGAAGGCTGAGTCAACCTTGAGCCGGTGAGATTTGAACAGCTGAACTGCTGAACTAGCAGTAGCCTGCAGTGCTGCATTTAACCACTGCACCAACTCGGCTCTTTATTATGGCAGTATATTAATGCCAGAAAGTTTTCTTAAATGTAGTCACACTAACTCCTCCCAATTATTTAAACAGATCTACTCCAAGGTAACTAAACTCTAATACTAAACAGGACACTGTTACATTTCAGACTATACTTGTACAGAGCTGTTAAAATTAATTAAAATTTCTGGAAGTATACATTATTCTCTATTATTTAAAAGAAGATACAATAGCACTGGGCCTCTTCAGAGCAAGCATTTATTTTAAAAAGCTTCTTTATTTTGTTTAAGTTGTCTAGATTTACAGGGATCTCCAACCTTGGCAACTTTAAGACTTGTGAACTTCAGCTCCCAGAATTCCGCAGTCAGCAAAGCTAACAAAACTGGCTGTGGAATTCTGGGAGTTGAAGTCTACAAGTCTTAAAATTGCCCCTGGCTCTAGAACAATAATAAAGCAGTCTTTAAAAAATAAGTCTAATAATTTGAACATTCTACAGACATTTATAGTTATTCACTTACCCCCTTCCATCCAGTTCAGCAAAAAATAAAAATCTGTGAGTCTCTCCCAGCTATTTGCCTCTTTGCAGTTTCACTTTCATTTTCCCACGTGGCAAGTCAGCTGTAGGTCGGGAAGTGTTAGTGACTTGCTTTGCTTTACAGGCTCTTCCCTCTTTGCTGCAAACAGGTAAATTGCTGCAAGACAGAGGCCAAAGGGTGGGGGTGGCTGGGTGAGGCTACATTCAGTGTATAAGACGCACCCAAGTTTTCACCCTCTTTTTGGGAGTAAAAAGGTGCGTCTTATACTCCGAAAAATACGGTAGTTAGTGTCATCAACGCAACAAACATGAATTTGGACAAACTCCAGGAGACAGTGGAGGACGGCGGGGGGGGGGGGCTGGCAGGCATCCTGTGGTCCTTGGAGTTGCGAAGATTTGGACACAACTCAGCCGACTGAACAACAACACGCAAGCTTTTATTTTTTTAACGTTTGAACACCAGGTTTTTTTAAAATCTGTGGCAGCATCCTATGAGCCTACAATCCCCTTTCCAGATAATCCTCGACTTATCAGCAGAATTTTTGAGCTCCTTTGTGGCCATAAGTGAGACATTTGTTGTGAGTTTTGCCCCAGTTTACGACCATTCTTGCCATAGTTGTTAAGCGAATCACTGCAGTGGTTAAGAGAGCAACACGGTTGTGAAGTAAATCTGGTTTCCCCGTTGATTTTGCTTGTCAGAAGGTCGCAAAAGGGGATCACATGATCCCGGGTTACCCTGCCACTGTCGTAAGTATGAAACAGTTGCCAAGCCTCTGAATGTTGATCACGTGAGCATGAGGATGCTGCGATGGTTGTAAGTTTGAAAATGGTCGTAAGTCACTTTTTTCACTGCTGTTGTAACTTCAAACGGTCACTAAATGAACTGTTGTAAGTGAAGGACTACCTGTACTTGATTCACCATTTTGGATTGGACACCACAAGAGGCCTATAGAGACCTGTTTGAGTGTGTGTGTGTGTGTGTGTGTGTGTGTATTAAAGCAGTGTGTATATTTCTCTTCCCTCCCTCTCTTCCCGATCTGTTTCCCCTCCTCCTCTTAAACATTTAAAGAATAAAATAAAAAGTGAACAAAAAAAAAGGCAGAAAAAGAGAAAAAAACATAGTGGATGGAAAATAAAATACGAGTAAATAATATGGCCAGAGCTTAAAATTTACTATTTCATAGATTGCATACTGTAATTCAATGAATATTTAATACTAAATCAATTAAATCATCTTGAGACATAATTGGCCATCATTACAAAACTCTAAGCATTAATAGTTATATTAGCAATAGCAATAGCACTTAGACTTATATACCGCTTCATAGTGCTTTACAGCCCTCTCTAAGCGGTTTACAGAGTTCAGCATATTGCCCCCAACAATCTGGGTCCTCATTTTACCGACCTCAGAAGGATGGAAGGCTGAGTCAACCTTGACCTGGTGAGATTTGAACAGCTGAACTGCTGAACTGTAGTGTTGCACTTTAACCACTGCACCACCTTGGCTCATATTGATGTCAGCACATTATGCTGATCTAAAATAATTGCACATATTATAAAAAGAAAAAAAGGAAAATATTAAAAAACAATATTAAGTGAAAACAATATTAAGCCCTAAGTCTCTCTCTCACCTTCAGAAGTAATTGTCAATCATTACAAAACTCTTTAAGTACTGATGTTTATATTGCTTGTCACCGTGGTTTATCGTTATCTAAAATAAACACGCACAATCTTATGAAACAGAAAAAAGGAAAACCTGAAATACTAAAAATCGATAAGTGAGAACAATGCTGTATGAAGTTGTATCACCCTGAGAAATAATTGTCAATCATTACAAAACTCTTAAGCATTAATACTTATATTAATTGTCCCCATGGTTAATTATTACCTAAATAAACGTACAGCATCTTATGGAAGGAAAAAATCGTAAATGCTAAAGAACGAGAGTTGAAATCAATATCACCTTCTAACTTCTCTCCCATTGTATCTAACTGCTGATTACAGGTAGTCCTTGACTTACAACCGCAACTGAGCCCAAAATTTCTGTTTCTAAGTGAGACATTTGTTAACTGAGTTTTGCCCCATTTTACGACCTTTCTTGCCATCGTTGTTTAAGTGAATCACTGCACTCGTTAAGTTAGTAATACGGTTGTTAAGTGAATCTGGCTTCCCCATTGACTTTGCTGGTCAGAAAGTCTCAAAAGGTGATCCCATGACCCTGGAACACTGCAGCCGTCATAAATACGAGTTGGTTGCCAAGCGTCACATCTTTGATGATGCGATCACGGGGATGCTGCAATGGCGGTGTGAAAAATGATCATAAGTCCCTGTTGAGTCACCAGGTCACCAGGTAAGTCACCTGGTGGCGCAGTGGTTGCAATGCAACATTGCAGGCTAACTCTGCCCGTAGTCTGGAGTTCGATCCTGATGGGCTCAAGGTTGTTGACTCAAGCCTTCCATCCTTCCGAGGTGGGTAAAATGAATACCCAGATTTTTGGGGCAAAATGCTGACTCTGTAAACTGCTTAGAGAGGGTTGTAAAGCACTGTAAAGTGGTATATGCAGTGTTTTCCCGAAAATAAGACATCCCCCGAAAATAAGCCCTCCTCCGAAAATAAACCCTTCCCCCAAAATAAGCCCTCCCCGAAAATATTTAACCGCATGCGCAGTCAGTCCACGCCATTTCCTCTGGTTAGGGTTAGGGAGACAGAGCTGGAAATCAGGTAAGACAGGAAGAGGAGCCCTGTCTTGCTCCACGCGCCCCAAAATAATAAGACCTCCCCGAAAATAAGGCCAAACGCTTATTTCGGGGTTCAAAAAATATAAGACAGGGTCTTATTTTCAGGGAAACACGGTAAGTCTGCTAATGCTAATGGTATTTTTCAGTGCCGTTGTAACTTCTGACAGTCACTAAACAACTGGTTGTAAGTCAAGGACTTACTGTACATCCAATTATTGTTCGCCATTGAATCTGCATCTGCCGAATGACTTTCCATCAAGTATTTCATCCTTTAAAAAATGTCTTTCAAGGGTTTTCATCCTAAGGAAAAAATAACCCCTTACTATTCACCCTATAAAAATGTCTGTCTATGAAACGTTCTCCTCTTTTAAAAAAATATACTATAATCCCCCCCCCCTTTTTTTTAAACTAGGTTTTGCACCGACTGCAAAAACAAAGTTTTGCGGGCTTACACCATCCTGATCGGCGAGCTGGATTGCAGCAAAGAGAAAGGCTACTGCGCCACCCTTTACGAGGGCCTGCGCTGTTGCCCTCACGAGCACCACATTCACGTCTGCTGCGAGACCGACTTCATCGCCCACCTCCTTGGCCGAGCCGAACCCGAGTTCGCAGGAGGGTACGAGTATGTAATTGGCTAGACTGGGCTTTCTAGCGCTTTTGCTTCTCTTTCCCCCACCCCCCCAAAGAAAATGTATATTTCTGTCTCAAAGATATACATTGTGAGCACGGGCCTGCCGCACCTCTCTCTTGGTCTGCCACGCTGTTGGCGGGCGATGGCGCACGGGCCTTCTGAGTGGGCTTGCTCGGTGCTGCTGGGACGTGGGTTCGCCACGCAAGCCAAACAATTTCCTTTACAAGCGGTGGTTTTATAAGGCAGGGGTCCACAAACCCCAGGCCCGGCCTGTTCCAAACCGGACCACGGGAGAAATGGGCAAGCGCGTATGCGAAACTCCGCTTGCGCGTGAAGCTCCACTCGGGTGATTGGAGGACGCTTGTCCCCGCGCGAGTGGATCTTCGCATGCGAGCACAAGCACTCTCCGCTCATGTTTGAAGTTCCATTTGCGAGAGCAGAGCTTCGCGCGTGTGTGGGCTGCTCGCACAAATAAACTGTGTGCATGCATGTGTCTGCCACTCACACCACCCCTTCCTGCGCCGCGCCGGGCCACCAAGCTGGAAAGGTAGGGGGCCTCTGTCTTAAGGGATTCTTTGGTGAATCTCTTTTATCAATCTGCCTGCAGTCCAGTTTGAGAGAGCCTGTTTAGGCTAGCGGTTAAGGCACCAGGCTGGAAAGCAGGAGACTGTTGAGTTCAAGTCCAGCCTTAGTCATGGAAACCAGCTGGGTGACTTTATGCCAATCACCAGGAGAACATGAGTTCTAGTTCTGCCTTAGGCATGAAAGCCATCTGGTTGACTTTGGGCCTATCACCAGGAGACAGTGAGTTCTAGTCCCACCTTAGGCATGAAAGACGGCTGGGTGATTTTGGGCCTATCACCAGGAGACCGTGAGTTCTAGTCCCACCTTAAGCATGAAAGTCGGCTGCGTGGCTTTGGACCAGTCACCAGGAGACCGTGAGTTCTAGTCCCACCTTAGGCATGAAAGCCGGCTGGGTGGCTTTGGGCCTATCACCAGGAGACCGTGAGTTCTAGTCCCACCTTAGGCATGAAAGTCGGCTGCGTGGCTTTGGACCAGTCACCAGGAGACCGTGAGTTCTAGTCCCACCTTAGGCATGAAAGCCGGCTGGGTGGCTTTGGGCCTATCACCAGGAGACCGTGAGTTCTAGTCCCACCTTAGGCATGAAAGACGGCTGGGTGACTTTGGGCCTATCACCAGGAGACAGTGAGTTCTAGTCCCACCTTAGGCATGAAAGACGGCTGGGTGATTTTGGGCCTATCACCAGGAGACCGTGAGTTCTAGTCCCACCTTAGGCATGAAAGCCGGCTGGGTGGCTTTGGGCCTATTACCAGGAGACAGTGAGTTCTAGTCCCACCTTAGGCATGAAAGACGGCTGGGTGATTTTGGGCCTATCACCAGGAGACCGTGAGTTCTAGTCCCACCTTAGGCATGAAAGACAGCTGGGTGATTTTGGGCCTATCACCAGGAGACTGTGAATTCTAGTCCCACCTTAAGCATGAAAGCCGGCTGGGTGGCTTTGGGCCAGTCATTCTCTCTCAGCCCAGCCACCTGACAGGGTTGTTGTGGGGAAAGTAGGAGTGGTAAGGTGTGTCAGGGTTTGCAGCAAATCTGACCAGCACACAAGTAAATGAACTTCAGCAGAATTCAATTATATATAAGAATATGTCTTTATATACAATACCGTACAGCAGAATCCAGAATCAATGATTACAGAAGTAATATTCACAGAAGCAAGATATAATACAGAGGCAAGCCATTATAATACAGAGGCTATAGAATCACAGAAGCACTCATATATACAGTATGTATATATATATATATATATATATATATATATATATATATATATATATATATATATATATATATATATATATATATATATATATATATATATATATATATATATATATATATATATATATATATATATATATATATATATATATATATATATATATATATAGTTCAGTGAATCTAAGCCACGCCCAGGTTCCTAGCTGTCTGGGTCACCAAACAGTCCCCATTGGCTGACCTGTTACCATATCTATCCAAACAGTCCCCATTGGCTGACCTGTTACCATATCTATCCAAACAGTCCCCATTGGCTGACCTTGTTGCTATGTCCTATTCCAGTTCATGAATATTCTGACAAGGTGTGTTGGATATGTTCGGTGCCTTGAATTAGTTATAACAATCATAAAGATGGGGTAGAAATCAATACATCCATCTCTGGTCCTGGTTTCCAAACGGCTTTCGGTCAACAGATTCCACCCTCTCAAAACCGCATGCCAACCTGACCAGAACCATCCTACAACTTGCCAACAAGCCATTTTGACTACAAAATACTTCCGATGACCCATTTTACTCCTGGATGAGAATGGAGCATGTGAGGCTGGAATATTTTCCCCTCTACAAACATTTTTGACGTCTTTATGGGCATCCTGCTTAGTGGCCTGCCATTACAGCGCATTATAATAACTTGAGATTTCCAGGGGAAACTTTTAGGAATGTTTAAAGTTAAGTTTATTATACTGAGTTTGCTTCAGGTGTTTCCCCCCCCCCTTGATGTTCACAGCCTTGAACATCACTTAACAATCATGTTACTAATTTAACAGCTGCAATGATTCGCTTAACGATGTGGCAAGAAAGGTCATTAAATGGGGCAAAATTCAGTTAACCTGTCTTTTGCTTAGCAATGGAAATTTTGGGCCCAATTGTGGTCATAAGCCGAGGATTACATGTACTTGAATCCATAGTGCACCTTGCATGATACTGGACTACGTTTCCCAGCATTCTCTATCTGTAGCTGACCCTGCTGGGAAATGCAGTTGAATCACATTTAGAGAACCATCTCAGTTTTAACCAATACACTTTTGTTTAAAAACTCTGAATATCTATTTGAAATAGCAATAGCACTTAACTTACCGTATCCGAGTATAAGACGCACCTTTTTCCTCCCTAAAAGTGGCTGAAAATTTGGGTGCGTCTTATACTCTGAATGTAGCTTTTTCAAAGGTTTTTTTCCAGCCCTAACTAGGTGCTAACGATCTTCCCAGCTCTTATCTTGCAGGCTTTTTCATTGTTACTCTCTCGGAAGAATGTTTTTCCAGCCCTAAGTCTTTGCAGGGTTTTTTTCATTGCTCTACTTGCTCCGAATAAGTTTTTTTCTAGCCCTAACCAGGTGCTAACTATCTTCCCAGCTCTTACTGGCTTGCATGCTCTTTCATTGTTACTCTCTTAGAAGAAGGTTTTTTTAAGTCCTAACTAGGGGATAAAATAATGTGCTGAAGCTGACCAGACTAAGGACGCTAGCCAGATGAATACCTGGTAGGCAGATTGTTTTCCCCTATTTTCCTCCCCAAAAACTAAGGTGCATCTTATACTCCGGTGCGTCTTATACTCCGAAAAATACGGTATATACCTCTTCACAGTGCTTTACAGCCCTCTCTAGGCGGTTTGACAGAGTCAGCAAATTGCCCCGAACAATCTGGGTCCTCATTTTACTGACCTCGGAATGATGGAAGGCTGAGTCAACCTTGAGCCCGTCAGGATCAAACTCCTGGCAGTGGGCAGAGTTTGCCTGCAATAGCAATAGCACTTAGACTTATATACTGCTTCACAGTGGTTTATAGCCTCTCTAAGCGGTTTGACAGAGTCAGCACATTGCCCCCAACAATCTAGGCCCTCATGCTAAGCCTTCTCTTGGCTCTTAAGGAAGTATCCCCTTCTGCTAAAAACAACAGGGTTGTGGTTGTGAGGAAAATAGGAGGAGGAAAAGAATATTATGTACATTTTCCACCTTGAGTTATTTATACAAATAATAAAGGTGGGATTAAAAAAGTCAAATAAATAAGCAAACCCACAGAGGGATGTCGCTAATGTGTTTATTAAAGCAAGTTTGCTGTCCTGTTTTTTCCATTTAAAAGGGGAAAACAAGGTTCCATTTTATTAAAAAAAAACCTTCACCATCATGGTTTTTGAGATGTTTTGAAGGATTAAGACATTTGGGTAAATGAATATTTTTTGCATGGATTCCTATTGAAAAGTAATTTGGGCTTTCCAAATTAGCTTAAGCTGCTCCACGGATCAGTTGCTTGTTCTGTCTCTTCCTTATGGTAATCCAGGCAGACCTCGACTTAACAACCATTCGTTTAGTGACCGTTCAAAGGACTAGAAAAAAAGTCACTTAGGATCGTTTTTAACATTTATGACAGAGGTCTTCAAACTTGGCAACTTTAAGACTTGTGGACTTCAACTCCCAGAATTCTCCAGCCACAAGTCTTAAAGTTGCCAAGTTTGAAGACCTCTGATTTATGACTTTAGCTGCCAGTGGAATTCTGGGAGTTGAAGTCCACAAACACAGAAATGGCCGAGGTTGGGAAAACACTGCTCTAAAAGGATACAAACTTGTGAAGTTTCGGCCATTAGAAATGAATTTTCATCAGAAATTAAGCAGCCCGGTTGGAGAACCCTTCTCTCCAGTGGCATTCAGAAAGGAGGATTGAGAGGGACAAGTTGGTAGGCCCGACATCACGATCCGAGGTCTTTCCCTCATATCCATACCCCAACACTGCCCAAATCCATGAAGAGAGTGGGGCTTGGAACATCGGTGGAATTTTGGTCACTAAAGTGATGCAATTATTAAGTGAGTCATCACATGATTGGATCCGATTTTATAACTATTTTATCTCAAACATTAAGAAAATAAAATAAATAAACAAGCAAGCAAACAAACAAAATAATATAATAAAATAATAAAATAAAATAAATAATAAAATAAAATAAAATAATAAAATAAAATAAATAATAACAAAAAATAAAATAAAATAAAATCGAAATGAAATGAAATAATAAAATAATAAAATAAAATAAAATAATAAAATAAATAATAAAATAATAAAATAAAATAAAATAATAATAAAACAAAACTAAATAAATAAATAATAAATAAATAAATAAGCAAGCAAGCATGCAAGCAAACAAACAAATCCTGTGGTCATCCAGTGAATCACATGGTCAATAAGCAAATACGGCTTCCCCAATTGATTTTGCGGCTGGGAAGGTGGCAGATCACGATCGTGGTGGGATCCCAAAACAGTTCACCCCGTTGTAAATGTGAGTCAGTTGCCAAGCACCTGAATTGCAATCGTGACTGCAGGGACGAGGCAACGGTCATAACCGTGAGGATGGGCCGTAAGTTGCTTTTTTTGAGGCCATCGTAAGTTTGAACCGTCCTTAAATGAACGGTCCTAAGTCGAGATTTACCCGGACATACAGCATACAAAAAAGCCAGTGCTGAGAACTCCTAAAATAAGTTGGGAGTTACAAAAGGAGAAGTGGCCACCTAAGGTCTACCTTGCCATGTTTCCTTGTTCGTTTTGTTTTCCCCAGGAGACGAGAAAGACACGCGAAGACAATAGACATTGCCCAGGAAGAGGTCCTTACCTGCTTGGGCATCCACCTTTATGAACGGCTGCACCGCATCTGGCAGAAGCTGCGGGCCGAGGAACAGACGTGGCAGATGCTCTTCTACCTGGGGGTCGATGCTTTACGCAAAAGCTTTGAGGTAGCGGCTCTTGTTTCCTTACTTACCTGGAGGGGATAGAAACAGGAAGTAGGAAAAGCATTGAGGTCTATGGAATTCTGGGTTGAAGTGATAAATTTTGCTAACACCCTACCCCGAAAAAATTGTTTTTTATAAATATTTTTATTGTACGTTTTTCTTTATAGTACATCACATTTCCAGTTTTGCAATGACAGTGTACTGGTTGTATCCGGTCCTTTTAAAGTATATATAGTTTTATACATCCTGATTATAACCATTATTTATTTATTTATTTATTTATTTATTTATTTATTTATTTATTTATTTATTTATTTATTTATTTATTTATTTATTTATTTATTTATTTATTTATTTATATTTGTATGCCGCCTAACTCCCGAAGGACTCTGGGCGGCTTACAACAAGTAAAAACAATTCATATAAAAACAACAATAGAAATAAATTATTAAAATACAGTAAAAATTTTAAAAAAAACATTCCACTCATTCCTTAATATTCTCTTAATCATACATTTATAGTCTCTTTTAAATGCATAATGTTGTACGTCATAGTTAAAAGCATTATTTTCATAATTGTACCATATCATTATCATTTCATAATTGTACCATATCATTCTATATATTTATCTCTCTTTTTTCCCTTCTCTACTCTACCCTACCCTCTACCTCTACCCTACACCCTACAAAATTTAATGGGGAGGGGGAGGAGATGACTGTCCGTGTCCCTTAGAACAGAGGTCTCCAAATTTTCTGGCTCAGACTGGGGGGCAGCAGGGGGCAGGAAGAGGGGACGGTTTGGCAGGCACACATCGCTTTCATAAATGCAGCTTTGCGTCAGCATCATTTTTATATCGTGGCATGCAATAAGAGTAGGATACAGGGTCCCGATGTAGGGATAGTGGTTTTAGGGGCAAAGGAGAAAAACCCCACCTTCATCCTGCCCCGCTGATCGCTGTCTTTCTAAACCAGGGGTCAGCAACCAGCGGCTCTGGAGCCGCATGTGGCTCTTTCATCCCTCTGCTGCGGCTCCCTGTCGCCAGTCGGCTCCACAATTGATAGGGCTTTCGGTTAGGACAGGTAGAGGAAAAAGGATGCCGCGCTAGGAGGAGACTCTATGGTGGGGACTTCCGGTCGGCTCCAGAATTGAATGGGGGGCTTCCGGTTAGGACCTTTGTGGCTCTTTAAGTGTTTAAAGTTTCCGACCGCTGTTCTAAACAGATGGCGGTGGAGAGGGTGCAAGGCATCAGCCGGCTGGAGCAGCTGTGCGAAGAGTTCTCCGAAGAGGAGAGGGTGCGGGAACTCAAGCAGGAGAAGAAGCGCCAAAAACGGAAGAACCGGAGGAAAAATAAGTGTGTCTGCGAGATCCCTGCTCCGTTGCAAGTGATGGAGGAGAAGGACATGCGGAGCCAAGAAAAGGTGAGGGATGCTGCAACCGTCATAAATTCCTGCCTGGTTTTTGAAGTTGAGGGAGGGATGGAGGTTCCTCAGGTTGTCTTCTCCTGAATTGGAAGCTGGTGGCAAACAACGTGGCGGGATGGAGATGCAGGTGGCCCTTAACTTACAACCATTCCTTTAGCGCAGGGGTGTCAAACTCGATTTCATTGAGGGCCGCATCAGGGTTGTGTTTGACCTCGGGGGTCCAGGTGGGCGTGGCAGCCATCCAGGTAGCCTCCGTTTTTGATGGCAGAGGGTTGCAGGAGGCCGTCCAGGCCGAAAACGGGGGCCGGGGGACCACGTGCAGCCACCCTGAGCTCCGTTTTTGCTGGCAGAGGGCAGCAGGACGGTCCTTCCCTGTTTCCAAGGTGGCCCCACAGGCCAGATCTTGCCTGCGGGCCTTGAGTTTGACACCCCTGCTTTAGCGACTGTTCGAAGTTATAACGTCATTGAAAAACTGACTTAAGACCGTTGCAGCATCCGCGTGGTCACATGATCAGAATTCGGGCGCTTGGCAACTGGCATGCATTTATGACGTGCTGCAGTGTGCCAGGGTTGCCCCACGTTACGACCTTTCTGGCCACAGTTGTTAAGCGAATCACTGCAGCAGTTAAGCTGGTAACAAGGTTGTTAAGTGAATCCGGCTTCCCCCATCGACTTTGGCTTGTCAGAAGGTCGCAAAAGGGGATCGCTTGACTCTCCCCCGGGACACCGCAACCGTCATAAATACGAGTCAGTTGCCAAGCATCCGAATTTTGATGTCCACAGGGATGCTGCAACGGTCGTAAGTGTGAAAAACGGTCATATAAGTCACTTTTTCAGTGCCGTTGTAACTTCAGTCACTGAAATCAGAAATCGCAAGTGTTGTAAGTCAAGAACTGTCTGTAAACTCCCGAAACTAGCTAACAAGTTGCAAATCACAGGACGTTGCAAATAGCCAAAAAGGTGAGTCAATTGCCAAGTGCTCAAAAGGTAATCATTTGATGGCTGGTTTATGTGCACAGCCATCATAACTTTGAAAATGGGTGGTAAATACTTTGGTGGGTCCATTGTAATTTTGAATGTTCATTAAAGGACCAATCCTACGTTGCAGACAACAAGTACAGGTAGTCCTTAACTTACAGCCACAATTGAGCCCCAAATTTCCGTTCTTAAGTGAAACATTTGTTCAGTGAGTTTTGCCCCATTTTACAACTTTTCTTGCCACCGTTGTTAAGTGAATCACTGCATTTGATAAGTTAGTAAGACACACACACACACATGTTGTTAAGTGAACCTGGCTTCCCCATTGACTTTGCTTGTCAGAAGGCCGCAAAAGGGGATCACTGAACCCCAGGGCACAGCAACGGTCATAAGTTTGAACCGGTTGTCACGCCCCTGACTTTTGATCACATGACCACAAGGAGGCTGCAACCGTTGTTAACTGTGAAAAACTGTCGTAAGTCACTTTTTTTTCAGTGCCGTTGTAACTTTGAATGGTCACTAAACAAACTGTTGTAAGTGGAGGACTGCTTGTAACCATTTGCAGCTCTTCCACGACATCCCAACCTTTCCCAGTTTTCCAAAGAACCTGAGGGTAGAACAAGAAGCAATGGGTGGAAACTAATCAAGGAGAGAAGCAACTTAGAACTAAGGAGAAATTTCCTGACAGTTAGGACAATTAATCCGTGGAACAGCTTGCCTCCAGAAGTTGTGAATGCTCCAACACTGGAAGTTTTTAAGAATGTGTTGGATAACCATTTGTCTGAAATGGTATAGGGTTTCCTGCCTAAGCAGGGGGTTGGACTAGAAGACCTCCAAGGTCCCTTCCAACTCTGTTATTCTATTCTATTCCTGAGGATGCTCCCAAGGAAGATCCTGACGTGAAATGATCCCTCATTTGCACCAGCCGGATCTCTTGGCACAAGCCGCCGCCTGCTTGCGCACGCAAGCAGGGCGTGTGGCGTTCACATTCCTTTTCTGTCTCTTTGAAGGAAAATTTCTTGGAAACCAGCTGCACAGCCTGTGGCAGCCCGGAAGAGCAGAGCAGCTGCGTCGAGGTCATTGTGACCAACGCCAATGCTTCTTGTACTTGTCCCACTGGTGGCACTTTACTGGGTTCACCTAAAATAAAGAAAGGTAGGTGGAGCCAGCTCTTGGCGGAGGTTGCTGAAGTTCTGGTTAAATAACCAAATTGAGTTGTTTATGCGGGATTCGTGGTGCTCTCTGAGCTTGGTTGTTTTCTTGCAGACGTCTCATGACCCAACTAGGTAACATCATCAGTGATAGAAGGGAGTGGGGGTTTGCACTCTGTTTATATAAAAATGGCTTGTCCAATCAGCGTTGGTGGGTGTGTCCTTGGTGGTTTCTAGATTAGGCTGTTGTTTACTGATTGTTTGAGTTGGTTGTCCCTTGATTGGGGTATTGTTTACTGTGTGGGGTCTTTGGTGGTTTCTGAATTTTGTTGTTTCCTTGCGGACGTTTCATTCCCCAACTAGGTAACATCATCAGTGCTACAAGGGAGTGGGGATTGCAGATGGGAGCAGGAGGAACAAGAAGGACTGTGGGGGTCCTTGGGTGCTTTCTGAGCTTGGTTGTTTTCTTCAAGATATTTCATAACCCAACTAGGTAACATCATCAGTGCTAGAAGGAAGTGGGGATTGCAGACAGGAAGACGAGGAGCAGGAAGGATTATGGGGTCCTTGGTGCTTTCTGAGTTTGGTTGTTTTCTTGCAGACGTTTCATGACCCAACTAAGTAACATCATCAGTGCTTGAAGGGAGTGGGGATTTGTACTCAGCAAGTCAGGAACTTCCAACTCAGACAATCAAACAGTAAACATCAGCCTAATCAAAGAACCATTAAACCCCTCCCCCAAACATTGACAGGTCTGGTCATTAAGCAAGGACCACTTGCCTAACATTCTATTTAACATTTGTGCATTTTTGTACCTAAGTGCCTCAAGAAAGAACCAGGTGAGCTTCCGGCAAGTCAAGAAAAATAAATAAAAGGAAAAGACAATAATAACAAGACTTGTGGCCTTTCGCTCCTTCCCACTTCACAGCTGCGGGGAGGTTGAGGCTTTCGTTTTTAATTTCAATTCACCGCAGTTCAGTGTTGCTGCCAAATTCTCAGCTGTGGTTTATGTTGACTGTGGTTTGTTTGGAACAGTCTTTTAAGGGTTTTTTGGTTTTTTTTGGTAATCAAAGCTGGGATTGTCCAAGCATTGTGCTCGGCTGATGCAAACTGCAGTGAATCAGAAACTGAAAAAGAAAGCTTTGTAGTTCGTTGGGAGGCCTGCCATGGGGAGAGCAAAATCTCTGAACCTTGTGCGGAGGGTGTGATCTAGCCCTGCTTGCTGCTATTACGATAAAGCAGGATTATGGAACCCATGGTCCTCCCGTTTGGGTTGAACTCAAGCCGATAAAGATTGGGCCATGTGTATTTTACTTGTGTGTTTAATTGGACATGCAGTTCTGGTCCCACCATGAAAGGCAGCTGGGTGACTTTGGGCTAATCACAAGATTGTGAGTTCTAGTCTCGCCTTAGACATGAGAGCTGGCTGGGTGACTTTGGGCCAATCACCAGGAGACTCTGAGTTTTAGTCCCGCCTTAGACATGAAAGCTGGCTGGGTGACTTTGGGCCAGTCACCAGGAGACTATAAGTTCTAGTCCCGCCTTAAACATAAAAGCTAGCCGGGTGACTTTGGGCCAATCACCAGGAGACTATAAGTTCTAGTCCCGCCTTAAACATAAAAGCTGGCTGGGTGACTGAGCCAATCGCCAGGAGACTATAAGTTCAAGTCCCGCCTTAAACATAAAAGCTGATGGGTGACTTTGGGCCAATCGCCAGGAGACTGAGAATTCTAGTCCTGCCTTAGACATGAGAGCTAGTGGGTGACTTTGGGCCAGTCACCAGGAGACTATAAGTTCTAGTCCCGCCTTAAACATAAAAGCTGGCCGGGTGACTTTGGGCCAATCGCCAGGAGACTATAAGTTCTAGTCCCGCCTTAAACATAAAAGCTGGCTGGGTGACTGAGCCAATCGCCAGGAGACTATAAGTTCAAGTCCCGCCTTAAACATAAAAGCTGATGGGTGACTTTGGGCCAATCGCTAGGAGACTGAGAGTTCTAGTCTGCCTTAGGCATGAAAGGCAGCTGGGTGACTTTGGGCCAATCACCAGGAGACTGTGAGTTCTAGTCCTGCCTTAGACATGAGAGCTAGTGGGTGACTTTGGGCCAATTACCAGGAGACTCTGAGTTCTAGTCCCTCCTTAAGCGTAAAAACCAGTTGGATGACTTTGCCACTTTAAGTTACTCTAAAAATAATGAAGGCAGAATACACATAAATAAACCCACATAAATAAACATACATACAAACCTACACAGTGGTAGCCAAAATAGAGCTTTCAAAAACATGGCTATCTTCTTACCACTTTAACTGTTGTAAAATTTAAAATTGTACATATATGTTAGAGCAGTGGATCGCAACCTTTAGGGCAGGGGTCGGGAACCTATGGCTCGCGAGCCAGATGTGGCTCTTTTGATGACTGCATATGGCTCGCAGCAGGGGTGAAATCCTCCCGGTTCGCCCGGGCTAGTCCTTCGGCGTATAGCCGATGGAACTGGCGGCGGTTGCGGCGCGGAGCTTCTCCTGCCCGCTTTCCCGTCCCGGCTGAACACAATCACCGCTTTCCCGTCCCGGCTGACCACAATCATTTGGGTTATTTTTCCCTCTGTGCATGCGCGCGCATGCACAGAGGGAAAAATAACCCAAATGGCGGCGTTCAGCCGGGACGGGGGGAGCTAAAAAACGGCCATGGCCACATCCCCGCCGTTCTCCAGCCAAGCGGCTGAAGAAGCCCCGGAGCCCCGCCGCCAACCTGCGTCTCCTGCTGGGAAGGAGCCTCTGTCGCTGTCTCTCGCGGGGTTCCAGCCACCCGACTGAGTCCCTGACCGCGGCACCGGCAGGGTTAATGCGTATGGGAGAGGAGAGAGAGCGCTACTGCCGCCACTGCTGCTTTCACCGCTCCGATATTTCTTTGGTGGGCGCGCGCGGGAGGGACCATGGAGCAGAGGCGCCCGGCAGCTTAAGGCAAGAGGCGGGTGGGAGACGCGGGCAGGAGCCTGTCGCCGCCGCCGCCACTTCTGGCATCCCCACGCCTCTCACCCCGCTCGCCGGGTGCCTCTGCTCAGCGGTCCCTCCTGCGCAGGCCCACCAAAGAAATATTGGAGCAGCGAAAGTAGCAGCGGCGGCGGTAGCGCGCTCTCTCCTTCCCTCCGCCGCTGCTACTTTCGCTGCTCCAATATTTCTTTGGTGGGCCTGCGCAGGAGGGACCGCTGAGCAGAGGCACCCGGCGAGCGGGGTGAGAGGCGTGGGGATGCCAGAAGTGGCGGCGGCGGCGACAGGCTCCTGCCCGCGTCTCCCACCCGCCTCTTGCCTTAAGCTGCCGGGCGCCTCTGCTCCATGGTCCCTCCCGCGCGCGCCCACCAAAGAAATATCGGAGCGGTGAAAGCAGCAGTGGCGGCGGGTAGCGCTCTCTCTCCTCTCCCATACGCATTAACCCTGCCGGTGCCGCGGTCAGGGACTCAGTCGGGTGGCTGGAACCCCGCGAGAGACAGCGACAGAGGCTCCTTCCCAGCAGGAGACGCAGGTTGGCGGCGGGGCTTCGGGGCTTCTTCAGCAACCCACCCACCTACCTCGCTTGGTGCAGTTCCCCGCACTTGACGTCTTGGAAGAGGGCTGGGCGAGGGAGAAAGGAGCCACGGTGGGGATTGGTTTGCAGAGAGAAAGAAAGAAAGAAAGAAAGAAAGAAAGAAAGAAAGAAAGAAAGAAAGAAAGAAAGAAAGAAAGAAAGAAAGAAGAAGAAGAAGAAGAAGAAGAAGAAGAAGAAGAAGAAGAAGAAGAAGAAGAAGAAGAAGAAGAAGAAGAAGAAAGAGAAAGAAAGGAAGAAGAAGAAGAAGAAAGAAAGAAAGAAAGAAAAAGAAAGAAAGAAAGAAAGAAAGAAAGAAAGAAAGAAAGAAAGAAAGAAAGAAAGAATCATTACCAATGCTATGATGGAAATCACCAACTCAAAGACAAATATCACTTTGGAGCAAGGAAGCTGCTACAGCAGCAACAAATTAAACAGCACAAAGACAGGGATTCTCTCAATATCCCATTGTCCCTATTGACATTTAGTTGAATTCACTTTTAAAATATATTATATGGCTCTCACTGAAATAAATTTCCAAATTTTTTGCTTTCATGGCTCTCTTAGTCAAAAAGGTTCCCGACCCCTGCTTTAGGGCACCAGGGACCAATTCCGTGGAGAAAGGTTTTTCCCGCGGACTGGAGGGGGCGTGGTTTCGCATGCTGCCTGCATCCCATGGATGGGGGTTCCCTTGTTTTCGTGGCCCGGTTTCTGCCCCACGGACTGGGGGTTGGGACCAGTGGTGGGATTCAAATTTTTTTACTACCAGTTCTGTGGGTGTGGCTTTGTGGGCTGGTGGCTTTGTGGGTGTGGTGTAGCTTTGTGGGCGTGGCAGGGGAAGGATACTGTGAAATCTTCTTTTAATTTTTATATATTTTTTAATTGTTATATGTTTTTTATTGTAATGGATTTGACATGCTGTGAGCCGCCCAGAGTCCCCCGGGAGTTGGGCGGCATACAAATCTATTAAATTAAATTAAATTAAATCCCCATTCCTTCCCCACTCCAGGGGAAGGATACTGCAAAATCCCCATTTCCTCCCGATCAGCTGGGACTCGGGAGGCAGAGAATAGATGGGGGCGGGGCCAGTCAGAGGTGGTATTTATCGGTTCTCCAAACTACTCAAAATTTCCACTCCCGGTTCTCCAGAACTGGTCAGAACCTGCTGAAGCCCACCTCTGTTGTGGACCGCTGTGTTAGAGGCCAGTGGATTCCCAATCTGGCGGGTTGCCTTACAAGGCCAGCCTGTTTCTTTGGCCGTTCGTGTGAACAGTGCTTATATCTCTTTCCAGGTTTATCTGCTCACTGTAATGGCAGCGATTGTGGCTATTCTTCCAGCATGGAAGGCAGCGAAACTGGCTCACGGGAGGGTTCGGACATCGCTTGCACCGAAGGAATTTGCAACCACGATGAAAATGGTAGGAATGCTGTAAAAGGTTTGTGCGGCTTCTCTTTTTTCTGGTTTCACCCCCACCCCTACCCCTTTGAGAGTATCTTCCAGAAGTCAAGACTGACTTAAAGGCCCACCAAAAAAGGAAAAACAAAAAGTTTTAAGGGAGTGTAAACACCTAAATGTGACCATGATGTGGATGTTGTATTAATCTAGTGAATTGATCAGTCCTTCTTGACCTACTTAGCCTGAACAATCCTTTGTCCCAGTCGAATTGCCAGAATTACAAATGTTTAGGTAGAGTTTTTCTCATAAAGGTAAACAAGGGGCTGCATAGTGAGTAGATTTAGGTTTATGCAAAGCCAGCTGGGTGACTTTGGGCCAATCACCAGGAGACTGGGAATTCTAGTCCCGCCTTAGCCATGAAAGCCATCTGGGTGACTTTGGGCCAATCACTCTCTCTCTTAGCATTCCATAAGGTATTTATTGTGTGGAAAGGAAGAGAAAGAAGGAGTATTAGATTGTTTATAAAACATAGTTATGTTGTTTATAAAAAGAATAAAAGTGGGGAAATAAAATAAATCCCAGAAAGATCAGAGAATATTCAGAAAGGGGCGCCAGGGCAGGATGAGTCTTAAAAACCTCCAGTGATAAAGCACCCACAACTTTTGGGTGATTAATTGTCCTCACTGCTAGGAAGTTTCTCCTCAATTCCAGGTTGCTTCTCTCCTTGATTAGTTTCCATCCATTGCTTCTTGTCCTGCCCTCAGGTGCTTTGGAAAATAAGTAAACCCCCTCCTTTTTGTGGCAGCCCCTCAAATACTGGAATACTGCTTTCATGTCCCCCTTAGTCCTTCTTTTCCCTAGACTAGCCAACCCAAATCCTGCAACGGTTCTTCATAATGTCTATGGAAATATGTCACCCAGGTCATGGTTGTCCCAAAGGTGCTTTCTTAAAGAGGCAACTGGACTTTCTGGTTTTTCTTTGAAGACATTTCTCTTCTCACCCAAGAAACCAGCTGTCTGCAAGGAATATAAATCCTTCCATTCCCCACCATCCAGTCAGAGCTGAAGAAGCTTCTTGGATGAGAAGCGAAACGTCTTCAAAGAAAAACCAAGAAAGTCCAGTTGCCTCTTGAGAAGAAAAGGCACCTTTGGGATGTTCTTCATATGTTTAACATATGTTATATATTATTAGTTAGTAGTTAGTAGTCACATGGGAAAGACTTAAGTAAGGCTCAAAGGCATTCACGGGAAGTGAAACCTTGCTCTTTTGTGTTTACATGATGAGTCCATGATTTGATGCCGACTTGGAAGATTTGCTCTCCGACATCGGAGCACGGTTTGGGTGGAAGGCCTGGCTTCTGGGAGGGTCTCCTCTCCCCCACCCCGCTCAATCCCCTCTTTCTTCCTCCTCTCTTTCTCGCAGTGGATGATCCGTGCGTTCACCGTTGCGAAGACAAAGAAGAGGATGGGGACAGCTGCGTGGAATGCTGGGCGAATTCGGAGGACACTAACACGAAGGGCAAAAACAAGAAGAAGAAAAAGAAAAACAAGAAGTGCGAAGCTGAGCACGTAAGAGGGGGCATTTTGGGGTCATGGTGGGGGGGTTGGTTTTTTTGCTTGCTCAGGGTTAGCTTGGATGTCGGCCAGACTCCCCTCGACCTTTTTCCTCCCGGTGCATGTCGTTCCCATGGCCCCCTACCAGTCTGAGGGCAGCAGATTACACGGCTGCATTGTTAGAGAGAAGCTGTCGGACATTGTTAGTGTGATTATTATTTTTTTAGTAAGGAGACAATGAGGTTAATGAGGAACCGGATTAGCCATAAATTAATGCTCTGAGTTTAGGAATAAAGTGGCAGTTGGATAGAGGTGTGGATAAATGGTTAAGAGGAATGTCTCTTTTGTGTTCGGATCTTGGTGGAAATAAGCGGGAGTCGTTTTTAATTGAACAAAACCAAACATAAGGCCGTGTTTCTCAGTCTTGGCCACTTGACGCCGGTTGGACTTCAACTCGGGGTGGCGCAGTGGTTAAAGTGCAGCACTGCAGTTCAGCAGTTCAAATCTCACCAGGCTCAAGGTTGACTCAGCCTTCCATCCTTCTGAGGTTGGTAAAATGAGGACCCAGATTGTTGGGGGCAAGAGGCTGAACTCTGTAAACTGCTTAGAGAGGGCTGTAAAGCACTATGAAGTGGTATATAAGTCTAAGTGCTATTGCTATTGCTAACTCCCAGAATTCTTCAGCCAGAACACATCTTCAAGTTGCTAAGGTTGAAAAAGGCTGTCACGGGTACATGTACAGGCAGTCCTCAACTTAACGGCCACAATGGAGCCCAAATTTTCTGCTGTTAAGTGAGACATTGTTTAAGTGAGTTTTTGCCCCATTTTACAGTCTTTCTTGCCATACTTGTTAAGTGAATCACTGCAGTTGATAAGTTAGCACAGGTAATCCTCAACCTACGACCACAATATATGTGTACATTAGGACAGGAACGGTAGGCACGATTGTGCGCTTATGCACGCCCCTTACCGACCTCTTAGGAATGGGGTGAGGTCGATGGTAGACAATTGAGCTCACTTGTTAAGTGAGACGTTGGTTAAGTGAGTTTTTGCCCCATTTTACGACCTTCTGACAAGCAACGTCAATGGGGAAACCCGATTCGCTTAACAACTTATCAACTGAAGTGAGTCACTTAAAAACGGAGGCAAGAAAGGTCGTAAAATGGGGCAAAACTCACTTCACAAATGTCTCACTTAACAACAGACATTTCGGGCTCATTTGTGGTCGAGGACCACCTGTATCTGTATGGCTAAAATTTGTGCATTGGGAGAAGAAAGTTTGGCATTTTTTCCATACTCCTTGCATTTTGGTGAAAGATCTGGTTCTGCCTCTGGTATCCTTTAGGACGGTTGTGGGTGTTTCTTTCAAAGGAGAAAAAAACTTCAGGGCAGTTTTGAGCACACAGCCTGTGTGCTGCACTTAGCAGCAATGAGGCTGCCAAGCGGTTTGGACACGAATGTCCTGTCTATCATCAGATCATCCCATTTGAAATTTTATGGGCCGGTTGGCTGGTTCCATTCCTTTTGGAAGGAGTCCTCCTCACGTCAAAGCAGCTGAGGGTTGGTTTTAAAACGGGGAAGGGAGAAATGTAATCATTGGGCCTTGGAGAATATAGAAATGAAATGGTCAAACAGTTATTGGGTTTGCTAATGGCCCTGGCCCTGGCCCTGCTGGAAGAGCCAAGTTTTGTAAGCTTTCCTGAAGAGGCAGAGCTGAGTTCAGCTCCAAGGGGAATCCATCAGTTCCAAGGGAGACCTTCTTGGGGGGCGGGTTATGCACCCCACATACCCCAATAGAGAAGGCAGACTGTGGGTAGGTCCTTTCCCCAAAACTCTGCCATCTGGTGGGACCCCTCCCTTTGTAATGATGGTGCACCACCCCTCCCAAAGAAAACAAGACATGGATGTCCCCCAAGGCCGACATCAGGATGAGGGAATACCCAGTTGATGAGTTGTTGAAAATTTTAGTTCTGATTGATGAGTTCTGATTTCAGACTGATTAGTTGTGATTTGATTAGTTCTGATTTCTGACTGATTGGTTCTGATTTCTGATTGATTATTCTGGTTCAATTATTTCTGATTTCTAGTTGATTGTTATGATTTGTTTAGTTCTGATTTCTGATTGATTCGTTCTGAATTCTTTGATTATTCTTAGTTCTGATTTCTGATTGATTATTCTTTGATTAGTTCTGATTTCTGACTGATTGGTTCTGATTTCTGATTGATTATTCTGGTTCAAATATTTCTAATTTCTAGTTGATTGTTATGATTTGTTTAGTTCTGATTTCTGATTGATTCATTCTGAATTCTTTGATTATTCTTAGTTCTGATTTCTGATTGATTATTCTTTGATTAGTTCTGATTTCTGATTGATTAGTTCTGAATGAGAAGTATTGATATCTAATTGATTATTCTGTTTTGATTAGCTGCAATTTCTGATTGATTAGTCTGATTTGATTAGCTGTGATTTCTGATTGATTAGTCTGATTTGATTAGCTGTGATTTCTGATTGATTAGTTCTGATTTCTGACTGATTAATTTTTATGATTTCTGACTGATTAATTTTTATGATTGATTTTTCTGATTTGATTAGTTCTGATTCCTGATTGTTTATTCTGATTTGATTAGTTCTGATTTCTGATTCATTATTTTGATTTGATTAGTTCTGATTTGATTAGTTCTGATGGATTAGTTTCGATTTTGAGTTCTGATTATTGTCTGTTGGTTTTAATGGAATGTATTTGGTTGCTGTCTTTTTAATTTGATTCAATCATTCTTTTTTATTCTCAACTAAAGTTACATCTGAGTTGTGCGACCATATAAATAAATTTAAATAGACAAATGACACCCTTCCCAGGACTTGAGCAAGTTGGAAAATGAGGGTAGGTGGGCAAACTTTAGAGGGATTGAAAGAAGTCTGACAAAATATAACAGTCCTTGTTGTCCCCGTCGTTTGTCTCCTGAACAACAAAGACAGCTCAACAAACCCTACCTGGGGAAATGCAAAATAAATTCTTAAGGCCCTTGAGAGTAAGGTAAAAAAAGGACAAAAAAAAACCACCACCAGGAAGGAGATTTGCAAAACTGTCAGATGGATTTCAGCCCAGCTCCACAAAACCGAGCAACCCTCTCTTGGTCAAAGAGAGGGTGGTCTAAACCAGGGTTTCCCAAAGTGGTCAGTATAAAGCCCCAAGAGTGAGTGGGAATGTCCAAGGAGTCAATAAGTGATTGGATGTCAAAAAGGGGACAATAAATAGCCGTATGCTGACTCTGTAAACCGCTTAGAGAGGGCTGTAAAGCACTGTGAAGCGGTATATAAGTCTAAGTGCTATGGCTATTGCAGTCTAACTCTGCCCACTGCCAGGAGTTCGATCCTGACTGACTCAAGGTTGACTCCGCCTTCCATCCTTCCGAGGTGGGTAAAATGAGGACCCAGATTGTTGAGGGGCAAGAGGCTGACTCTGTAAACCGCTTAGAGAGGGCTGTAAAGCACTGTGAAGCGGTATAATAAGTCTAAGCGCTATTGCTATTTTTCCCCCCCTCCAGATCCAAAAGCTGAGTAGCTGCCTGGTGGAGACAAGTAACCGAGAGGGGCCGGGGACTGCCATGCACACAGACTACCACCACCGAGACAAGACCAAAGACCCCCATGCCGAAATCTGTTGTCGCACAGAAAAAGCTGGGCCACCTATGGTACCTTGGCTGGAGCACAGGAAAACAGCCTTGTTGTGTGTGGAATCTTCAGAGGCAGCCCCTGCGCCCGAATCAGGGAAGGGCACGAAGAGTTTGGTGGAACTCCTGGTAAGTCTCAAGGACGGGTGTCTGTGGAGATTCTCCGTCATCCAGGCCATGGTTGTCCCAAAGAAGAGAATAGAGAATAGAATAAGAATAAGAATAGAGTAGAATAGAATAGGAATAGGAATAGGAATAGAATATTAGAATAGAATAGAATAGAATAGAATAGAATAGAATAGAATAGAATAGAATAGAATAGAATAGAATAGAATAGAATAGAATAGAATAGAATAGAATAGAATAGAATAGAATAGAATAGAATAGAATAGAATAGAATAGAATAGAATAGAATAGAATAGAATAGAATAGAATAGAATAGAATAGAATAGAATAGAATAGAATAGAATAGAATAGAATAGAATAGAATAGAATAGAATAGAATAGAATAGAATAGAATAGAATAGAATAGAATAGAACAGAACAGAACAGAACAGAACAGAATAGAATAGAATAATGGAATGGAATGGAATGGAATGGAATGGAATAATAGAAGAGAAGAGAAGAGAAGAGAATAATAGAATAGAATAGAATAGAATAGAATAGAATAGAATAGAATAGAATAGAATAGAATAGAATAGAATAGAATAGAATAGAATAGAATAAGGAAAGAATAGAATAAGGAAAGAATAGAATAATAGAATAGAATAGGAATAGAAGAATGGAATGGAATGGAATTGAATTGAATTGAATTGAATTCTTTTTTGGCCAAGTGTGATTGGACACACAAGGAATTTGTCTTTGGTGCATATGCTCTCAGTGTACATAAAAGAAAAGATACATTTGTCAAGAATCATGAGGTACAACACTTAATGATTGTCAAAGGGTACAAATAAGCAATCAGGAAACAATCCATATTAATATAAATCGTAAGGATAACAAGCAACAAGTTACAGTCATACAGTCGTAAGTGGGAGGAGATGGGTGATGGGAACGATGAGAAGACTAATAGTAATAGTAATGCAGCCTTAGTGAATAGTTTGACAGTGGTGAGGGAATTATTTGTTTAGCAGAGTGATGGCGTTCGGGGAAAAACTGTTCTTGTGTCTAGTTGTCTTGGTGTGCAGAACTCTATAGCGTCGTTTTGAGGGTAGGAGTTGAAATAATTTATGTCCAGGATGCGAGGGGTCAGTAAATATTTTCACAGCCCTCTTTTTGACTCGTGCAGTTTACAGGTCCTCAACGGAAGGCAGGTTGGCAGTAATTGTTTTTTCTGCAGTTCTGATTATCCTCTGTTTCTGTCTTGTTGGGTTGCAGAACCGAACCAGACAGTTATAGAGGTGCAGATGACAGACTCAGTAATTCCTCTGTAGAACTGTTATCAGCAGCTCCTTGGGCAGTTTGATCTTAGGTCACCATTTTAGGTCTTGAGATATGATAGAACCATGATGGCGAGCCTATGGCACGCGTGCCACATGTGGCACGTGGAGCCATAATTGAGGGCACCCGAGGCGTTGCCCTATGTCAGCTCCAGCTGATTTTCGGCCTTCCAGAGGGTGGGGGGAGGCTGTTTTCACCCTCCCCAGGTTTCAGGAAAGCCTCCAGAACCTGTGGATGGCAAAAAACTGACCCAACGGGCCTACCGGAGGTTCAGGAGGCTTTCCTGAAGCCTGGGGAGGGCGAAAAACGGCACAACGAGCCTACCGGAAGTCGGGAGGCTTCAGTGAGGTCTGCACGCATGCGTGGGGGGGGCAGTACAAGGATTGTGCGCACATGCATGGGGGGGAGGGCAGTGCATTATGGGTGTGGGCACGCACGTGCGTGCTATCGCACACGCCCTTTTGGCACCCGAGCAAAAAAAGGTTCGCCATCACTGGGTTAGACTGAGATGGATAGAGCATTTAAATTAGATGGCTGAATGAATAAATAAATAAATGAGATAAAATAATAAACAAATAAATAAGGTGAAATAAATAAATGACAAAGATGATTAGGGGACTGGAGGCTAAAACATGTGAAGAATGTTGCAGGAATTGGGTATGTCTAGTTTAATGAAAAGAAGGACTACGGTGTTCCAATATCTGAGGGGCTGCCACAAAGAAGAGTGGGGTCAACCTATTCTCCAAAGCACCTGAGGGTAGGACAAGAAACAATGGATGGAAACCCCCCCGCACTGAAGAAGCGGTATATAAGTCTTATATAAGTGCAATTGCTATCGCTATCCTGCAAGTAACCCGCTGGTTAAAAAGGGAATTTGATCAGTTGACCACAGGGATGCTGCAAACGGTCGTGTGAAACACAGTCGTAAGTCACCTTTTTCGGGGCCATCGTAACTTCGAACAGTCGCTAAACGAATGGTCATAAGTTGAGGGATACTTGTATTTTTAAAAGCCGAGGTGGCGCAGCGGTTAGAGTGCAGTACTGCAGGCCACTTTAGCTGACTGTGATCCGCAGGTCAGCGGTTCAAATCTCACCGGCTCAAGGTTGACTCAGCCTTCCATCCTTCCGAGGTACGTAAAATGAGCACCCAGATTGTTGGGGGCAATATAAATATATACATTGCTTAATGGTGTAAACCGCTTAGAGAGTGCTTGCACTGTGAGGCGGTATATAAATCTGACTAATAAATTTCTCGTCTCTCCCTTGTGCCTTTCAGGATGAGTCCGAATGCACTTCCGATGAAGAAATATACATCTCGCAAGATGAGATTCAGTCCTTCATGGCCAACAACAAGTCCTTTTACAGCAATAGAGAACGGTACCGGCAGCATCTGAAGGAGAAATTCAACAGATACTGCCGCTTGAACGATCACAAGAGGCCGGTGTGTAGCGGTTGGTTGACAACAGCTGGAGCAAATTAAACCGAATAAAATTAGCTCTGTCTTTCAGTCAAACTGTCGAAAATGACTACTGCGCGTTTTCTCTCTCCGGGAGACAGTCTCTCTCTCTTAGCAACTAAACAAAATCGTATCTTTTTAAAAAAAACAAAAAAAAGACGGTGGTTTTCTTTTCTGTCTTTCTTTCGTCTTTCTTTTTTCTTTCCCTTTCCCTTCCCCTTCCCTTCCCTTCCCCTTTCCCGTTCCCTTCCCCCCTTCCATCTTCCCCTTTCCTCCCCCTTCCCTTTCCTTCCCCTTCCCTTCTCTTTCCTTCCCTTCCCTTCCCCTTCCCCTCCCCTTTTTCCTTCACTTCCCCTTCTCCCTTCCCCTTATCCTTCCCTTTCCCCTTTCCTCTGCAGGAGGCTGGTGGAATTGAATTTAATCCCTTTAATTTAGTTGCCCGCCCGGAACCTTATTTCCAGGCTCCCGGTCTCTAGTTTTTGACAAGAGAACTGAGACCAGCCCCCACCCCCAAACTATCATATTTTAAAGCCACCTCTTTTTCATTCAATGTTTCTCTTAACTGTGACACTTATCAAACAGGAATTAAAAAAAAAACTTAGTGAAAAAAGTAATGTTGTACTTATAATTCTGTACAGAAATGACAATGAGCTCGATATAAAAAGATTTTACAAAGTAGACATCCATTTGCAAAAAAAGAAAATTTAAAAAAGATGTTCTGGATGTAATATGTTGGAAGCGCGATGTGCAAAATTTAAAAATAAAGAATATTTATTAAGATGCATAGTAAAAAAATAAGAAAAGACAAAAAAAAAAGTGTGTTCGTTTCTGCTGTCGTTTGTGAAATCGGAGGATGCCGAAAGCTTGCCGGAGTTAGGTCTAATTTTTAGCAGTTGAAACTATTTTTTTTTTAATGATAACATTTTATCACTTAGGCTGAGAACATGGCTTACAGCAATGCGCCAGTTAGGCTGCCTCGTTCATAACAGAGGAAAAAAGCGAGGGTTCAAAGTGATCAGTTTAAAAAGCCTGCAAAAGTTGCATCCCATAGTTTGTGGCTTATGGATCCAGTAATCATAAAAGACAAACTTCTGGAGACTCCGCGAGTATCATCATGCACTTTTCTTGGCGCTGGTGTAGAAGTGTCCTGCCATGTCACCTCTTCATTTTTTTAAAATTTTCTGGTGGTCTCCCATCCTTTCTTAGATTGCATGTTTCCAAGTGAACCGCCAAATGCAGAGTGTCAGGGTTCCAAGTAATAGATCCATATCAAGCAAAAACTCCGAGGCAGGTAGATTCCTCCAAGAACAGCTTTATTGGAAATATCATATTGGCACATATCTGGTGAAAACTGACTCTGAAAAGTCCCGCGGTTTTTCACCTAATTAAAAGTGAAAGTTTTCCTCTCAACCCCAAACAACCAGTCACATGGTCCAATGTGCTGTCTGATGGTCTGGTGACATCACTCCTTCCTCCGGCCAGGTGTGAGAACGTCCTTGATTCCCGAGAGAAAGTATTTTGTTTTGACTCCACAGCCCCAGCTATCTCTAATCCTCCCCTCCCTATCCCACAGCTCCAGTGTGGCATCACTGAAGCTCCAAGATGGCTTTGGCCAGGCCAGCTTTAGTTTTGACACCGAGACTTAGATCCAATAGAACAGCATTTCTTAACCTCAGTAACTATCGGAGGGATGGACTTCAACTCCCAGAATTCCCCAGGTGGCATGCTGGCTAAGGAATTCTAGGAGTGGAAGTCTACACCTCAAAAAGTAGGTGAAGCTGAAAAATAGTGCAATAGAGGCTTGCATAAAGGAAGCACAAAGAAAAGGTGTGATTGACACATTTATATGCGGTGCTTTAACTTAGCTTTTAAAAACTGATATTGTGCTTAGTTGCAAGCTTTGGTGCATAACCATGGGTTTTCCAATAAACCTGGGTTCTCATGACCCACTCAACCATAAACTAAGCAAGCTGGCTTACAGGTCATGCAGTCCGTTCAGCTCAAATGTTTAGAGTCCACTAGTTTACCGTTCAGGGTATTGTGCAAACACAACCTCCATGTTGTGTTATATTCGTGTTTTAAATGGGATTTTCTTAAGCTGCTTATGTTCTGTGGTTTTTAATCTGCCAACTCTTAAAAAAGAAGGCTGATGGGAGGAAGGGAAGGGGGTGGGGAACCTGAAAAAAGAAGATCAGATCATTTATATATCTTTATTGGAAATTATTTGCTATGGCCCAGGTTGGCATTTTATGCAGTATATCCATTTATAATTATCATAACCACCGTTTTCAAAATTGTGGCTTCACAGGAGAGACGCCTCATAAATTAACCACTTTTTGCACTCTACATTAAGCTGAAATAATTATTTGGTTTATTTGCACCCCATGTTTTGCAAACCCCGCTATAGAATCGTAGGGTAGAAAGGACCTTGGAGGTCTTCTAGTCCAACCCCCCCCCCTTGCCCAAGACAGGAGTCCCGATACCATGCCGGACAAATGCTTGTCCAATCTTTTCTCGAAAACCTCCCGTGATGGAGCATCCACAACTTCTGGAGGCAAGTCGTTCCACTGGTTAATTGTTCCAAAAGTGTCAGGAAATTTTTCTTCATTTCCAGGTTGGATCTCCTTCTGAGGAGCTTCCACCTATGCTTCTCGTCCTGCCCTCGGGAGAGTGAATCGACCCCCTCATCGCTGTGACAGCCCTTCAAGAGTTGGAAGGCAGCTATCATGTCACCCCTAATCCTTCTCTTCACAACATAAACATACCTAGTTCCCTTAGCCGTTCATCATATGATTTAGTCTCCAGACCCCTAATCGGCTTTGTGGCTCTTCCCTGCACGCTTTCTAGAACAGGGGCATCAAACCTGATTTCATGGAGGGACGCATCAGGGTTGTGTTTGACCTCAGGGTGTGTGTGTGTCAGTGGTGGGTTCCTACCAGTGCAGTCCACTCTATAGCACCGGTAGCAGCCTGCTGGTGACGTCACAGTACCAGTGCGGTCAGTTGCCGGTGCCTGGGTGCTGCCATTTTTTAAATAATAATAATATTTTTTTTAAATTTTCTTCTGCGCATGCCCAGAAGCCGAGCTTCCGGCACTGCGCATGCGCTGCCTTCCTACCCCACAGTGAGTCCAAGCAGGGGAGGATGGCTGAGGGAGTGCGTGAGACGCTGAAAGAACGGGCGGCAGGACCTATCTCCATTCCCCTCCCTTCAGCAGTCTGAGAAGCCACGAACGCGCGGTGATGATCCCAGGCATTTTCGCACGTTTGAGGCTTCTCGAGCTGCTGAGGGGAGGGGGAACGGGCGTCAGGACCTATCTCAGTTCCCCTCCCTTCAGCAGTCCGAGAAGCCACGCCCATCCGGTCACATGGCTGGCAAGCCACACCCACAAAATAAGCCATGCCCACAGAGTGGTAGTAAAAAAATTAGGAACCCGCCCCTGGTGTGTGTGTGTGTGTGTGTGTGTGTGTGGCCAGCTCGACATTGTGTCGGGGGCACCTGTGGTGGCCCGTGCACTTTGCCAGTGAAAGCGGGCTCCTGAGCTCTCTCTTCGGCTGCGATGGCCTCCTGCAATCATCTGCCAGCGAAAATGGCCCTCCCGAGCTCCAATTTCACTGGGAGAGGCATCGCGGGCCAGTCCTTTGCTGTTTCTAGGGCGGCCCCGCGGGCCAGATCTAAGCACCCCGTGGGCCAGATCCGGCCCCCGGGCCTTGAGTTTGACACCCCTGTAGTCTCTGCACCTATTTTTTGTATGCCTGTGATAAAAAACAGTGAGGGGAGGCATGCATTCAATGAAGGGTGATGAAACAGCAGGAAAAATACACAGTTCATACAGAACAGAAGCACTGGTGTATACCAATTGGTGTAGAGTCGGGCCTTTGCACCAGCTCCGTCAATCCTTCAGAAGCCGCCTTGAAGATCGCAATAGCACTTAGACTTGTATACCGCTTCACGGCACTCTCGAAGCGGTTTACAGAGTCAGCATATTCCCCCACCACCAACAACCACCGGGGTCCTCATTTTACCGATCTCGGAAGGATGGAAGTCAACCTTGAGCCGGTCAGGATCGAAAACTACTGGCCGTCAGATGTTCAACCGAAGAAGCGAAGATGAGGAAGTGGACACCGTTAGGGGGAAGCCACGAAAAGTGCCACAGGTGGCGGGTCTGACACACGCAGCCTTTTAACACGGACAAAAAGATTGAAAAGTTGCAGTGAAGAGGAGCCTTCAATAGAGAACATGAACATTGAAAGCGATGGGCAGGAGGTGCTTGGAAAAAAGGCTGGTTTCTGGTGTCCGCTGTTTTCTTTCTTCACAAAGTTAGATTCAGGGCTGTTCTATCCTAGGACTAAATTATTATCACTACACTGGGGTGATTTATTGGTGGGTGTCCCCAAAAAAATCAAAATGGAGGCTGCAGTCATGTGATCTAAGCTCCATCCTCATTTTAGATGCTCTACCAATTTGTAAATGCTTTATAGCCAGGAATAGCATGGGATAGGCAAATTATAAATTTAAAGATAGGCTCAAGATACAGAAGGATCTTGACAGACTTGAACATTGGGCGCTGTCTAACAAAATGAAATTCAATGGTGAAAAAAGCAAGGTTCTACATTTAGGCAAGCAAAACAAAATGCACAGGTACAGTATATGTGGTACCTTGCTCAACAGTAGTAACTGCGAGAGGGATCTTGGAGTCCTAGTGGACAACCATTTATATATGAGCCAACAGTGTACAGCAGCTGCCAAAAAAGCCAACACAGTTCTAGGCTGCATTAACAGAGGGATAGAATCAAGATCACGCAAAGTGTTAATACCACTTTATAATGGCTTGGTAAGGCCACACTTGGAATACTGCATTCAGTTTTGGTCGCCACGATGTAAAAAAGATGTTGAGAGTCTAGAAAGAGTGCAGAGAAGAGCAACAAAGATGGTTAGGGGACTGGAGGCTAAAACATATGAAGAACGGTTGCAGGAACTGGGTATGTCTAGTTTAATGAAAAGAAGGACTAGGGGAGACATGATAGCAGTCTTCCAATATCTCAGGGGCTGCCACAAAGAAGAGGGAGTCAAGCTATTCTCCAAAGCACCTGAGGGCAGGACAAGAAGCAATGGGTGGGAACTAATCAAAGAGAGAAGCAACTTAGAACTAAGGAGAAATTTCCTGACAGCTAGAACAATTAATCCGTGGAACTACTTGCCTCCAGAAGTTGTGAATGCTCCAACACTGGAAGTTTTTAAGAAGAGATTGGATAACCATTTGTCTGAAGTGATGTAGGGTTTCCTGCCTAAGCAGGGGGTTGGACTAGAAGACCTCCAAGGTCCCCTCCAACTGTTGTTGTTGTTGTTTTTGTTGTTGTTGTTGTTATAAATTATTTGCCTATCTCTCAATACTTATTTTTCCAAAGACCGTGATTATATTATGATTCATATTTCACTAGATTTAAGGTTTATAACCACAGCTTCTATTTCCTCCAGCAGTTCAGAGCAGCGTGCAGTGTTTACTCCCCTCATTTCCCTCACAACAACCCTGTAGGGTAGGCCAGGTGCAGAAAAAGGACGAGTCCTAAGTTGCCAGCAGAGTTCCATGGCTGAGGATGGCTTGGAAGTCCATGTTCCTTCTTCAAGGACCTTCCCACGATGAAGGGTTCACCACCACCCTTGAGTCAGCAAATATTTGGCCTGGCACGGCTGACCATTTCTGCCTCTATTGTGAGACTCTGCCAGGGGTGCCAAGATTGGGGAGATCGGATACGCCTGTCCACCCACCTGGGGCTCACCAGTCAGGACTGAATCCAAATAAAAGACCGTTTTATGATCAGACCATAAAGAATCTACAGAATAACAGAGTTGGAAGGGATCTTGGAGGTCTTCTAGTCCAACCCCCTGTTCAGCAGAGAACCATTTCAGACAAATTGCTGTCCAATCTCTTCTTTAAAAACCTCCAGTGTTGGCGCATTCACAGGCAAGTAATTCCACTGATTGATTGTTCTAACTGTCATGGAATTTCTCCTTAGTTCTAAATTGGTTTTCTCCTTGATTAGTTTCCACCCATTGCTTCTTGTCCTACCTTCAGGTGCTTTGGAGAATAGCTTGACTCCCTCTTCTTTGGGGCAGCCCCTGACATATTGGAAGACTGCTATCATGTCTCCCCTAGTCCTTCTTTTCATTAAACTAGACATACCCAGTTCCTGCACCCGTTCTTCATATGTTTTAGCCTCCAGTCCCCTAAATATCTTTATCTGGCTCAGTCCCGGGCTGCAGAGGAGGGAAAGGCACCAGCAGGGCTGAAATGCAGCTGCCCGGGCAGGTTGGGGCCCCAGTTAGGAGCCCGGGGGGGGGGGCTGCCCCGATCTTTGCCCCTTCCCACGCGTGGAATCCTCCGCCGTTGCCTGGCGCTGCTCCCCGGGCGGGAGGAGGCCCCAGCCGCTGGCCAAACGCAAGGGGAACTTTCAACCCTGCCCGGGGAGGGGGCCGCGCCGCTTCCCCGCCTCCTGCCGGCTTCTCTCGCCAGCCGAAGGGCGAGGCTGCCCTTGGAGAAGGAGGCGAGTGCGCCGGTCGGTTCCTCCTCCTCCTCCTCCTCCCGGAGAAGCTTCGCCGGACGGGCTCCAGCGCTTCGGGGAGGCAGGGAGGGAGGAGGAAGCGGCCGCGCTTGGAGGCAGGCAGGCAGGCAGGCAGGCAGACGCCGGCAGCCGGCGCGGCTCGGCTCGGGGATCATGGAGCGCTGGAAGAACCGGGTGGCGCTGGTCACCGGCGCGTCGGTGGGCATCGGAGCGGCCGTGGCTCGGGCGCTGGTGCAGCACGGGCTGAAAGTGGTGGGCTGCGCCCGGAGCGTGGACAAGATCGAGGTAGGCTGGAAGGGAGGGAGGGAGGGAGGGAAGGAAGGATAAAGAAGAGAAGAGAAGGAAGGAAGGAAGGAAGGAAGGAAGGAAGGAAGGAAGGAAGGAAGGGTAAAGAAGAAGAGAAAGAGGAGAAAGGAAGGAAGGGAGGGAGGAAGAAAGGAAAGAAGGAAGGAAGGAAGGAAGAGAAAGAGAAGGAAGGAAGGAAGGAAGGAAGGAAGGCAAAGTAAAGAAGAAGAGAAAGAGGAGGAAGGAAGGAAGGAAGGAAGGAAGGGTAAAGAAGAGAAAGAGGAGGAAGGAAGGAAGGATAAAGAAGAAGAGAAAGAGAAGGAAGGAAGGAAGGAAGGAAGGAAGGAAGGGTAAAGAAGAAGAGAAAGAGAAGGAAGGAAGGAAGGGTAAAGAAGAGAAAGAGGAGGAAGGAAGGAAGGATAAAGAATAAGAGAAAGAGGAGGAAGGAAGGAAGGAAAAAGAAAAGAAAGAGAAGGAAGGAAGGAAGGGTAAAGAAGAGAAAGGAGGAAGGAAGGAAGGAAGGAAGGCGGAAGGGAAGAGAAGGGAGGGAGGGAAGAAGAGGGGGGAAGGAAGGAAGACGGGGCAGGGAAGGAAGGAAGGCAGAGAGGGAGGGGGAGAGAAGGGGAAGGAAGGAAGGAGGGAGGGAGGGAAATGTGCGGGGGAAAAGATACGGGAGCATTTACAAAGAAAGGAATGTCAGAGACTGAATGAGCGAAGGAATGAATGAAAGGAGCCATGGAGGGAGGGAGGGAGGACCGCGGGTGAAACGGACAGAGAAAGAACAACAACAAAAAAAACCCCCCCAGAAAACCGAGGGTGGATCCTTCTTTTTTGCGGGCTGCGGGGGGTCTTCTTCCTCTTTTCCGCTAGGAGAAGGCGCTAAGGCTTCAAGGGAGACTTCTGCCTTCCCTCCCCCCCTTAACAACATACCCCCACAACCACCAGCCCAGGACTCGCTTTCTCTGAGCCGGCCGGCCCTGCGTTCTGCAGACAAAGCTTGGGGGGGGGGGCGGATACTTGGGGTGGTAGGGGAAGGTTTGGGGTGCGTATAGGGACCCGGGAGTGGGGGAGGGAGAATATTACTGACTGGAGAAATCTAGGTGCCCCCCCGTGGGTGGGTGGGTTAGGGAGAAGAGACGGCACGTGGCCTCTTGCAAAAAACGGGAAATCGGAGGGATCTGGTGGAGCATGTTAATGGGGGGTGGGTGGGTTAAATAGAAGGAAACAGCACCATTGTTTTCGAGGGGCCGCCCCTCTTTTTCCTTTGTTGGAGGGAGGGTGAATTTAGAAATCTGGGGAACAATGACCTCCCCCCACCCACACTTTTACTCTTTGTACTTTTAAAGAAGCCATTGTCTTTGGGAATAATTCGAGAAAAGGGAAAGAGAAGAGGGGGGGGGGGCTTGTGGGGAGGGGGTTTCCTCTGGCAAGTGCCAGAAATCCACCAAAGCCTTTATTTCCGCCCCATTGTGCTGTCAGATTATATACGGGTGTGGATCCCCTTGATTCCCCATAAGCCCTGCCATTTCTAAAGAATTCTTGTTGATCAAAGCATGACACTCGCTTTTTTTCTCAGCAGACGTGCAGGTGACACTTTGCAAAAACAAAGTGACACCTTAGCAAGTTTTTTCCTCCCCTCCTCCTTGTAGTTCTTCAAATGTCTGAATGTCTTCTTTTGTTGGAAATCAGGGCCAAGCATTTCTTACCTCCGAAGTAATTAAGACAAAACCAAAAGGGGAAAAATTGGAGCATAGAATTTTCTGCTAGAAAGACTCAGCTCTTCTACTTTATTTCTTACTTTATGGGTACCCTGGCATCCTTCAGATGTTTTGGAGAGGCAGTTTGATCGAGTGGTTAAGGTGCGAGGCTAGGAGATGATGAGTTCTAGTTCCTACCTTAGGCATGAAAGGCAGCTGGGTGACTTTGGGCCAATCACCAGGAGGTGGTGAGTTCTAGTTCCGCCTTAGGCATGAAAGGCAGCTGGGTGACTTTGGGCCAATCACCAGGAGAATGTGAGTTCTAATTCGGCTTTAGGCTTGAAAAACTGGCTGGGTAACTTAGGCCAGTCATTCTCTCTCAGCCCAACCCACCTCCCAAGATTGTTGTTGTAAGGAGAATGAGAAGAGGAAGGAGTACTATGTTCCTGCCTTGAGTCATTTCTAAAAATAATAAAGACAAGATAAGTATCTAACCAATAAATAAATAAAACCTAACCCCATTGGCACAGTAGATATGTAGCTTTCCAAGCAAGAAGTAACGTACAGTGAATAGCAATAGCAATAGCACTTAGACTTATATACCGCTTCATAGTGCTTTCCAGCTCTCTCTAAGCGGTTTACAGAGTTCAGCATATTGCCCCCAACAATCTGGGTCCTCATTTTACCCACCTCGGAAGGATGGAAGGCTGAGTCAACCTTGAGCCTAGTGAGATTCGAACAGCTGGACTACTGAACTAGCAATCAGCTGAAGGTCGCAATGCTGCTTTTAACCACTGCGCTATCTCAGCTCCTAAACGTACAGTGAACGTACAGTGTGGATGGCAGAGACAACTGCAATGCATGATGATGATAATGATGATGATGATGATGATCTACCTATTGTTGAATAATCGATAATTCCATCTGATAAAGTCGTTCCTAAATTTATTGCAAAGAGAACAGATGAAGTAGAATCTTCTTGGATTTGCTTAGTTGATTTAAGTCTTGCATTGTTGTCTCTGGAGAACTATTGGCTTCTTACCTTTCAATTAAATCCCTCCTTCTCTTCTTCTTCACCATCATCATCATCATCATCACCATTTTTGAGTGATCTTTTCTTGATTTAGATCATTTTTTTCTTTGGCTTAAACCAGTGTTTCTCAACCCTGGCCGCTTGAAGATGTGTGAACTTCAACTCCCAGAATTCCCCAGCCAGCATGCCTTTCAAGATAGAAAAATGTGGGTTAGACAGCAACACCACCAGATGGATTCGTAACTGGCTGACCAACCGCACACAATGTGTAGTGCTCAATGGAACTGCATCTACATGGAGGGAAGTATGCAGTGGAGTACCCCAAGGCTCTGTTTTAGGCCCAGTACTCTTCAACATCTTTATCAATGACTTGGACGAGGGGATAGATGGGGAACTCATCAAATTTGCAGATGACACCAAACTGGCAGGAATAGCCAACACTCCAGAAGACAGGCTCAAGATATAGAAGGATCTTGACAGACTTGAACATTGGGCGCTATCAAACAAAATGAAATTCAATGGTGAAAAAAGTAAGGTTCTACATTAGGCAAGGAAAACAAAATGCACAGGTACCGTATATGTGGTACCTCGCTCAATAGTAGTAACTGTGAGAGGGACCTTGGAGTCCTAGTGGACAACCATTTAAATATGAGCCAGCAGTGTGCAGCAGCTGCCAAAAAAGCCAACACAGTTCTAGCAGTGATAGAATCAAGATCTTCATACCACTTTATAATGACTTGGTAAGGCCACACTTGGAATACTGCATCCAGTTTTGGTCGCCACACTATAAAAAAGATGTTGAGACACTAGGAAAGAGTGCAGAGAAGAGCAACAAAGATGATTAGGGGACTGGAGGCTAAAACATAGAGACCGGTTGCTGGTATTATGGATTTATAGTTTGATGAAAAGAAGGACTAGGGGTGACATGATAGCAGTTCTCCAATATTTCAGGGGCTGCCACAAAGAAGAGGGGTTCAAATTATTCTCCAAAGCCCCTGATGGCAGGACAAGAAATGATGGAAACTAATCAAGGAGAGAAGCAACTTAGAACTAAGGAGAAAATTCCTGACAGTTAGGACAATTAATCAGTGGAACAACTTGCCTCCAGAAGTTCTGAATTCTCCAACATTGGCACTTTTTAAGAAGAGGCTGGACAACCATTTGTCTGAAATGGTGTAGGGTTTCCTGCCTGAGCAGGGGGTTGGACTAGAAGACCTCCAAGGTCCCTTCCAACTCTGTTATTCTTCCCCTGTTGGATGGAGAATTCTGGGAGCTGAAGTCTAACCAATTTAAAGCAGACTTTCTGGTGAATACTGTGAGTTGAAGTCCACCCATCTTGAAGCGGCCAGGGTCCAAGTTATGAATCAGCTTTCGTAATCTTGTGGCTTGTATCTTATTTGTCTTCTGGTGCCGTCTTGGGCATTGAACAAGATTAGATCTGGCTCCTTTTCCAATTGCAACTTCTTATCTCATCTCACCCCAATCTGATTTTGATTTGCATCTATTTAATCATTTCCTGCAACGTCTGTGTTACTACAATCCAACTGACTCTTAAGATGCCAAATTCCATGAGGAAATACAGACGTTGCTTTGCTTGACACTTTGTGGTCTTTCCGTTTTAACTTTACTTAAAAAGAACCAATCGAGTTTGCAGTTCTGGGGTGTGAATATGGCTTGTTTCGGGCCATTGGGGTTAATATTAACCACTGTTTAGTGGCTAATATTATTATACAAGTAGTCCTCGATCTATGACCACAATTGAGCCCAAAATTTCTGTTGTTAACCAGTGAGACATTTATTAAGTAAATTTCGCCCCATTTTACGTCTTTTCTTGTCAGTTAAGTGAATCACTGCAATTGTTAAGTTAGTAACATGATTGTTAAGTGAAACTGGTTTCCCCATTGACTTCGCTGGTCAGGAGGTCGCAAAAGGGGATCACGTGACCCTGGGAAACTGCAACCGTCGTAAGTATGAACCAGTTGCCAAGCATCTGAATTTTGATCACGTGACCACGGGGATGCTGCAAAGGTCGTAAGTGTGAAAAACGGTCATAAGTCGCTTTTTTCAGTGCCCATTGTAACTTTGAATGGTCACTAAATGAACTGTTATAAGTCGAGGACTAACCATACATCTGTTATCTTTTTGCATTTCATCTTATTTTCTAAACCAATACTTTTCAAAGAAAAGGAATGCAAAATTAAAGCAATCGGGGATAGCAACACAGGATCTTGGAGAAATTATGTGCTGGATTGGTTATATCTGTCTTCAGTTGGGAGCTCCCAATTCTCCTTCTGCAAATTTTATCCAATTACAAGTAGTCCTCGACTTACAACAGACTTACAACAGAACCGGTAGCGGAAATTTACCGCCGCTCGCCGAACTGGCAACGATGATGGGCAGTCCATGCTCCCAAACCGGTCCTCCAGTTGTCGTGGCTTGCAAAAAATCCCTCTGCGCATGCGCAAAAGCATGTGCATAGGGTCATTTCTGGGTGTTTTGCGTGACGCCATGGCGGTGTGCACGCAAGCGAAGCGACTGCGTGAGCAAAATACGCACTTCCATTGCAATGCGACCCGGTAGGGAAGGTAACTGGAACCCAGACCTGGTTTCCATCCATTGTTTCTTATTCTGCCCTCTGGTGCTTTGTAGAATAATTTTAACCCCCCTCTTCTTTGTGGCAGCCCCTCAAATACTGGAATACTGCTATCATGTCACCCCTAATTCTTCTTTTCTTTAAACTAGCCAAACTCGAATCCTGCAGCCATTCTTTGTATGTTTTAGTCTCCAGGCCTTTGATCATGTTACTTGCTCTTCTCTGAACTTTTTCCAAAGTCTCAACATCTTTTTTGTAGTATGGTGACCAAAATTGGTTGCAATATTACAGTGTGCCCTTACTAAGGCTTTATAAAGTGGTACTAATACTTCACGTGATCTCGATTCTATGCCTCTGTTTATACAACCCAGGATTTTATTAGTTTCTTTGGCTGCTGTCGCGCACGGCTGGCTCATGTTTAAGTGATCGTCCACTTGGACTCCAAGGTCCCTCTCACAGCGACTGTTTTTGAGCCAGGTCTCGCCTAATCTGTACTTATACCTTTGATGTTTCCTTCCTAAATGTAAAACTTTGAGGCAATTGTAGATTTTGCTTTTGTTAAAAATATACCTGGAGTATCAGGTATTTATAAATTTACAAACCGTTAAAAGATTTGTGGGCTTTAAGCAACTGAGCAATTGCCTTTTGTTGAAATACACCAGGTTTGAGGAGTATTTGAGCCAGAAGTCAATATAAGATTTTCTCCCTGTATATGTTTGTGCACGCATGTGTTTGTGTGCTTTTAAACTTTAACAAGGTGGGCAGGGGTGGGTCCTAACTTACCTCGCTGCCGGTTCGCTTCCTCCTGCGCTGCGTGGGGAGGCGCGTGCATGCACAGTGCTGAAAATCCAGCTTCTGCACGTGCGCAGAAGCGAAAAACAAGATGGCGGCGCCTATGGCGCCACAGAGAGAGCCGGTTCGGGAGCATGTCCAACCGGCCATCGCTGCCACTTTGGCGAGCGGAGGGAAATTCCCGCTACCGGTTCTAAAGAACCGGTCCGAACCGGCAGGAACCCACCTTTGAAGGTGGGGTTAAAATGTTTTCATGGCAGAGTAGCTGATTGTGCCGATTGTCTTGTGCCGAATGTCCTTTTAAATGGAGGCCTTAAAAAGTGACAACAGATAGTGAGCCTTTGAAACAGTGTTTTTCAAGCGTGTCAATTTTTAGGCGCGTATACTTTAGAGGTGGGTTCCTACCGGTGCGGTCCAGTGCAGGCGCTCCGGTAGTAGCCTGCTGTTGACGTAATTTAGTCGTGACGGCTCTGGTGCTGTCTGTGCCAGTCCGTGCGCGGCGCCATATTTTTCCCTAATTTTCTGCATGCGTGGAACTAAAATTGCATGCTGGGACACGCATGCGTGAAACGTCGCGATGAGCACTGGTAGGAAAAGGTAAAAGGAACCCGCCCCTAGTATACTTCAATTCCCAGAATTCTGGCTGGGGAATTCTGGGACTTAAAATCCACACGTCTCAAAGTTACCAAATATGAAAAACATTATTTTGAAGGGTCAGATTCTGATTCACATTTAATAAGTGGAACAGCTTGCCTCCAGAAGTTGTGAATGTTCCAACACTGGAAGTTTTTAAGAAGCGATTGGACAACTGTTTGTCTGAAATGGTGTAGGGTTTCCTGCCTGAGCAGGTGGGGTTGGACTAAAAGACCTCCAAGGTCCCTTCCAACATTGTTATTCTGTTCTGTTAACTTAAATTTCCAAATCAGTTTGAAACGAAACTGGAAAATCGAAAGGAAACATCAAATCAAACCTGATGCCATGGAAATTATTGGAATACTTCAGCACCTGTTTAGATACAGAAATCTGAATGGAAACCGATTCAGCTGTTGGATTTGAGAATCGGAATCCAATTGGATCGATTTTCCGAAGTAGTTCAACTGCTAAATTTTAGATTTAGATTTAGATTTATTATTAGAGTTGGAAGGGACCTTGTAGGTCATCTAGTCCAACCCCCTGCTCAAGCAGGAGTTCCTACACCATTTGAGACAGATGGCAGTCCAGTCTCTCCTTGAAGGTCGCAAGTGTTGGGGCTCTCACAACGTCCGCTGGCAAGTTTTTCCACTGGTTGATCGCTCTCACCGTCAGAAAGTTTCTCCTCACTTCCAGGTTGACTCTCTCCTTGGTCAGCTTCCATCCATTATTCCTTGTCTGGCCTTCTGGTGCCATAGAGAACAGCCTGACCCCCCTCCTCTCTGTGGCATCCCCTCAAGTATTGGAATATTGCTATCATGTCACCCCTGGTCCTTCTCTTCGCCAGACTGGCCAAGCTCAGTTCCTGCAACCACTCTTTGTATGTTTTATTTTCCAGACCCTTTATCATCCTGGTTGCTCTCTTCTGCACTTTCTCTAGGGTTTCAATGTCTTTTTTGTAGTGTGGTGACCAAAACTGGATGCAGTACTCTAGGTGTGGTCTGACCAAGGCTTTATAGAGTGGTACTAGTACCTCTCTGGTCCTTGAGTGTATCCCTCTATTTTTGCAGCTCAGGACTGCGTTGGCCTTTTTGGCTGCTGCTGCACACTGCTGGCTCATATTTAGTTGGCTGTCTACCAAGACTCCAAGATCCCTCTCGCAATCGCTGCTATTGAGTGTGGTTTTGCCCAGTTTGTATGTGTATTTTTGATTCTTCTTACCTAGGTGCAGAATTTTACTTTTCTCCGTATTAAATTTCATTTTGTTGGTTTGGGCCCAGTGTTCGAGTCTGTCGAGGTCCCTCTGGATTTTGAGTCTGTCCTCTGGGGTGTTTGCTACTCCTGCCAGCTTGGTATCGTCTGCAAATTTGGTTAGTTCTCCTGCTATTCCCTCATCTAGGTCATTTATGAAGATATTAAAAAGTACTGGGCCTAGGACGGAACCTTGTGGTACGCCACTGCTTACTTCTCTCCATGTGGACTTAGAGCCGTTGAGGACTACTCGCTGGGTACGGTTGGTCAGCCAGTTGTTAATCCATCTGGTTGTATAGCTGTCTATCCCGCTTTTTTCTAGCTTATGAAGAAGTAGGTTGTGGTCTACTTTATCAAATGCTTTGCTGAAGTCCAAGTATATTATGTCCACTGTATTTCGCTGGTCTACCAGTTTGGTCACGGTGTTGAAGAATGAAATGAGGTTGGTTTGGCATGACTTGTTCTTAACAAATCCATGTTGGCTGTTGGTTATTACTTGGTTTGTTTCTAGGTGATGGGAGATCTGCTTTTTAATCATTTTTTCCAGTATTTTCCCAGGTATTGATGTTAGGCTGATTGGTCTGTAGTTTCCTGGGTCTGTTTTTTTACCTTTTTTGTAGATGGGGACCATGTCAGCTCTTTTCCAGTCCTCAGGTAGTTCCCCTATGTTCCAGGATTTGTGGAAGATGTGGTGCAGTGGTTCTGAAATGACTTCTGCTAGTTCTTTTACGACTCTGGGGTGTAATCCATCTGGTCCTGGTGCCTTGTATTCGTTAAGTTCAGACAGGTGATGTCTTACTATATTTTTGCTTAAGTTGAGTCTTGCTTGGAATCTGTTTTTTATATTTGTGTTGCTGGGTAGGTGAGCTGCAGTTTCCTTTTGTGTGAAGACTGATGCGAAGAATGTTTGTTTTATTTGTTTTAGTGTTTTATGATTTTTTTTATGGTTATTGGTTTTACTGTTGTTGTGAGCCTCCAAGGGTTGCTTAAGATGCGTGGCCTTATAATTTTTTTAAAAAATAAAATTCAATCAAATAACAAAATAAAAACCACAATTGGAACCAGATTTTCTGTTGCTAAGCAAGGTGGATGTTAAGTGAGTCATGCCTGATTTTATTATTTTTTTGCCATGGTTGTTAATTTGCCATGCAAATCTCTAGGAGCTCAGTGGCTCACGTGGTTAGGAGCGTGGGCTGGCAATCAGCAGGCTTGTGTTCAAGACCCGTTTCTGGCTCAGGATGGAGTGAGCTCTCATCACACACTCCAGTTCCTGCCGTCCAACAGCAGGTGACCGCAAGTAGATAAATAGGTACCACTTCGATGGGCAACTTGATGAGGAAATGAAAGGAGCTCCCAATTGGGCATCATCCCAAGGGATGTCCCAAGATCACATGGTCACCTTTTGCGACCTTCTGAACAAGCAAAGTCAATGGGGAAGCCAGATTCACTTAACAACTGGGTTACTAACTTATCAACTGCAGTGCTTCACTTAACAACTGAGGCAAGAAAGGTTGTAAACTGGGGCAAAGCTCACTTAACAAATGTCTCACTTAACAACAGAACTTTTGGACTCCGTTGCTGTCATAAGTTGAGGACTAAGTGTATTTCTTCTCAAAGTTTTTTTTTAAAGAAATTTTGAAGCTTCTCCACATCCCCACCCCTCTTTAACCCCACCCCCACCCCTCTTTAATCAATGCTATTTTGAGTAAGGAAGAAATCCTAGAAAATGTAGGAAGGCCCTTTTATTTTAGGCCTTAACGTAATCCCCAGAAACCTTGGCTTCAGCCTGAGGGGTTGCTTGGATATTTGTTTGTTTGTTTATTCAATTTATGTAGTCCTTCCTTCGATACACGACTCAGAGCGATGTATGCAATTAAAAAACAAAAGCTGCGGAAAATGAAATCTACAATATAATAAAACACACTGCGCCTGAGGCAGTTCAGAGAACCGAAGGCCATAACTCACATACCAGAGAAGTATTAGATATATGGGTAATTAGCTGCCTTGCGTTCATTTCCTTTCCGTGTCAAATGTAAATTAAATCACGTTTTGTTTTCCTCCTGGCACCCTTTCTTCCTTCCTCCTTGACGGATCTCTTTTTTTGGGGGGAATACAGCTCTAGGCCTCTCTCTCGGAGGAGATGGGTGCCTCTTGGCACCCCAAAAGTTTTACAGGCAGTCCTGAACTTACGACCGCAACGGAGGCCCAAATTTCAGTTGCTAAGCGGGTATATTTGTTAAGTCAATTTTGTCCCACTTTATGACCTTCCTTGCCACGGCTGTTAAGTGAATCAGTGCAGTTAATTAAGTCACACAGTTGTTAAGTTAATCTGGCTTCCCCATTGTCAGAATGTCGCAAAAGGGGATCGCGTGACCTCGGGACACTGCAACCGTCATAACTATGAGTCAATTGCTAGGCGTCTGGATTTTCATTATGTAACCACTAGGGATGCTTCCATGGTCGTGTGAAAAACTCTCATAAGTCACTTTTTTCATGGCTGTTCCAACTTTGAACCGTCACTAAATGAATGGTTGTAAGTCAAGGACTATCTGTATATTCACGATTTCGATTGAGCTGTTCTCAATGCGGGGGCTATTCTCGTGCACCTTGTTCCCATCTGGTTTTCCAGGACTTGATTAGGAACTTGATATTTGTGGGGGTCTCACCGCTCCGGACCAGTTACAGATAGTCCTTGACTTAACAAGAGTTTATTTAGTGACCGTTTCAAGTTAGCAATAGCAATAGCACTTAGACTTATATACCGCTTCATAGTGCTTTACAGCCCTCTCTAAGCGGTTTACAGAGTTCAGCATATTGCCCCCAACAACCTGGGTCCTCATTTTACCCACCTCAGAAGGATGGAAGGCTGAGTCAACCTTGAGCCGGTGAGATTTAAACAGCTGAACTGCTGAACTAGCAGTCACTGAAGTAGTTGCAGTGCTGCTTTTAACCACTGCGCCACCTCGGCTCACCTACAACGGTACTGAAAAAGTGACTTACGACCATTTTTCACACTTATGACCATTGCAGCATCCCCATGGTCATGTGATCAAAATTCAGACGCTAGGCAACTGGAATATATTTATGACGGTCGTAGTGTCCTGGGGGTCATCTGATCGCCTGCCAACTGGGGTGACTTTGTCCCTCTATCTCAGCCCAACCCGCCTCACAGGGTTGTTGTGGGGAAAATTAGGAGGAGGGAGGTGTACAGAGAGTCCTTGAGTTACAGCAGTTCACTTAGTGATCATTCAGAGTTACAGTGGCACTGAAAAAAGTGACTTATGACCGTTTTTCAGACTTATGATGGTTGCAGCATCCCCATGGCCACGTGATTTGCATTCGGATGCTTGACAAGTGGTTCGTATTTATGACGGTCGTAGTGTCCCTGGGTCATGTGATCACATTTTCTTTCTTTTTTCTTTTTTTTAATAAAGTTTTGTTATTTTTCTATCGTTTACATTTTGTTACTGCTTAATAAACATTGTGTTGTCTGGGTTATTTTAGTTGCTTAGCAGTACAGATTACATTCTTAATCTCCATCCCTTTTTTCCAACCACTGGTAGAATAAATTCCATGTTAGATAATATTCTGTATCTTCTTTCTGTTTAATCTGTTAAATCTATCCATTTCTGCATAATCCAGTGTGTTCATTATCACTTCATCTCGTGGTATTTCTTCATTTTTCCAATATTGTGCAAATATAATCCTTGCTGCTTTTAATACATGCAATATTAAATATATATTTTGTTTATCATTTTTTTTCTGGTGCTATACTTAATAGAAAAAGTTCAGGTTTAAAATCTACATGTTTTCCTATCGTCTTTGTTAAGGAGTTATTGTGCTGTTAAGCACATACACAGCGAAATGTGTTGTAGTAATGGTGTTGCAGTTTGATATGAATGCTATTCAGTCAATAAACAGAATATCTTTAGTGTGTACAAAATAGTTTTTACTTGAATAGTAGCAAAGTTAAATAGGAAGTCCAAGTCATACACAGTTATTCAGTCAATGCGAAGTTTCTTCTTCTTGCCTATCTTTGTTTTAACTCACAAAGATTACAGCTATCACTTAATTCTATACTATCACAGATAGTTACTCTTCTTCTTTTCACAGCAATTTCACACAGCCATAAAGTAATCTACTCAGCAGTAAAGCAGCACAGAGAGTCTTCAATCCGGAACACACCGTCAAACACAACCACCAACCATAAACCATAAACCACATTGAGCATGCTCTCTTGCTTGCTTATATAGTAATCATCCACAATGCATTTAGAGCAATATACACATAACAATGATTTGTGGCTTAATCATATATTAACACACCCAATCGTTTTTAACATGGTTCTAACAATCTTTTCTAACCACTTACCGTATATATTTTTGCCCTTTTTTTTCCTTTAACACAAGTCCACCACATATGATAATATGTGCCCATTTTTTGGTTACATTTCCAACATTTGCTAGACATATTTTTAAACATTTTAGCTAACCTAGCAAAACATTTTATAGACTTTTTTTAAAAATAAGAAGTTGCCATTGTTAATTTATAGTTTCTCTCCCATATGTTTTGCCATTCTCTAATTCTATATTATATCTAAAGTATTTTTGCCCACTGATCACGTTTTCTGACCACAAAATCAATTCGCTTAACAGTTGTCACTAGCTTAACAAAACTACAGGGATTCACTTAACAAGTGTGGCAAGAAAGGTTGTACATTATTCTTGCCGCCGTTATGATATGTATAATCAGATATTGTAATTCCTTTTTATATTTTTTATCAATGATGCCCAATAGAAAAAGTTCAGTTTTCCCATCTATATCTTCTTTTGTTATCTCTTTTAACCATGATCTAATTTTGTTCCAATACTTTTTTTTTGCCTTTAAACAAGTCCACCAACCATTTAATTTAATTTACGCGCAATTTTGGAAAAATGAGAGAATATCAAAAGATGAGGACATAATTAGAAAAATATTGGAACGTGCGGAGATGGATAAATTAACAAAGAAAAGAAAAGAAAAAGAAGACTTCGAATATTACTTAGTATGGAATAAATTATATGAATGGCTGGAAGAGAGAAAGAATATGTAAAGGAGTATGAACTTTGATTGTTAATATTTGAACGATTATTATGAATGTTAAAGATAAACTGTCATAGAAGAAGTAAGAAATAAAGAAATGTAGAATAGGTAATTTATAAAGTGTAAATATATACATAAGGGATAATATAACTGTGGATATTTACTGATGCAAGCTTATTGTAAATATGGGGAAATTGTTCTCCTATCAGTTTGTTTGTTTTGTATGTGTGTGTGTGTGTGTGTGTGTTATATGTGTATTTAATAAAAAAAAATTTTTTTTAAAAAAGAACGAAAGGTTGTACAATGGAGCAAACCTCACTTTGCAACTGTCTTGCTTAGCAACATAAATTTTGGGCTCAACTGTGGACGAAAGTCGAGGACTATATATACTGCTCTGGCAGAGGTGGTGGAGGGTGTTTCAGTTCAGGTTGGCAAAGGGGAATTTCTTTGGTTGCTGAGAAGCAAAAGGTGTCCAAAAGCTTTTGGCTTTATCCAGGTGAGCTGTAGAAAGAACTGGATAAGGTGAGCCGCTTCCCTTATTAGAAGGCAGGTAAAATGTGTCTCTTCTTCTGTCTTTCTCCTTGCTTGCCTATCCCCTTAGATTTCTCCTCCTTTTCCTGTTCTCTTTATTTTCTTCCTTTGCCAACTTGCTTTTCCTTTTCCTTCTCCTTTTTTTCTTCCTTCTCCTTCCTCTTCCCCTTCTCTTTTTCTGTCCCTTCCCTCCCTTCCATTTCTCTTCTTCCTTCTCCATTTGTTCCCCTTCGCATTTTCTTTCTTCATCTGCTCTCCTTGTCTTCTTCCTTCTCCTTCCCCTTTTCTTTCTTCTCTATTCCTTCTCCTTCTCTTCTTCCATCTCTTTCCCTTTCCCTTTCTTCTCTATTCCTTCTCTTCTTCCTTCTCTTTCCTTTTTCCCTTTTCTTTCTTCTCTATTTCTGCTCTTCTTCCTTCTCCATTCCTTTCCCTTGTTCTTCCTTCTTAATCCCTTCTCCCTTTCCATCCCTTCTCCATTCTTTCCCTTTCCTATTTCAAGTTTCTCTCTTCCTCCTCTTCCTCCTCCTCTTCTACTTTTCCTCCTCCTCCTTTTCTTCTTCCTCCTCCTCCTTTCCTCCTCGTCTTCTACTACTTATCCTCCTCCTCCTTCTTTCCTCCTCCTCCTCCTCTTCTTCTTCTTCTCCTCCTCCTCCTCCTCCTTCGTCTTCTTCTTTCCTCCTCCTCTTCCTATTTTTATACTTCTCCTCCTCCTGCTCCTCCTCCACCACCACCACCACCTCCTTTCCTCCTCCTCCTCCTCCTCCTCCTTTCCTCCTCCTCCTCCTCCCCCCCTCCCCCCCAAATGTGGTTTGCAGACCCAGGAGGGCAATAATTTCCCCTCTGGATTTGCAAATGACAACTGGTACCATTTTGCTACTGGCATTGAAGTGTTAAGTGGTTATGTTGCTGTTAATTTAACCAGGCTGTTAAGGAGAAATTGTCAACATTAAGTCATTTATTAATAACCTCTCCTGCTGGATGGTAAGGTTCTCCATAGGTTGCTAAGGGGCCCCAGAGAATTCCTAGCAATGAGTTCTCTTTTCCGTGCATCGCGTCCCAAGTTGGCAGGCCAAAGTTGCATTGATCTGCGAGAGTCATTTTCATTTTGGACCATGTGATACAAGATTTGGGAGCACAACTAGATTCAAGGAGATTCAGATGAAGGTTCTTAACGTTGCCAAGCGCTCTGACTTTCCTTGGGCTCAATCATGTTAGGTTTGCAGTGTCCTACCTCACCGTGTTGTTGTGAAGGGGAAAGGAAGTTACCTGAGAGCATCAGGCATTCTGCTATAAAGTCCCTTGAAGGAAAACAGTCAAGAAATCAAGATTTTTTCAGTGTTATCAATGAGGCAAGGAAGTGGTGCTTCTCAGTATCTGTGTTTAAAAGGTATACTTTACCTGAAGCTGGAAGTTCCATTGAAAGGGAGCATGGCTTGTGATTTTGCAAGATATGTAAAGTAATGTATTTTTCGGAGTATAAGACGCACCTTTTTCCTCCCTAAAAGTGGCTGAAAATTTGGGTGCGTCTTATACTCCGAATGTAGCTTTTCAGAAGCTTTTTTCCCCAGCCCTAACTAGGTGCTAACGATCTTCCCAGCTCTTACCTTGCAGGCTCTTTCATTGTTACTCTCTCCAAAGAATGGTTTTCCAGCCCTAAGTCTTTGCAGAATTTTTTTTCATTGCTCTACTTGCTCTGAATAAGTTTTTTTCTAGCCCTAACCAGGTGCTAACGATCTTCCCAGCTCTTACTGGCTTGCAGGCTCTTTCATTGTTACTCTCTCCGAAGAAGGTTTTTTTAAGTCCTAACCAGGGGATAAAATAATGTGCTGAAGCTGACCAGACTAAGGATGCTAGCCAGATGAATACCTGGTAGGCAGATTTTTCCCCCTATTTTCCTCCCCAAAAACTAAGGTGCGTCTTATACTCCGGTGCGTCTTATACTCCGAAAAATACGGTAGTTACGATTGATTGGATTAACCCAGGGCTGGATGGCTCTGCCAGTTCGTAGAAAAGGGGTAAAAATAATAATATTATATTGACTTTCATGGGTTGTAGTAACAACTGAAATGTTGAGTTGGAATGCCCCAGGAGAGGCATTTCAACTATGGCAACCTTACAACCTGTGGACTTCAACACCCAGAATTCCTGAGCCAGCCATGCTGGATAAGGCGGAACTACAATTCCCAGTTTCCCACTTTCTGGCCTAGTCCCATAGGTGCTTTTTTCAAAAGGCAACTGGACTTTGTTTTTCCTTGAAGTCGTTTCGCTTCTCATCCAAGAAGCTTCTTCAGTTCTAACTGAGCATTCCCCACCAGTCAGTTAGAACTGAGAAAGCTTCTCAGATGAGAAGTGAAATGTTTTCAAAGAAAAAAAAACCCAAGAAAGTCCGGTTGTCTTTTGGAAAAAGTACCTTTTCAAAATGGTCTGGTAGTTTCTTTATAGCTTCATAAATTTATTTATAAATTCCTTTATGGTTGGCTGTAAATTCTAAAAGGCTGAACTTATCTGTCACTTTAAGATCGTCATTGTCAGCCCAGACTCGTAGAATAAGAGACAGAAATGAATTTATGGGAACCTTGGCAATATGGGAGGAGAGTGGTGGATTAAAAATGCAAACAGTGATTCATGGCTATTAAAGTTTGTTGTAAAAATCAAAGCCAGAAGCACACATGGATGACTGATTCAGTTGGATTCATAAACTTCTTTATAAACATAGTAACAGATGAATTTACAATACCATTAGCAGAGTTCTTCTTCCATGTAGCAACACTTAAAAGTAAAACACAAGCAGCTTCTAGTTCAGAGTTCAGAGAGGACAAGATAGCAGAGAGTGGAAGAGTACAGAGTAAGGACCTGGAGCCATGCCCAGCCTTAAGCTTGAGTTCCAGTTTTGATTCTCTGCACAGACTCAGAATCAGCTCCCATTGGCTGATTCAGTTGCTATGCCTATTCATTGGCTGACCTTGTTAACATGGCTCTCCCAGTTCATGAATATCTTAACAATGGCTTACTGGCAAACAGAAAACAGGATGGCTGGGAAGGAAGGAAGAAAGTGTGGCCAAACATCACACAGGAATTATGTCCTTGAGCTGGTCTTCCTCCTTTTCTTGTTTTTCCTGCAAGGGAGCTTCAGGATGCCCTGAGTTACTTTACACAAAACTCCATCTTGGGTTTATACCAGGGGTGAAATGCTCCCGGTTCGCTCTTGCCTGTCGGTCGTTGGAGAGCCGATCGCGAAGGCAGCGCGACGCTCCGCCCACCCGCCGGGACACCGCCATTTGAGTTATTTTTCCCTCTGCGCATGCACAGAACGCTTTGCGCATGCGCAGAGGGTAAAAGAACTCAAATGGCGGTGTCCCGGCGGGTGGGCGGAGCGTCGCGCTGCCTTCGCGATCGGCCCACCCACCGGTTGCAGACAACCGTTTGCATTTCTGGAAAGTTTGCTCCTTGTGTGTTTCCTGTGACAAAGACTGCCTTGCCAGAACCGAGGTTTCTCTACACGGCCTTGCATTTATCATAATGAGCTGATAAGGACTATTGTTTCAGTTAACTCCTTGCCTGGACTTTCTGTTGATGAATGCAGTTAATTCCTAATGTGTAAATAAAGAGGGGTTTTTCTTTGCGGGGAGTCTGTTTCTTGCTTCTGCGAAGGCCGGCTCAAAACACTGTCTTTTTCTGTTCCCCTTTCAGAAGTTGGCAGCTGAGTGCGAGAGTGCTGGGTATCCGGGCGTCCTCATCCCATATAAGTGTGACCTCTCAGTGGAAGAGGAGATTCTCTCCATGTTCTCCGCCATCAAGACCCTCCATCAAGGCGTGGATGTCTGCATCAACAATGCTGGCTTGGCGCGGCCAGAACCTCTGCTGTCTGGCAAGACCGAGGGTTGGAGAACCATGATAGATGTGAGTAGGGGGGAAAGCAGTGGTGGGTTCCTACCGGTGCGGTCCACTCTATAGCACCGGTAGCGGCCCGCTGGTGACGTCACAGTACCGGTGCGGTCGGTTGCTGGTGCCTGGGCGGCACAATTAAAAAAATTTTTTTTAAAAAAACATTTCTTCTGCGCATGCTCAGAAGCCGAGCTTCCGGCACTACGCATGCGCTGCCTTCCTACCCCACAGTGAGTCCAAGCAGGGGAGGATGGCTGAGGGAGCGCGTGAGACGGTGATAGAACGGGCAGCAGGACCTATCTCAGTTCCCCTCCCTTCAGCAGTCCGAGAAGCCACAAACGTGTGGTGATGATCCCAGGCATTTTCGCACGTTCGAGGCTTCTCGAGCTGCTGAGGGGAGGGGGAACGGGCGGCAGGAGCCTAGGATCATCGAATGGGGAGAAGCATTCAGGCCGGACGGAGCCTCCTAGAAGAACCGCTGCCGCGGTCTTGCTGGTCCCACTGTGGGGGGCTGCGTTGCGGGTGGGCAATGCCCCCCCACCGCTTCTCCGGCCGCTGCCAAGCTCTCGAGGCCCACGCCCACCCAGTCACATGGCTGGCAAGCCACACCCACAAAATAAGCCACACCCACAGAATGGTAGTAAAAAAATTAGGAACCCGCCCCTGGGGGAAAGGAATCTTTAGGGAACCCATCCCTGAGGGCCCATTGCTGGCAAAATGTTCAGCAGGCCAAGAAACTTAATGATCCTCCACATGGGCTGGTGTGCTCCTTGACAAATTTGTATTTACGTGGCTCTGCCAAGTGATTGGCAGCGCCAACATAATTGATTTATTTCCTGCTCCTTCTTCTGTTCTATCTCAACCACCATCTCCTCTTCCTCTTTCATATCATTTTTCTCTTCTTTCTCTTCCTCCTCACTCTTCCGTACCTCTTCCTTCTGTTCTACCTCAACTACCACCAGGGTTGAGTTCCTCTTACCTGCCTACTGGTGTGCTGCGCATGTATTATCACATTTTGCACGCACGCACGCTCGCTATGCGTATGCATCCCCTCGCGTGATTTTGCTTCCGCGCATGTGCAGGAAGCAAAAAATCGCCGAAATCTCATGAGGGGACACATGCGCGTGTGTGATTTGGGCGATTTTTTGCTTCCTGCATGCGTGGAAGCAAAAAGTCACCAAAATCTCATGCGCACGCGCGTCCCCTTGCAAGATTTTACTTCCGCGCATGCACAGGAAGCAAAAAAAAAAGGCAAAAAATTCAAAAAAAAGATGGCGCCGCGTGACGAACCAGCAAAGACGGTACCGGAGCCATTGTGTGCAAATTGCGCAATCGGCGGGCCGCTACCGGAACAACAGAGTGGACCGCACCAGTAGGAACCCACTCCTGACCACCACCTTCTTTCATGTAATTTCTTCTTTCTCTTCCCCCTGATTATTTGTCTTCTGCTGCTGTACCCCAACCACCTCCTCCTCTTTTTCCATATAAGTTTCCTCTTCTTTCTCATTGTTCTCCTCCTTCATCTTCACCTTCACCTTCTTTCTCTTTCTCCTTCTCCTCCCTCTCCTTCTCCACCATTTTAACCTCAACCTCCTCCTTGTGCTTTCTCCTTCTCCTTCATCTCAACCTCAACCTCCTTCTTGTACTTTCTCCTTCTTCTCCTCCATCTCCATCTCCATCTCCTTCTTGTTCCTTCCCATTCCCCTTCCCCTTCTCCTCTTTCTCAACCTCAACATCCTTCTTGTGCTTTCTTCTCTTCCTCCAACTCCTTCTCCTTCTCTTCCATTTCAACCTCAATCTCCTTGTTCTTTCTCCTCCTCCTTCTCAACCTCCTTGTGCTTCCTTCTCCTTCTCCTTCTCTTCCTCCTCCTCCTCCTTTGCCTCCATCTCCATCTCAACCTCAACCTCTTTCTTGTGCTTCCTCCCCCTCCCCTCTTCCTCCTCCTCCTCCTCCTCCTCCTCCTTCTCCTTCACCTCCATCTCAACCTCAACCTCCTTCTTGTGCTTCTTCCTCCTCCTTCCCCTCTTCCTCTTCTTCCTCCACCTCCTCCTCCCCTCTTCCTCCTTCTCATCTTTCTCCTCCATTTCAACCTCAACATCCTTTTTGTGCTTCCTTCTCCTTCTCCTTCTCCTTCTCCTTCTCCTTCTCCTTCTCCTTCTCTGTCACGTAGTGAATATTGCCAGTTGTATGTATATGCAGGGTGATGCATCCCTATTCTAATATTATGGTACATTCCATTACAAGCAGGACATGTGATGTGATCTTATGCACATGTGTGCATTCCTGATTCTCCATTATTCTCTTGTGGTTTGGCTCTGACCGGGAGCAGTCGCATTTAATTAGTAAGAATGTAATTATTCAGAATTTATTGTTTTTGTACCGAAATAAATATTTTCTATTAGACTTTAACTTCGGCTTTATTTCTAAATGTCTGAGTTCCGAGAGAAAGATCAAACATCGCCTCTATGGAGTTTTATTCTCCTAACATTCTCCTTCTCCTTCTCCTTCTCCTTCTCCTTCTCCTCCTCCTCCTCCTCCTCCTCCTCTTTCTCTTCCATCTGAACATCAAACTTCTTGTTGTTCTTTCTCCTCCTTCTTCTCTTACTCCTTCTCAAAGGAGGCAATAGTAAAGCATGGTTTGTTCATTTGAACTTCAGTATATTGTTCAAATTATTTACCTCAGGGGTCAGTGACCTGTTCCGGTATTTCCTCGTTTATGCAATGGCATAAACATTCAACTCCCACCCCCAGCCCCAACATCTCAGAGCATCACCCGGCTGCACAACGTTTTGGCCTCCTTTTAAAATCTTGCACAATCTTTGCATTTTCTTTTGCACAAAACTTTTTCGAGTATACCAGAATCTTGTAAGAACAGTTTTTCTCGCATATTTCTGCCCATTTATTTAAACACGGTGTTTATTGTTAGCAAATAAAACCCAACCTTTTATTACGGTCATTAACCATCAGAAAGCAAATATAATCACGGACCTAAGATGAAAAGAAAAGCAGTAAAATAATTGAAAGCATCTAAGCGTAAGACCCTAATTTTCATGAAAAGAAAATTCATGAATGTATATGTGGGAGATCTCAATAGAGGCCCACAGGGGCTGTTACAGGCAGCATGAAAAGTTAGTTACAGGGCTGGTAATCACTAATTTATTTAAATTCAAAGCCTCTGATTGATTTTTTCCAGCCTTCTCTTCCATGTTCTTCTTCCAGGTCAATATCTTGGCAGTCAGCATTTGCACGCGAGAGGCTTATCAATCCATGAAGGAAAGAAACATTGACGATGGACACATCATCAACATTAACAGGTGGGGAAGTTGCACAAGTGAATATTTACTTACTTACTTACTTACTTACTTACTTACTTACTTACTTACTTACTTACTTACTTACTTACTTACTTTCTTTCTTTCTTTCTTTCTTACTTTCTTACTTACTTACTTACTTACTTACTTACTTACTTACTTACTTATTTATTTACTTATTTATTTAACTTATTTATTTCTTTTCTGCCTTTATTGTTTTGATAAATAGCTCGAAGTGGCTAACTCCTCCTATTTTCCACACAACAACCCTCAAGGAAGGTTGGGCTGAGAGAGAAAGAGTAACTGGCACAGAGTCACCTAGTCAGCTTTCATGCCTAAGGCAGGACTAGAACTCTCAGTCTCCTTGGTCCAAAGTCACCCAGCTGGCTTTCAGGCCTAAGATGAGAAAATAACTCACAGTGTCCTGGTGATTGGCTCAAAATTACCCAACTGTTTTTCATGCCTAAAGTGGAACTAGAACTCGCAGTCTCTTGGTGATTGGCCCAAGGCCCCAAATTCACCCAACCAGCTCTCATGTCTAAGGCGCGACTGGAACTCACAGTTTATTGGTGATTGGCCCAAAGTCACCCAGCGGTTTTCATGTCTAAGGAAGGAATAGAATTCACTATCTCCTGGTTTTTAAGGAACCTTCCCCTACAGCAGTGATGGCGAACCTATGACACACGTGGCACACTGAGGGCACCCGAGGGCACCCGAGGCGTTACTCTATGTCAGCTCCAGCGCGCATGTGTGGGCACCCGAGGCGTTACTCTATGTCAGCTCCAGCACGCATGTGCGCGCTGGCCAGCTGATTTTCGGCCTTCCAGAGGGTGTGGGGGAGGCCGTTTTCACCCTCAGCAGGCTTCAGGAAAGCTTCCGGAGCCTGTGGATGGCGAAAAACGGACCCAACGGGCCTACCGGAAGTTCGGAAATGAACTTCCGGTAGGCCCGTTGGACCGTTTTTCGCCTTCCCTGGGCTTTAGGAGGCTTTCCTTAAGCCTGGGTAGGGTGAAAAACGTTCCAACGGGCCTACCGGAAGTCCGGAGGCTTCAGTGAGGTCTGCACGCATGCGTGGGGGGGGGGGACGTGGGGAGGTTGTACATGTATGTGTGGGCTGGAGGGCATTGCATTATGGGTGTGGGCACGTGGGTGATTGCTATCGCATGTGTGCCCTTTTGGCACTCAAGCAAAAAAAGGTTTGCCATCACTGCCCTACAGCATTCTTTATACAGCAGTGGTTCCCAACCTTTTTGTGATCGAGTACCACTTGGAGGTCCCGTACAGTCGCCGCGTTCCAGAGAAACTAAATTTCCATAATTGTACCGTTCCTTTTTTGGCCCCGCGCATCCAGCAACTGGATTCTCGGGCCGCTGGGACCAGGTGGGTGGCGTGTGGCAACAGTTGCAAATCGTTGCCAGATTATTTTGTGTTAGGCAGTAAACATTTTTGTGAAGTAAAAAATAACTAACTAAAAATCGTTCATGACCCCGAAAGTGTTTGCGTACCACCTGGAAGGCCCTCGCGTACCACTAGTGCTACACGTACCACAGGTTGGGAACCTCTGTTATACAGTATGTCTTTTTTTAGATTTAGATTTATTATTAGAGTTGGAAGGGACCTCGTAGGTCATCTAGTCCAACCCCCTGCTGAAGCAGGAGTTTCTACACCATTTGAGACAGATGGCAGTCCAGTCTCCCCTTGAAGGTCGCAAATGTTGGGGCTCTCACAACGTCCGCTGGCAATGTGTTCCACTGGTTGATCGCTCTCACCGTCAGAAAGTTTCTCATCACTTCCAGGTTGAATCTCTCCTTCGTCAACTTCCATCCGTTATTCCTTGTTTGGCTTTGTGGTGCCATAGAGAACAGCCTGACCCCCTCCTCTCTGTGGCATCCCCTCAAGTTTTATATGAACGTTTATATGAACTTTTATATGAACTACGCCAGTGATGGCTAACCTTTTTCTCATTGTGTGACGGCACCCATAATGTAATGTGCCCCCCTGCACATGCACGCATGACCCCCCCACGCTCCCCACACCCTGATGCATGTGCACGTGACCCCCTCCACGCTTCCCCCGAGACCTCACCCGCCCCCCATTTTGGGCCTAGCGGGCCTCCCTGCAGCCTCCTGGGCCCAAAAATGGGCTGTGGGAGGGGCACGCCGCACCCCCTGCGCTCCCCCATCCTCCCCCGCATGTGAATGCGACCCCACCCCCTGCGTGTGTGCGCACAACCCCCTGCACATGTGTGTGCATATCCTGCATGCGCCCCATCCGCTACGCATCTCAAAAATCAGCTGGCTGGCGGGAGGCATGCACACGCAGGGGCAGTGGAGCTGAGCTGGACGACAACTTGCATGCCCGCAGAAAGGGCTCTGCATGCCAGCTGTGGCACGCATGCCATAGGTTCGCCATCACGGGACTAAGCCTTCCACCAGACCAGCCAGCGTAACCAATGCACCTCTAAAGTTTGCTAAATGGAAGAAAATATCCCAAATCTTGTGGATTATTTTTTTGATGTTTTTTTAATTTGATTTTAATAGAGTTCTATGATCTGTTTCTATTTTGAATATTATATTTTGCAGTGATTATTTAATTTTGTGAGCCGTACAGAGTCACTGATATGAGATGGGCATCTATATATACAGTAATTTGAATGAATGAAGAAATGAATGAATAGGGAAAACAGAACGTTCACAATTAAGACTATTGTATCTGTCTTGAATCTGTGACAATGCATATACAGGTAGTCCTCAACTTATAACAGTTTGTTTAGTGACTGTTCAGAGTCTATCTATCTATCTATCTATCTATCTATCTATCTATCTATCTATCTATCTATCTATCTATCTATCTATCTATCTATCTATCTATCTATCTATCATCTATCTACCCACCCACCCACCCACCCACCCATCCCACCCCACCCCACCCCACCCCACCCCATCCCATCCATACCTACCTACCTACCCACCTACCTATTTTATCTATCCATATCTATGCCATGCCATGCCATGCCATGCCATCCCGTCCCATCCATATCTATCTATCTATCTATCTATCTATCTATCTATCTATCTATCTATCTATCTATCTATCTATCTATCTATCTATCTATCTATCATCTATCTACCCACCCACCCACCCACCCACCCATCCCACCCCACCCCACCCCACCCCATCCCACCCCACCCCACCCCATCCCACCCCATCCATACCTACCTACCTACCCACCTACCTATTTTATCTATCCATATCCATATCTATGCCATGCCATGCCATGCCATCCCGTCCCATCCATATCTATCTATCTATCTATCTATCTATCTATCTATCTATCTATCTATCTATCTATCTATCTATCTATCTATCTATCTATCTATCTATCTATCTATCTATCCATCCATCCATCCATCCATCCATCCATCCATCCATCCATCCATCCATCCATCCATCCATCCGCACTCCCGTTCCTGAACCGGTAGCAAAGGTAAGTGAAACCCACCACTGATGCAGTGCGAGTGTGTGTGTGTATATATATTTCACTTGACAACTACAGTGATTTGCTTAACAACTGTGACAAAAAAGGTCATAAAATGGGGCACAACTCCTTTGTTTAGCAACAGAAATTGGGGGTTAATTATGGTCGTAAGTCGAGGACTACCTATGACTGAATATTTTCCCCTTCTTTTCCCTTTCATTCCCCCCCCCCTCCACATCGTGTCCAGCATGAGTGGTCACAGGGTTGTCCCGGAGTCGGTTGTACACTTTTACAGCGCAACAAAATATGCTGTGACGGCTTTAACCGAAGGGCTTCGGCAGGAACTAAGAGAAGCAAAGACACACATACGAGCCACGGTGAGTAACTCTGATTGAACTCTTTTGCTTGTCTGAAGGCCTGGGTTCAGTTCCCAGCATCTCTGCCAAGCTTTGTGAGTCAGAAAAGATTTATCTTTTCCAAAAGTGACCAGATCAGAATATCCTCATCAACGGATCAGGTTTATGGACATTCATGATGCTAGTCCTGTTTGTTTGCACTGTGTGCATAGAGCATCGTTGGCAAATTTCCGGTCAGGCTGTGTCCAAACAGTCTACAGTAGTGTTTCTCAACCGTGGCCCCTTTAAGTTGGGTGGACTTCAACGCCCAGAATTCCCTAGTGCTGGGGAATTCTGGGAGTTGAAGTCCACCCATCTTAAAGGGGCCACGGTTGAGAAACACTGGGCTACAACGTCAATCACTCCCAGTCAGTGAAACCCCCTCCCCTATTTTATTTATAAATCTATTTATTCCATTTATTTATATATGGTTCCTTGAATATTTGGATATCAGCTCCAAAGTGGGCTAGAGATTATAGGCATGGCCAGATGATTGATGGGGACCTTATGGAATTGATTAAGATGTAGAATAGGATAGGATAGGATAGGATAGAATAGAATAGAATAGAATAGAATAGAATAGAATAGAATAGAATAGAATAGAATAGAATAGAATAGAGAATGGGAATGGGAATGGGAATAAGAATAAGAGGAATAGGAATAGGAATAGGAATAGGAATAGGAATAGGAATAGGAATAAGAATAAGAATAAGAATAAGAATAAGAATAAGAATAAGAATAAGAATAAGAATAAGAATAAGAATAAGAATAAGAATAAGAATAAGAATAAGAATAAGAATAAGAATAAGAATAAGAATAAGAATAAGAATAAGAATAAGAATAAGAATAAGAATGGAATGGAATGGAATGGAATGGAATAAAATAGAATATAAAATATAGAATAGAATAGGAATAGGAATGGAATAGAATGGAATGGAATGGAATAGAATAGAATAGGGAATGGGAATAGGAATACGAATGTGAATGTGAATGTGAATGTGAATGTGAATAAGAATAGGAATGGAATGGAGTGGAATGGAATATAAAAAATAGAATAGAATAGAATAGAATAGAATAGAATAGAATAGAATAGAATAGAATAGAATAGAATAGAATAGAATAGAATAGAATAGAATAGAAACAGAAACAGAAACAGAAACAGAAACAGAAACAGAAACAGAAACAGAGTTCAAAGGGACCTTGGAGGTCTTCTAGTCCAACCCCATGCTTAGGCAGGAAACTCTGAATTTATTTTTAACATCTGATTGGATTTACTTAGATGTCTACGGAGATCCTCAGTCATCCAGGTCATGGTGGTCCCAAAGATGCTTTCCCAAAAGACATCTGGATTTTTCTTGGGTTTTTTTCCCCCCGTGAAAACCTTCCACTTCTCATCCAAGAAACTTTTTGGAGGAGAAGCGAAACGTTTTCAAGGAAGAACCCAAGAAAGTCCAGTTGCCCGGCTTCCCAAACACGACAAACCCTCTGAAGTGAACTCAAATATTCTTTTATTAGGAGTGCCAGCAGCCCCGACAAAAAGTTTATCTCTCACTGCTGGCTAACAAGTCCGTCCGTCCGTCCGGGAGATGAATAGCTGTCTGCCACATCTATTCATCTCCGCCCCCTGCCTTTTATCCCCAGAGCTAGGGTGGGGCTTCGCTAGCAGCGGTGGCTCTTCCGTCCCAAGGACCGGCTCATAGATTCCCACTGCTCTCCTCTCCTCTGCCTTCTGCACATCCACGCATCAGGCACTGGACCCAACTCTTCCACCTCTTCCTCATCAGCCACCTCCAGACCTGGGGGCTGTTGACTCTCCACCTGAGGGCTGACGGATGGCCCAGGCTCCGCCTCTGTCTCTCCCTCTCTGCCAACTCCATTCCCTCTTCCCCCTTGATGCCTTGATGCTGACCCTGACTCCCATACCGCCTCCTCCTCTTCCTCTGATTTCGCTGCTAAAAGGGCTGGCTGCTGACAGGCCACAACATATATACTGTACATATATATATGTGTGTGTACAATCGGATGCTGTTTTTCTTTTTTCCTGTTTTATTCCTATTTTTTCTTTCTTTAGTGTATTTCTCCAGGTCTGGTCGAGACTGGATTCGCTTTTAAACTGCACGATAATGATCCGGAAAGAGCTGCTGCTACATATGAGAGTATTAGGGTAAGACAAAAACCCACAGAGCTACAGAGGGGTGATTTTGGTTAATAGAAATGTAACTTCTATTAACCAACTTCTGGGCAGGGCACCCCAAAATTGGAGGGATTCTAGCGGTGGTAGGAAAGACATCCCTATAATTCAATCTAAATTTATACAAAAATCATTGGGTTTATATAATTATAGGTAGTCCTTGTCTTACAACCATTGGTTTAGTGACTCTTCAAAGTTATAGCAGCACTGAAGTAAAGCCACTTATGACTGGTCCTCACACTTACGACGGTCACAGCATCTCTACAGCCACCTGATCAAAATTAGGGTGCTTTTGGCAACTGGCATGTATTGATAAGGGTTGCAGCATTCTTGGGATCATGTGATCAACATTTGAGAGCGTCCCAGCCAGCTTTTAACAAACAAAGTCAATGGAGGAAGCAGGATTTGCATAATGACTGCATGATTCACTTAACAACTGCAGAGAATTGGCAAAAAAAGGTTGTAAAACCCAGACATGACTCAAATTAACAACTGCCTCATATAGGAACAGAAATTCTGTTCCTAATTGCGGCCATAAGTCGAAACTACCTGTCCTGCAAAGGTGGTTGATAATTTTCCCCTTGGGACATTTTAAGATTTCATTTGATAGTAATTTTTGACATTTGGAGGTGGTGTCTGGTCTTAGGAGAAGCCATCCTGAAAAATGGTGATGTATTTATCCAGACAGAAGGCAAGTTTCTCAGATACAGCAGTCCTCGACTTATAACCGTTTGTTTAGTGACTGTTTGAAGTTACAACAGCACAGGGAAAAAAGCGACACCATTTTTTCACCGTTACAACATCCCAATGGTCGCGTGATCAAAATTTGGACGTTTGGCTCATAGTTATGACTGTTGCAGTCCCAGGATCAGGCGATCCCATTTTGCAACCTTCTGACCAGCAAAGTCAATGGAGAAGCCAGATTCACTTAACAACTGTGTTACTAACTTAAACATCTACAGTGATTCACTTAACAACGGGGGCAAGAAAGGTCGTGAAATGAGACAAAACTCACTTAACAACTGTCTTGCTTAGCAAAGGAAATTTTGGGCTCAATTCAGGGGTTCCAATTACCTTCCCTACCGGTTCGCATCGTATGTGAAGTCCACCCCTGTCCTTTTGGCTATTTTTTTTAAAGTGTTTTGTGTGTGTGTGTGTGTGTGTGTGTGTGTGTGTGTAACATTTTTTTGCTGATAAATGAAAATAAAGGGCAACTATTATAGATCTATTTCGAGCTATTTTGCTCTCGTCAGATAGCCATACCCTTAGTGGGATTTGAACCTGGACAGTCTGCTTATAAGGCAGAAGTGTTAACCTCTAGGCCAGGTTCTCTTCACTATCAGCTCTTCATCAGGAAAGGGTTATATATGTTTTTTCTGTCGAGTCATCCTGGTGTATGGAAGGAAACATCACAGTTTCCTTTTGCCTTTCGGCCCCTATATATTATTATTTTTTCACCAAACTTACACAAACATCCATACATATACCATATTATCAAAACATCCATAGTGATATATTTCTATCCAAAGAATCATAAACATATATCCTTAGTTGCTCCTTTTATACTTTTATCCCCAGTCTGCTTTCCTTCTATATTTCATACTACTCCCCTCCCTCTATCTCCCTCTCTCCCCTCTACCTTCTTCCTCCTTCTCTACCTCTTTCCTACTTCCCTCCTCTCGCTCTCCCCTTCCTTTCTACTTCCTCTTCCTCCCTCTTGTCCTTTCCTGAGTAATCCAATCTTAATCCATTCTATGGTTAGCAGACTAGTAATTCAGAAACCCTACCTTCATTCCAACATCGGAGCTGTTTCTTAAACTTGTACCTTTCCCTTTATCTATACCTATATATTTAATACATTCTACCAGGTATATCTACTATTGTTCTAATGCTGCCTCCTTCCTCCTATATTTGTCGCTTGGGTCTACCACCTCTAATTTTCAACTTTCTTCCAAATTAATCGCTTCCTTTTGGCTGTTAGAAAGAGGTTACCATCACTGTACTTATTCATTTTGTTTCCGTGTGAGAGAAACAGTTGTATTTGAGAGAGATTACAGTATTGGCACATGCAGATTGACTTTATAAATGGGTTAGCCAAGACTTAACTTCGAGCTAATCTGCCAAGAAATCCATAATCTCAGTAGACCTTTGAACTTCCTGCCTGTTCCTTCCTTTTCAGCAACTTCTATTCTTAGCAAGAGCAGAGCACCCTCTTCATTCATCAGTAATTTTGGGGTGGGGGGTGGGGGGCAGCAAAGCCTTCAGTTTTGTTGCCAGTAAATTGGATACATGCAAAAGGGGGAATCAATTAATTTAGCAACCAATTTCTTTTTAAAAAATAATAATCTTTATTCGGTTTTTTCGTTAAAAATACAGAAAAAGAAAGAAAGCTAACTTACACAACAAACAAGACAGAACACAAACACAAAATAGAACAGAGATTACATACAATTACACATAATATACATATCCATTTTAACAGCTTTTCAAAATCTTACTATATCCAATTTTATGTTACCTTATTGTTTGGTTTCTTTTAACCTTTATTAGTCTTCGTCTAAATCTATCTAACTTACTGTAAGTTTGTTTAACTTACTATATGTCTCATATCTGTAACATATATACAAACAAATCTCATTTATTTGTCTCATATCTATAACATATATACAAATAAATCTCACCTTTACATTTTTTTTTCTTAATCAAATCTTGTTTTGTGACCAGATTTTTAAATTTTTGTTTTGTTTTAACCAGCGATACCATTTTCTCCATATTTCATAAAATTCGGAGTCTTCTTTTCCATGTATCTCCATCGTAGGTTTGCACATTTCTGAGCATTCAAGTATTTTTCTAATTATCATATTGGAGGTAGGGATGATGTCTGTTTTCCAGTTCTGTGCATACAGTAATCTGGCTATTTTGCAACCAATTTCATAGGCCCTTAGTTAGAAGTCATTCATTCAATTAATATAAATTTAGGATTTTGTCCTCTCCTTTTTTGGGGACTGGCTTCTGGCGGATATGTATACACAGGTACCTGTCTCTGTTTCACACGTGCAAGTGTGTCACACACTTGGGGTTGTGTTTGCTTACTTTATTTCCGTTCTACTTATCATAATACCTTGGGCAGGATAGAGTCAAGTTATTACAAAATATAATTGACAAATAAAATACGCCCTCAACCCACATTAAAATAACTAAATGCGGGAAACCATTTAAAAAAAAATCACCAAATATTATTTTCAGAAAGTAAAAAAAAAACTCTTTGGAAAAGTATAGTTTTAATACCTTTAACAACATCAAACAAAGCTATTCTGTCTCGGAATGAATGCTGAGCATTATTGCTAACTTGGCTAAGCTACAGGGATCTTTGGACTATTTTGGCAAACAGAGATGAATCCTGATGTGGGGTTAGAATTGTGAGTCTTTCTAGACTTCTTGACTCCACCTTACCTCTAGCCCTGGACAGAAAGCTGTTTGTGCTTCCACATTCCTGAACTCTGGGGCATGTTAAGGTAATTTTGGACTCTGAACTGTGAGGTCACGTTGGTAGAGTGAGCGGGAAGGTGGATGGCACAGTACAATGTTCCACAAGCTTGGTGATTTTAAGCTATGTGGACTTTGACTCCCAGAATCCCCCAGCCAGTGTGCTTAAAGTTGAGTGAACTATAACTCCCAGAATCCACCTGTCAGTGTGCTTTGTCAGAGTAATGAAGATTTAAATGCTGACCAGCTGCTGTAAATGCTGATGCAAGGAGGATGAGTCAGCTGGCTTATTGTCACTTTAAGACTGAGGATGAGTCAGCAGGGTTACTGCCACTTTAAGAAGCTGTCTATATAAGGGAGGCCCTGAGAAGGTGTCTCCCCTCTCCTCGTGTATCACTCTCCTGGAGTTGAAGATTGATTGATTGCCTGGTATGTGCCTACCACGTGTGTGTATGTATATATATGACTTGTATATAAACCACTGTTTGTAAGACAAACCTCTGTGTACTGTCTTTTGCTCTTGGGTTGTCTCAAAATAGTAGTCATGCTGCGCACACTCTGACATGCTTGAAGATGTGTGGAGTTCAATTCCCAGAATCCCCCAGCCAGTGTGCTTAAAGTTGCATTAACTTCAAATCCCAGAATCCCCCAGCCTGCATGTTTATGGAGACTCTCAATCATCCAGGTCATGGTTGTCTCAAAGGTACTTTTTCAGGAGGCAACTGGATTTTTCTTGTTTTTTCTTTGAAGACGTTTCACTTCTCATCCAAGAAGCTTCTTCAGCTCTGACCGGAGGGTGGGGAATGGAAGGATTTATACTCCTTGCAGATAGTTGGTCATTTGCATCCTTTTAGAGAGTCGTTGAGGCCACTTGGAGGTTTATCTGTGTCCTCAGGGTCACCTGAGTAGTGCTCCTGGTTCCTGCAGCCTGCAATTTTTTTTCTGGAAATCCGTTCATACCCTCACACCTTCCATTCCCCACCATCCAGTCAGAGCTGAAGAAGCTTCTTGGATAAGAAGTGAAATGTCTTCAAAGAAAAAAACCAAGAAAAGTCTAATTGCCTCCTGAAAAAGCACCTTTGGGCCCCCAGCCTGCATGCTTTAAAAGATATGGGTATCAACTCCCAGAATCCCCCGACCAGTGTGCTTAAAGTTGTGTGAACCTGAACTCTCAGAACCCCCCAGCTGGCATGCTTTAAGAGGTATAGATATCAACTTTCAGAATCCCACAGCCAGCGTGCTTGAAGATATGTGGACTTCAATTCCCAGAATCCCCCAGTCAGCGTGTTTCAAGATGTGTGGACTTCAATTCCCAGAATCTCTCAACCAGTGTCTGTTAAGCCATGTGGACTTCAACTCCCAGAATCCTGCTGGCTGAGGAATTCTGGGTGTTGAAGTCCACACACCTTAAAATTTGCTAATCTTGGAAAAAGATGATAGCCAATGACACTAGTGTTTGAATTATCTGCGTATCAGAGAGAGAGGGGGTTTCTGGCTTGATTTTTCTCACTAGGCTCAAGGTTGACTCAGCCTTCCATCCTTCCGAGGTCGGTAAAATGAGGACCCAGATTGTTGGGGGCAATATGCTGAACTCTGTAAACCGCTTAGAGAGTGCTGTAAAGCACTATGAAGCGGTATATAAGAAAAGTGCTATTGCTATTGCTATTTTTATCAATTTTCTAAGTAACATTGGGGCCAGGGAATTGCTCTGGCTCTCTAGGACCACCAGCTTGGACCCACCAACAAGCAACAGCTGGTGAGACATCCTTGATGGACAAGATAGAAATGAATGTCAAACTTTCAAAAATGCAGTGACTTCTGAAATCTTGGCAATAGAGAACAGGAGGATGGGTGATGGAGAAAGACTGACTGGGGCAACCATTTTGAAAATCTGCTGGTAGTTGTTCCCTGTTTCATGATCCTTCACACATACATACATGCTCCAACACTGGAAATTTTAAAGAAGAGATTGGACAACCATTTGTCTGAAATGGTATAGGGCGGTGTTGGCGAACCTTTTCGGCACCGAGTGCTGAAACGGGATCCCACGCACGCGCGGGGGAGCACCCAAAACTGGAAGAGCAGCTCCCTGCCGCCCCGGCCACCTGGTCTTCCGGTTTCTGAGCGCGAAGATCAGCTCGCCAGTGCACATGTGCACACCAGAATCCAGAAGCTCAGCTTCCCGGCACATGAATGCGTGTGCTGGGGGGGTGCTCTCCCGGTTTCCGGTACCCCCCTGCACACAAAGACCAGCTGGGTAGTGCGTATGCACGGGCCAGAACCCAGCAGAGCAACGGGCGACGGCTAACATGCCCGGAGAGATGGCTCTGCGTGCTACTTCCAGCATGCGTGCCTTAGGTTCGCCATCATGGGTATAGGGTGTCCTGCCTGAGCAGGGGGTTGGACTAGAAGACCTCCTAGGTCCCTTCCAATTCCAATATTCTGTTATTCTATTCTGCATTCTGTTTCTGTCTCTTTCCTAGTGTCTAAAAGCTGAAGATATGGCCAATGCTGTAATATACGTTCTCAGCGCTCCGCCTCATGTACAGGTAGGACCGTGGATTTTCTGGCTTTTTTTTTGTAAATGGGTGGGATGGGGGAAGATTATTTCCATGATGGTCCCTGCCTGGGGGAGGAAATGGCATCCCCACACTTCCCCACAAGTGATGCAAAAATTATTCTGACTTTATGGAATCACTAACTCAAGGATGCTATGACATCACTAGTGCAATGACATCATTCTGTGCATAATGTTGGTGTGCTTCTGTCAGGTTTCTATGACTACAGATAGGGGAGTTGAAGCCCACAAGTCTTCAAAATTTTAAGCCGAATTTGGAGACTCCTGCCTTCAGTCTCCAACAGGTTTAGTGAGTGCTGGACGCCCGTGTTAAATAGCAATAGCACTTAGACTTATATACCGCTTCATAGTGCTTTACAGCCCTCTCTAAGCGGTTTACAGAGTTCAGCATATTGCCCCCAACAATCTGGGTCCTCAGAGTTAAAGAACTCTAAAAACCTTCTGTGGGATCCTTGAAATTTGTTGCAGGTAATCCTCGACTTATAACAGTTCATTTAGTGACCAAAGTTACAACGGCACTGAAAAAAGTGACCTAAGGCCAATTTTCACACTTATAATCATTGGCAGCATCCCCATGGTCACGTGATTTACATTCGGATGCTCGACAACTGACTCACATTTACGACGGTTCCAGTGTCTTGGAATCACGTAAACCCCTTTTGCGACCTTCTGACAAAGTCGATGGGGAAACCGGAATTCACTTAACAACCGTGTGGCTAATTTAAGAATCGCAGTGATTCGCTTAACGAAGGCGGCGGGAGAAGTTAAAAAACGGGGCAAAACTCGCTTAATTTAATAATTTAATTTAATTTAATTTAATTTAATTTAATTTAATTTAATTTAATTTAATTTAATTTAATTTAATTTAATTTAATTTAATTTAATTTAATTTAATTTAATTTAATTTAATTTAATTTAATGGATTTCTATGCCGCCCAACTCCCTGGGGACTCTGGGCGGCTCACAACATGTTAGATTCCATTACAAATATAAAATACAATAATTAAAATATATAACAAATATAAAATACAATAATTAAAAAATACAAAAATTAAAAAGAGTATCTCATATTATAATCATGGGGGGAGACCCATATCTAGTCTGGTTGGTCTCACTTTCACCCCGCCTGCCGGAAGAGCCAAGTTTTTATTGCTTTACGGAAGGCCAGCAGGGTGGGGATGGTCCTGATCTCCGGGGGAAGTTGGTTCCACAGGGAGGGAGCTCCCACAGAGAAGGCCCTCCCCCTCGGCCCCGCCAGCCGGCATTGTTTGGTCGATGGGACCTGGAGGAGGCCGACTCTGTGGGCCCTGACCGGTCGTAGGGAGGTATGCGGCAGGATGCGGTCCCGAAGGTAACCTGGCCCTGAGCCATGTAGGGCTTTACAGGTAACGACCAACACCTTAAATTGGATCCGGAGACTAATGGGCTTAACAAATTTCTCACTCAGCAACCTCAATTTTGGGCTCCATTGTGGTTGAGGACTACCTGCCTTCCGCTCAATTTCACCCAGCGGCGGTGACCAAACTCCCTTTGTGTCTTCCAGATCGGTGATATTCAGATGAGACCCACCGAACAAATGTCATAGCGGAGGACGAAGAGAATGGGAGCCGTGTGTCCGGTGCAGGGACACCCTTTCTCCAAACAGGGTTTTCTCCAGATGACCGATGACTTTCTAAGGGCCTCAGGGCCCGCAGCCCCTTCGCCCGTATCGCTCTCCTCAGCTGAACTTACCTCAGTGGAAACTGACAGGAAAATCCAGTCTTCACCATAATTCCTCCACTCGGCCCTTTGTTCTCCCCACCATGGTTAATTTGTAAGCAACCGTTCCCAGCACACTACATCACCGGAATTCTGATTTTCGGGGGAAAGGGACTGACAGTGGATCCGCACGGCGACCGTTTCATGAGCCGATTCCCTTCAGCTTTCCTTTGTGACTTGCAACCAATGTACGATTTTCTGGAAATGCATTGAAACCGAAACGCTGCCCCGTCTTTTTCTTCCCAGGTGGTAACCCCCAAACCATTAAAATCAGAGGTGGGCTGCTGGGGGTTCGCAGGGGTTTGGTAGAACCTCTAGCTAAGATTCTGTGCAGTTTGGAGAACCCCCAAATCCCACTCCCCGCCCACTGTGCCCCTCCCAGGAATCCCCACACGGCCCATTTTAGATGCAGGTAAGTGCAGGGCATGCCCGGAGGCTCGGGAGGGCGAAAAACGGGCCTACCGGAAGTTCAGGAAGGCCGGAAATGGGTCAGTTTCCGGCCTCCAGAGGGCCTCCGGAGCCTGGGGAGGCCATTTTCACACTCCCGGAGGCTCGAGGAAAACCTCTGGAGGCTGGGGAGGGCAAAAACGCCTCCCCCCCACCGTGGTGAGAAGGTTGACTAGGCCACGCCCACCATGGCCATGCCCACCCAGCAACCGGGCAGAGAACCCCTTGCTAAATTTTTTGAAGCCCACTCCTGGTTAAAATAGAATATTTTCCATCTTCTGGGCACTGAGGAGTTGCCTTAAAACCCATTAAATGAGAACGAAAGCCAGCCAGCTTAGAAGCAATTTCCATTCTCTTAGAGCAGAGATGGGCTGGGATCGCAGATTCAAATATTTGCAGCTTTTTAGTTAATATACAGGTAGTCCTTGACTTACAACAGTTCGTTTAGTGACCGTTCAAAGTTAGCACAGCACTAGAAAAAGTGACTTATGACCGTTTTTCACAGTTACGACCTTTGATGTATCCTCATGACTGTGTGATCAAAATCCAGGTGCTTGGCCACTGGTTCATATTTATGACCGTCGCTGTGTCTCAAGGTCACGTGATCCCCTTTTGCAACCTTCTGAGAAGCAAAGAAACCAGATTCACTTAACAACTGGGTTACTAACTTATCAACTGCAGTGATTGATTTAACAGCTGTGGCAAGAAAAGTTGTAAAATGGCGGCAAAACTCACTAATACATGTTTCACTTAACAACAGAAATTTTGGCCTCAATAGTGGTCGTAAGCCTAGGACTAGCTGTATATATATCAACTAGCTCTCTATATATCAACTACCCCTATTTTTCGGAGTATAAAACGCACCTTAGTTTTTGGGGAGGAAAATAGGGGAGAAAGAATTCTGCCTAACAGGTATTCATCTGGCTACTCCTTAGCCTGATCAGCTTCAGCACATTAGTTCGCTCGCTGGTTTTGAGGTTGGGGCTGTGCTTGTAAAGCACAGCTGATCATCGGAGGGAGCAGCAAGTAGAAAAGCAGACAAAGCACGGAGGCGCGCGGGAGGCGTACATATGTGTGGCAGAGCTGAGCTGGGGCGACGGCTCGCGTGCCCACAGAGTGGGCTCTGTGTGCCACCTCTGGCATGCATGCCATAGGTTCGCCACCACAGGAATAGAATAGAATAGAATAGAATAGAATAGAATAGAATAGAATAGAATAGAATAGAATAGAATAGAATAGAATAACAGAATTGGAAGGGACCTTGGAGGTCTTCTAATCCAACCCCCTGCTTGGGCAGGAAACCCTACACTACTTCAGACAAATGGTTATCCAACATCTTCTTAAAAACGTCCAGTGTTGGAGCATTCACAACTTCTGGAGGCAAGCTGTTCCACGGATTAATTGTTCTAACTGTCAGGGAATTTCTCCTTAGTTCTAAGTTGCTTCTCTCCTTGTTTAGTTTCCACCCGTTGCTTCTTGTCCTGCCCTCAGGTGCTTTGGAGAATAGCTTGACTCCCTCTTCATCATCATCATCATCCAATGATATTTCAGTCAATGATATTTGTGAACATTTTTAAATTTCAGTTGACCAAGTTTCATAAAAGTTTATAATCATAAAGCTGCAATAGCCATAAAGGTGAGCTGGTTGCCAAGCACCCAAAATGCGATCACATGATCATGTGTGGGTGTGGCCACTGTAATTTTGAAAATGAGTTGCCTGTAGCTATGGGAGATCTGTTGTAATTTGGAATGGTCTTTAAGCTAAGCGACTGGTCCAGTGATGGGTTCCTACCAGTGCAGTCCAGTGCGTAGCTCCGGTAGGAAGCGGTCGATTGCGCAATTTGCACGTGACCGCTGCGGTGCCGTCTTTGCCGGTCCGTCGCGTGCATAGCCATCTTTTTAAAAGAATTTTTGGGCTTTTTTGCTTCTGCGCATGCGTGGAAGCAAAATCTCACACGTACGTGCATCTCCTCGCAAGATTTCGGTGAGATTTTGCTTCCGCGCATGCGCGGAAGCAAAATCGTGCAAGGGGGCGTGCGCGCGTAGCGAGCTTGTGCACACACGAAACATGGAGATGCGCACGCAGCGCACCGGTATCGGTAAGTGAGCAACCCGCCCCTGGACTAGTCGTAAATCAAGGGCTACCTGTACAATGGTGGCTGCCATCTTGTCTTTTTAAAGCAGCCCCCCTTTCCCTCAGCACCCAGCTCCCAACAATGCTTTGCGAAGGAGCAATGACATCATTACAAGCGCCAATGACGTGGTGTGCCATGGTCACTTGCACAAAAACATCACAATGCACAACTTTCGCCCCTCCTTGCACAATGGGGGACACCTATGGGCAATAATTATTATTCTTTGTGTGTGTTTTGTGTTGGGAGGTGCCCAAGCATCTGCCCCTTTGTATTATTTTAAACAGAATAATAACTCTATCATAGGATTTTTATGTTTTATGTTTTATTTATTTTGTATTCTGCCTTTATTATATATTTTTTTACAAATAATTCCAGGCACTGAACATATTCAATGCAAATAATCCTCAACTTACAACCACAATTGAGCCCAAAATTTATGTCGCTAAGTGAGAATTTTGCCCCATTTTAGCACTTTTCTTACCAAAGTTGTTAAGTGAATCACTGCAGTTGTTAAATTAGTAATCCATTTGTTAAGCGAATCTGGTTTCACAAATGATTTTGCTTGTCAGAAGGTCAGAAAATGTGATCACATGATCTAGGGACACTAACAGTTATAAATATGAGTCCGTTGTCATGCATCTGAATATAAAACACATGATCATGGGGATGCTGCTATGGTCATAAGTCTGAAAAATGGTCATAAGTCACTTTTGCCACTGTAAATGAACGATCACTAGATGAACTGTTATAAGTCAAGGACTATCTGTACACCTATTTTCCCCACCACAACCTTTGAGGTGGGTTGGCTGAGAGAGAGTGACTGGCCCCAAAGTCACCTGTCTTTCATGCCTAAGGCGGGATTAGAACTCAGCGTCTCCTGGCGATTGGCCCAAAGTCAGCCAGTCAGTTTTCATGCCTAAGGCGGGATTAGAACTCAGCGTCTCCTGGCGATTGGCCCAAAGTCAGCCAGTCAGTTTCCATGCCTAAAGCGGGATTAGAACTCAGCATCTCCTGGCGATTGGCCCCAGGTCAGCCAGTTTTCATGACTAAGGCGGGATTAGAACTCAGCATCTCCTGGTGATTGGCCCAAAGTCAGCCAGTCAGTTTTCATTGCCTAAAGTGAGATTAGAACTCAGCATCTCCTGGCAATTGGCTAAAAGTCAGCCGTTTTCATGCCTAAAGCGGGATTAGAACCCAGCATCTCCTGGTGATTGGCCCAAAGTCAACCAGCCGGCTTTCATAGTTAAGGCATGACTTGAACTCACAGTATCCTGTTTTCTAGCAAGGTGCCTTAACCACTAGACCAAATCATATCTACTCTGGTTGGGGTGTGGCAACACATGAAACCCTAAAACTGGATGAACAGTGGCTATTATTCATATAAAACATCCCCAAAAAAGCCCATTATGATTTCAGGTGATGGCTTGGTTCACATAACATACCAAGTACATAGTTGAGTGTCTCTCAACATGTTAAGTCACAAAGTGATCACATTATCAATTGCAGTGATTCACTTAACTATGGCAAGAAAGGCCATAAAATGGGGCAAAACTCACTTAACCACTGTCTGCCTTAGCAACAGAAATTTTGGGCTCAGTTGTGGTCATAAGTTGTATCGCAATTTCAAATCCAGGTTCCCAATTCCATTCTTGGGGTCGGTCCAGTGGTGGGTTCCTACCGGTGCGGTCCACTCTATAGCACTGGTAGTGGCCCGCTGGTGACGTCACAGTACCGGTGCGGTCGGTTGCTGGTGCCTGGGCACCACCATTTTTTTTTTTTAAAAAAAATTAATTTAATTTAATTTTAAAAATTTTCTTCTGCGCATGCCCAGAAACCTGACAATTAAGTCTTTCCCCGTCCCTTCACTTGAAAATAATAAGCTCGCATTTGACACTTTTCCTTCGGTTTTTCCTAAAGCTTCCCAAAGTGGGCGTTTTCTGAAAGCTTAACCTTTTATACTGTTAATTTTATACAGTTTTATACTGTTATTCTTTAGACGAAAACATTGAGGACTGTTAAAAGATACTGTTCTTTTAACAGTCCTCAATATTTTCATCTAAGGAATCCATGACTGAAACCAAAAATGCTGTATGAGACTTGCTTGTCTTTTAACTATAGCATTTTCTGCATATAAAGGTTGCTGTGTTGCCATGGTGTAACACACACTTTGTATGCAAAGCTTTTCATGTAAGGTATAAAATAGCAGAAATAGTAGTAACATCTCTCTGAAATAACTAATATATGACCGGCAAGCTACGCCCGCCTGGTCACATGGCCGGCAAGCCACACCCACAAAATAAGCCACGCCCACAGAGTGGTAGTAAAAAAATTAGGAACCCGCCCCTGGGTCGGTCGTAACTTCGCATAGTCATTAAGCAGCCGGTCATAAATGCAGGACAGCCTGTATAGAAAAGACAATCTGATGTTCTTGTTTATCACTATAAAAAGGATATTCAGACTCTAGAAAGAGTGCAGAGAAGAGCAACCAGGATGATTAGGGGACTGGAGGCAGAGGTGGGTTTCAGCAGGTTCTGACCAGTTCTGGAGAACCGGTAGCAGAAATTTTGAGTAGTTCGGAGAACCGGCAAACACCACCTCTGACTGGCCCCAGAGTGGGGTGGGAATGGAGATTTTGCAATATCCTTCCCCTGCCATGCCCACCAAACCACGCCCACAGAACTGGTAGTAAAATTTTTGGAATCCCATCACTGACTGGAGGCTAAAACAGATGAAGGACGGTTATAGGAACTGGGCATGGCTGGTCTAGTGAATAGAAGGATCAGGGGAGACAGGATAGCAGTCTTCCAATATCTGAAGGGCTGCCACAGAGAGGAGGGGATCAAGCTATTTTCCAAAGCACCCAAAGGCCAGACAAGGAATAATGGATGGAAACTAATCAAGGAGAGATTCAACCTAGAAATAAGGAGAAATTTTCTGACAGTGAGAACAATCAACCAATGGAACAGAAGTTGCCTTCGGAAGTTGTGGGAGCTTTATCACTGGAGGCTTTCAAGAAGAGACTGGACTGCCATTTGTCTGAAATGGTGTAGGGTCTCCTGCTTGGGCGGGAGGTTGGACTAGATGACCTACAAGGTCCCTTACAACACTGTTAATCTGTTAAACTTTTTCCAAAACACATCACTGGTGGCTGAACCATCTCTAAGATGTCAACAATTCCCCCAACTGCTCTGTTTGGGTAGTTTTGAAGTACAAAGATGATTCTGCCTTCCCTTATCTTGTTAGACAAGTGGACAGCTTGCTGACTGGGGAATTCTGGGAGTTGAAGTCCAAACATCTTAAAGTTGATAAGGTTGAAAAATACTGGTTTGCAAAAATCAAGGTGATGCTTGATGACACAAAAAAAAAAAAAAACACATCACATCTGCAAAACAGGGGATTTGCCCAATCAGGTTTGCTATTTTGTCTTTTTTGACACCCGCCCACTCCCATGGAAAAAACACAAACACAAACAGGCGTATTTTAATACCAGCTCCATCATTCCATCTGGAGGCAAACTTGCAGTACATTTCTTCATTACGAGTTATGAAATACCAACATGGGAAGGAGATTTTTTTTTGTTTTGTTTTAACTGGCATGAAATGAACAAACATTTTGACAAACGAACAGACATGGAGTTAATATTTTGTAAAAGACTTAATGGCCCATCCTGCCACATGTTTACCCAGAAATAAGGCTCACTTTCAGACTGGCGCCCGTAAATTCAGCCAAAAGGGCCCAGTTTTATTTTTATTTTCAGGTTGTATTCAGAGCTGAGCTGAAGCTGAAAACACGGTGGGTTGCCTAAGGTGAATGGAGAATTCCTGGCCAAGGCCAGCCTTGGAACAAGCTTTTCTCATTTAATCTCGGCCGCCACGCTTCGCTGCTTCTGTTTTTAGCGTCGAAAATATGTCCCTTTGGCAAATTCAGGGGATTGTTTCCAAAGCATTGCGCTGGACTTAGGACCGAATAGGATGCAGTTAATGATTTAAAACTTCTGCTGCTAAAGATTTGTTAAAAATTAAACACTGCAGGGATTAGGAAGAAAAACCCACCAAAAAGCCCCCCAAACAAAATCGGAAATATTTAATTTATGAGCCGTGTTTTTCCCAACATACATATCAGTCTTCCCTCTCTACTTTTCCCCACAACAACCCTGTGAGGTAGACTACATCGGGTGGGGCTGGAGCAAAATCAAACCATGAGAGTTCATGGCTGTGGGGGGAAGGAATAGCAATAGCACTTAGACTTATATACCGCTTCATAGTGCTTTACAGCCCTCTCTAAGCGGTTTACAGAGTTCAGCATATTGCCCCCAACAATCTGGGTCCTCATTTTACCCACCTCGGAAGGATGGAAGGCTGAGTCAACCTTGAGCCGGGTGAGATTTGAACAGCTGAACTGCTGAACTAGCAGTAGCCTGCAGTGCTGCATTTAACCACTGCGCCATCTCAGCTCTCTGAGGAAGGGGAGAAGGTTGGCCAAAAAGGCCAACGCAGTCCTGAGCTGCATAAATAGAGAGATACAATCAAGGACCAGAGAGGTATTAGTACCACTCTATAAAGCCTTGGTCAGACCACACCTAGAGTACTGCATCCAGTTTTGGTCACCACACTACAAAAAAGACATTGAAACCCTAGAGAAAGTGCAGAAGAGAGCAACCAGGATGATAAAGGGTCTGGAAAATAAAACATACAAAGAGCGGTTGCAGGAACTGAGCTTGGCCAGTCTGGCGAAGAGAAGGACCAGCGGTGACACGATAGCAGTGTTCCAATACTTGAGGGGATGCCCCAGAGAGGAGGGGGTCAGGCTGTTCTCCAAGGCACCAAAAAGCCAAACAAGGAATAACGGATGGAAGCTGACCAAGGAGAGATTCAACCTGGAAGTGAGGAGAAACTTTCTGACGGTGAGAGCGATCAACCAGTGGAACAGCTTGCCAGCGGAGGTTGTGAGAGCCCCAACACTTGAGACCTTCAAGGGGAGACTGGACTGCCATCTGTCTCAAATGGTGTAGGAACTCCTGCTTGAGCAGGGGGTTGGACTAGATGATCTACAAGGTTCCTTCCAACTGTAATAATAAATCTAAATCTAAAAACTAAGGTGCCAGGTGCGCACCTTAATCCTGATACTACTGAAAGAGGGTATTTTATTTAGCACGGGTAGTCCTAAACTTATGACCACAATTGAGCCCCAAATTTCTGTTGCTAAGCAAGACAGTGCGTTTTGCCCCCTTTTACGACCTTCCTTGCCACTGTTGTTAAGTGAATCACTGCAGTTGTTCAGTTAGTCACCCGGTTGTTAAGTGAATCTGGTTTCCCCATTGACTTTGCTCGTCAGAAAGTCGCAACAGGTGATCACGTGACTCCAGGACAATGCAACCGTCATAAATATGAATCAATTGCCAAGCATCTGAATTTTGATCACGGGGTCATGGGGATACTGCAATGGTCGTTAAGTATTGTTGGGAGAAAAATCTGGTCTGGTTCCAAGCCGGGAGAAAGATGCAGGAGCCAATGAATTTGGAGGCAGGCTGTAGGAAAGAAGGTCTCTATTTGGGATTAAGAAGTGACTCAGCATCGGTTCTGGGACAGCTGACAGCCTGGCATGGGGAGTAGAGTGATTTTTATACCCTTTTGGACTTTTGAAATTGAGATGTCTAGTGGGGTTATTTGAGTAGATTAGATTAGATTAAAAGGACCAGGGGAGACACGGCTCCAATATTTGAGGGGCTGCCATAGAGAGGAGGGGGATCAAGCTATTTTCCAAAGCACCCAAAGGCCAGACAAGGTTTTAATGGATGGAAACTGAACAAGGAGAGATTCAACCTGGAAATAAGGAGACATGTTCTGACAGTGAGAGCTGTTCAACCAATGGAACAGCTTGCCACCAGAAGTTGTGGGAGCTTCATCACTGGAGGCTTTCAAGAAGAAACTGGATTGCCCATCTATCAGAAATGGTGTAGGGTCTCCTGCAGAGGGTTGGACTAGATGACCTATAAGGTCCCTTCCAACTCTGTTAATCTGTTATCTGATTCTGTATTGTAATGGTCCTGGGTGGTGGTCAGGGTCAAGGCTAGCCTTGGGGAAAGGTGGGGAATGGAAATTCTGTGTGGCTTGGTGTTTTCTGACTTAATCCTTAATCCTGTCAATCCAGGCTGTCTCAGCCTTCTAACCGGGGTTACTTGAGGCCATTTTGGCTGGGAGGCAGGGATTGATTGATTGATTGATTGATTGATTGATTGATTGATTTATTTATTGATTGATTGATTGATTGATTTATTTATTTATTTATTTATCGTTCTTATAGGCCGCCCAACTCCCGTAGGACTCTGGGCGGCGTACAACATAGAAAAGAACAATTAGTTAAAAAGAACATTAAGAAAATTAAAAATACATATAAAAATTAAAAAATATTTCCAACATTCGTACATGGGGAGGCCATATCTCAACCCATTGGTCTCTAAACCCATGCCTGCCGGAAGAGCCATGTTTTCACGGCCTTACGGAAGGCCAGTAAGGTGGGGATAACCGGGATAACCCGGTGGTAGTTGGTTCCACAGAGACGGAGCTCCCACAGAGAAGGCTCTCCCCCGCGGTCCCGCCAACCGGCATTGCTTGGTTGAAGGGACCTGGAGGAGACCGACTCTGTGGGATCTAACCGGTCGTAGGGAGGAATGAGGTAGGATGGGGTCCCGAAGATATCCTGGCTCCAAGCCATGTAGGGCTTTAAAGGTCAGAACCAACACCTTAAATTGCGTCCGAAGACTAATGGGCAGCCAATGCAGCTGGCGGAAAATAGGTGTTACGTGGGTGTATCTTGGTGCACCCACCACAGCACACGCAGCTGCATTTTGCACCTGTTGCTATGTCCCAAAGGTGCTTTTTTCAAGAGGCAACTGGACTTTCTGGTTTTTCTTTTGAAGACGTTTCGCTTCTCATCCAAGAAGCTTCTCCAACTTCTACGGATGAGGGTTTTTTTGCCTCCTCTGGGAAATAAAGGGGGGGGGGGTTATGTGTGTCTTAAGATTCTTCCTACAGTATGAAAAATGCTCATCCTCTTCTCTTTCCTTCCATCTTTACCAGCATTAAAGCCTTCTCTAGAAAGCTGGGCCTTTGCATGAAGTGTCCAAAGTAAGATAATTTGAGCCTGGTCATTTGTACCTAGATTGAGGGTTCTGGGTTGATTTGTTCTGTGACCCATTTACTTCATAGAGTTCCTCGAATCCTAAAATTAATTTCCTTGCTCTTCACCATCAACACATACAGGTAGTCCTCAACTAACAACAATTTGTTTAGAATAGAATAGAATAGAATAGAATAGAATAGAATAGAATAGAATAGAATAGAATAGAATAGAATAGAATAGAACAGAACAGAATATAATTCTTTATTGGCCAAGTGTGATTGGACATACAAGGAATTTGTCTTTGGTGCATATACTCTCAGTGCACATAAAAAGAAAAGATACATTTGTCAAGAATCATGAGGTACAACACATAATGATTGTCATAGGGTATAAATAAGCAATCAGGAAACAATCAACATTGATATAAATCCTAAGGATACAAGCAACAAGTTATAAGTGGGAGGAGATGGGTGATAGGAACAATGAGAAGACTAATAGTAATAGTAATGCAGCCTTAGTGAATAGTTTGACAGTGGTGAGGGAATTATTTGTTTAGCAGAGTGATGGCGTTCGGGAAAAACTGTTCTTGTGTCTAGTTGTCTTGGTGTGCAGTGCTCTATAGGGTCGTTTTGAGGGTAGGAGTTGAAACAATTTATGTCCAGGATGCGAGGGGTCAGTAAATATTTTCACGGCCCTCTTTTTGACTCGTGACTGAAGTTACAACGGCAGTGAACAAAGTGACTTTTGACTGTTTTTCACACTTATGACCGTTGCAGATCCCTATGGTCCCGTGATCAAAATTCAGATGCTTGGCAACTGACTCATACTTATGACGGTTGCAGTGTCCCTGGGTCATGTGATCCCCTTTTGCGACCTTCTGACAAGCTAAGTCAATGGGGAGGCCAGATTCACTTAACAACCACATTATTAACTTAACCGCTGCAGTGATTCACTTCACAACTGTGGCAAGAAAGGTCGTAAAGTGAGACAAAACTCACTTAAGAACTGTCTCGCTTATTAACAGAAATTTTGGGCTCAATTGTGGTGGTAGGTCGAGGACTACCCTGACTATCTTTCCACAGTCATGTATACCCACAAAATTCTCTATCAACCCAGCCTTCCCATCCACCCAACCGACTACCCTCCCGTGGCTACTACTACAACCCCCATCATCCCCAGCTACTCAATCTATTTATTTATTTATTTTGTGAGATTTATCTACCGCCTCACAGTGCAAGCACTCTCTAAGCGGTTTAAGCCAGTAAACAATGTATATTTACATTGCCCCCAACAATCTGGGTCCTCATTTTACCTACCTGGGAAGGATGGAAGGCTGAGTCAACCTTGAGCTGGTGGGATTTGAACAGTGGCCTGCAGTACCTGCCTCTAACCGCTGCGCCACCTCGGCTCTCTAATCAATCTCAAGGTTTCTACAAAGAAAGACCCAGCCCCTTGAGCACCCAGACGCTTAATCCTCCGCCAACAGAGGGCACCAAAGAACAAAGTCCTCCTTCCGGTTGCCGCTCTATGATCTCTGTGAGAGAACTCTATGATCAGGAAGCGTGTTCCTTCCTGAGCCCGGAAGTTAATTCAACCCACGTGGCGCCGAGGGTGGTAGAAGTTGCTGAAACCCTAAATTTCTGGATTGGAGAAAGGAGCAGGTAAACGGTGAACGCATATTTAGGATTTTGCAAAAAAAAAAAAAAAGAAAAAGAAAAAAATGCCAGAAAAAATGTGCATAGGGCAGTACCTACGTTGTCGGTCATAAATTCCATGTTGGCTTGGCATTCTGGGAGTTGAAGTCCACGCATCTTAAAGGGGCCGAGATTGAAAAATGCTGATATAACCCATATTTCATTCTTTCTTCCCCAAATCCTTTTGAGTGCATCTTTAAACTTTTCCCTGACTATGACTGAAGCCCACGCAGCCTGATGCCCCTCTATATGGCTCAGGCTCCAGGATACATCATCCCCACATATGCTGGGAAACATAGGCTTTGGCACTCCTGGCTGTGCTTGTACGCACACAAGCTTGAGCTAATGTCCTCATGCAATGGGGTACCGATGTTAATTTAGTAGGGAAAATATTTTGGCTTAAGGGCTCCTGTTGGCCAGGATGGGAGGAGGATTGTGTGTGTGTGTGTGTGTGTGTATGTGTATTTGTGTGCATGCATGCCTTTTTCTTTTTTCTTTTTTAAAAATAGTTTTTATTGGAACAGTTTTAAAACGAAAACAATATATAAATGCAAAATATACATATATACAAAATCAAAATTCAAAACATAACATCAACATTACAAGACATAAACTCACATAAGATAACCTTACAGAACATATATAACAATTTATCATTATCATTTATCTCACCCCATTCCTAAGAGGTCGGTAAGGGACGTGCATAAGCGCACAATCGTGCCTACCGTTCCTGTCCAAATGTACCCATATATTCATACGTCTTATACTCTTATTCATGCTTGTACTATTACATATATATTCAATCATGTTTTTACTGTTTATACTTTGCTTATAATCATATATGCTTGACAAATAAACAAATACAAATTATCCATTTTGCAGTTTTGGGTATCGTATCGTCTATGTTACTATATCTCATTATTCCTTGAACTTATTTATATTAACATATTACTTAATTCTTACTTATTATTATTTTCTTTGCCTTTTGACATCCAATCCAACTCTATCCACCTATCTCCTCATAATCTATATACATTAATAGTTACTTAGATTTACTTTTGTGTTCTAACCAGTTGCACCATTTCATCCATATTTTGCAAAACTCTTGTTTCCTCTTTATCCTGTATTTCCAACATTAATTTGTTCATATCTGCACATTCTAATATTTTTGTTATTATCATTCTGCTTGGCCTCTGAGGGACTATTTCCGCTTTCCAGTGTTGGGCATACACTATCCTAGTTGCAGTTATTATGTGTAAAATGAGATATTGATTATTTTTGCTTATCTTCTCTTTCATAATTCCTAGTAAGAATAGTTCAGGAAATGCATGTCTTTTTCATTCATCTTCCTTTCCATTCAGCCTATCGCTTTAACCATCCCATCTGCTGTCCAAAAAGGTGCTTTTTCCAAAGAGCAAGTGGACTTTCTTGATTTTTTTCCCCATTGAAAACATTTCGCTTTTCATCCCAGAAGCTTCTTCAGTTCTGAATAGAACTGAAGAACTGAAAAAAGAAGAACTGAAGAAGAAGCTTTTTGGATGAGAAGAGAAATGTTTTCAAAGGAAAAAAAAACTAAGAGACTCCGGTTTTCTTTTGGAAAAAGCACTTTTGGGGCAACCATGACCTGGATGATTGAGACTCTCCATAGATACGTCCCATCCTGTTTGGAAAGCAGAGGAGTACATTTTTTAAAAAGATATTTTTTTTATTTGTCAAATTTAGCGCATGGCATTTTTGTCTACTTTGTGGTCAGGTTGAATGTTTTAACTTTTAGTGCCCCCAGAGTTTTAATACTTCTAACTTTTCAATTGTGTTATAGAATTCTTTATTGGCAAAGTGTGATTGGACACACAAGGAATTTGTCTTTGGTGCATATGCTCTCAGTGTACATAAAAGAAAATATACATTTGTCAAGAATCATGAGGTACAACACTTAATGATTGTCATAGGGTACAAATAAGCAATCAGGAAACAATATTAATATAAATCGTAAGGATACAAGCAACAAGTTACAGTCATACAGTCGTAAGTGGGAGGAGATGGGTGATAGGAACGATGAGAAAAACTAATAGTAATAGTAATGCAGCCTTAGTGAATAGTTTGACAGTGGTGAGGGAATTATTTGTTTAGCAGAGTGATGGCGTTCGGGAAAAAACTGTTCTTGTGTCTAGTTGTCTTGGTGTGCAGTGCTCTATAGTCTATAGCGTCGTTTTGAGGGTAGGAGTTGAAACAATTTATGTCCAGGATGTGAGTGGTTAGTAAATATTTTCATGGCCCTCTTTTTGACTCGTGCAGTATACAGGTCCTCAATGGAAGGCAGGTTGGCAGCAATCGTTTTTTCTGCAGTTCTGATTATCCTCTGAAGGCTGTGTCTGACTTGTTGGGTTGCAGAAACCGAACCAGACAGTTATAGAGGTGCAGATGATACTGTCATTTATAGTATTGTAAAGCCTCCCAAAATTGTGTGATAGACGGATATGGCCAGCATGTAAATTAAATAATTAAATAAATAATGAGCATGCTTCCTTCAGCTTTAATCAGCAACAATCCTATTGGTGACCTCTGAATTCTTCTAATGATTTCTTTTCGTGTCGCTTATTATGACATTAGAGACAGAGCAGCGGCCATTATTTTTATTACTTCATTTTATTATTTTGGGGATGCCTTAAAAGTCGGTTTTGACGCATGGCAACTGCCTGCACTGGTTCCCGCATTTTTTTTGGGCAATGTTTTTTCAGAAGTGGTAGCCCTTGCATCTTTCTTAGGGCCAAGAGAGAATGGCTGGCTCCAGGTCAGGAGTAGGATTCACATAATTTATCTACCGGTTCGCCCAGCAGCTCCAAAAATGTGAGTGCGCGTGCATGCGCAAAACCTTCATACACGCATGTGCAAAATCTTCCGCGCATGCGCTTGGCTCGCACGCGTGGCTTGAAAACGTGGCAACACTCAAAGACCGCCTTCAGTGTCAGTGCTGGTGAGCTGAGCTGTTGTTTAGCTCAGCTGAGGCGCGGCAATCCGCTCTGCTGCGCGAATCAGCTGAGGTAAAAAAAAGGGAATATAGGATAGGGAACGGCGATGGCGGGAAGGTGGGCCAACCAGAGGTGGTATTTGCCGGTTCTCTGAACTACTCAAAATGGCCACTACCGGTTCGCCCGAACCGGCTGAATACCACTTCTGCTCCAGGTCCAGTCAATGGCTGTGCTGGTTGAGGAATTCTGGCAGCTGAAGTCTGGAAGAGGTTGGGAATCTTTGATCTAGGACAGGGCTCTCCAAATGTGGCAACTTTAAGACTTGTGGACTTCCAACTCCCAGAATTCCCCAGCCACGCATGGCTGGCTGGGGAATTCTGGGAGCTGTAGTCCACAAGTCTTAAAGTTGCCACATTTGGAGATTCCTGATCTAGGAAATCGTAGCATTGCATATAATAATTCACTTCTTTTTTTAAGGTTACCCATGAAGAAGTAGAAGTAAAATGGACCCTCTCCATGCCTTTAACGCTGCCTTCCGAAAAGCAGCAAAGTTGCCCTTTGTCGTTTGTCTTACCACTCCTTTTAAGAACATCCGCTACTTCTCCGCGTGGAAGAAACTGCCGTTGTTGGAAGATCAGCCTCTCAAAGAAATCAGCAACAAAAACCCTGCAGCTTTGCAACCCGGTCATTCCCCTGAAACTTCGAAACTTCAGGAAACTCCCTGGTTGAACTCCGCGCCGCGTCCTGGTGGGAAAAACAACCGCCAGGCTGATGTCCTTCAGAATAAACCCTTCCCCAAATTCCGCACCAAAGCTGTGCCGTCCACCACTAAGGAAGAATTCCGGAACCTGAGAAATGACGATTTTGTCTCCAAGCGTAAAAAGCCGCAGAGAAGCCTTCGTCTCCCAGAAACGAATAAAGGCTCGGAGATCTTGTTTGGGACAGCCCCCTGCTCCTTGGCCCTCGGAAGGTCCAAGCGGACGTTTTTCCAGCTCTTCCTCAAAGCGAGCCAAGGCAAGACACCTCCTGGGGCAGAAAAATTCTCCCAGTACGCCGAGGAACACGGGATCCCGGTGAAGAGGGTGCCCAGGAAGGTCTTGGACGCCCTTTGTAAAGGGGGCGTCCATCAAGGGGTGTGCTTGGAAGCCTCCCCTCTTCGCCCCCTGGCATGGCAGGAAGGGCCACTCCACCGAGCCCCGGTTGGCAAGGGGTCACAGTGCATCTGGCTGGTTTTGGAGGGGATACATGACCCCATGAATTTGGGGGCGGTCCTGCGGACGGCGCACTTCTTAGGAGTTGACGGGATTGTGATGAGTGAAAAGAACAGGTGAGACGGTCATTTTCGGACTGGGAAAAGCAATATTGGTTGAACAATATTCAAGAAAATGTTGAACAAAAGAGAGTCAGTTTGGTGAAGTAGTTAAGATGCTGGCTGGAAACCAGGAGACGGTGAGTTCTAGTCCCATCTTAGCCATGAAAGCCAGCTAGGTGACTTTGAGCCAATCACTAGGACAGGGGTCAGCAACCCGTGGCTCTGGAGCCACATGTGGCTCTTTCATCCCTCTGCTGCGGCTCCCTGTTGCTCAAAATATGTGTCACAACTGCCAATGTGTGACACCCGCTGGCACACAATTTATTGAGCTTTTCGACCCCCCCGTAGGCCAACCATGGATAAATCCAAGAAAAGAAAAGTTTCAGAAGAAAACAGAATCTTTAAATCAACTATATATGCTAGTTTTGTGGCCACTCAGGAAATAGTCAGGCATGGGAAGAGTTTTGTGGCTCCCAGTGTTTTCTTTTCTGTGGGAAACGGGTCCAAATTGTTCTCTTGAGTGTTTAAGATTGCACTAGGAGATAGTGAGTTTTAATCTCACCTTAGGCATGAAAGCCAGCTGGGTGACTTTGGGCCAATCACCAGGAGACAGTGAGTTCTAGTCCCGCCTTAGGCATGAAAGCCAGCTAGGTGACTTTGGGCCAATCACTAGGAGATGGTGAGTTTTAGTATCACCTTAGACTTGAAAGCCAGTTGGCTGATTTTGGGCCAAACACCAGGAGACGGTGAGTTCTAGTCCCATTTTAGCCATGAAAACTGGCTGGATGATTTCGGCTAGTTATTCTCTCAGCCCAATTCACTTCACAGGGTTGTTGTGTGGAAAAATAGGAGGAAAAAGTAGTGTTAGGGATGTTCGTCTCCTTGTGTTACCTATTAAAGTAATAAAGGTGGAATAAAGTAATACTAAATAAATGGATGAATAAACATCCCCACATAGCATTTCTGTACTGACTTAGCCTTCTGAGAGTGGTTGTCCCAACCCTTTGGATGGCACCAGGTTCAGCATGGCTGCTCCAGAGTTCTGCAGAACAAGTTGAATTCATTATCTGGCGATAGCCCTTCAAATACAGGTAGTCCTCAACTTATGACCAGCCATTTAGTGGCTGTTCAAAGTTCCGTAAGACCTACTTGAGAGCTACTTAACAAACTGGATTTGAAGTTACAACAGTTCTTTCCTCCTCGAGTCACATGACCGAACTGGGTTCTGGTAACCAGGTTGCATTTATATAGCTGTTTGCAATACAGGTAATCCCCTACTTACAACAGTTCATTTAGTGACCATTCAAAGTTACAACGGCACTGAAAAAAATGACTTGCGAACATTTTTCACACTTATGGCTATTGCAGCATCCCTGTGGTCGTGGATCACAATTCAGACACTTAGTAACTGATTCATATTTATGACGGTTGCCGTGTCCCAGGGTTATGTGATCCCGTTTTGTGACCTTCCAACAAGCAAAATCAATGGGGAAGCCAGATTCACTTAACTAGGTTACTAACTTATCCATGCAGTGATTCACTTAATAACTGTGGCAAGAAAGGTTGTAAAATGGGGCAAAGTTCACTTAACCAACGTTTCACTTAGCAATAGAAATTTTGGGCTCAATTGTGGTCGTACGTTGAGGACTACCTGGATTTCTTAGTCATGTTTTATGATGGCTTTGCCGAAAACTTGTATTTGCTTTCTGTCCATAGCAAACCACTGGTGCATTTAACGACCATGCTGTTTGTTTAATGTCTGTGGTGGCTTGCTTTATGACCTCCTTGTTCACTTAATGACCCACTGCTAAAAAGGTTGCAAAATTGGATTGATCACACGAACGACCTATTTTATGACTTGCACCCATGATGGGTAGGCTCCATTATGATCATAAGTCGAAGACTACCTGTATTGGACCATACCTCAAGTTCTTGATGGTGAATAAAGGAATGGAGAATGGCCACTCTGCTTGGCCGGAGGTCCTTGAACCCATGGCCTATCACAACCAATACAGGTGCCATCTTTTTCGGTGTATAAGACGCACTTTCCCCCCACCCCCAAAAGTGGGTGGAAATGTCTGTGCATCTTATAGAGCGAATGCCCCCGTCCACCCGCCGGGCCCCACCCTTCGGCCTCTGCCTCCCAGCAATTTGCCTCCTTGCAGCAAACAGCAAACAACCTGGTCAGATTCAGCACAGCCTGATTTAGCATGAGCAGCTGATTGGCAGTTGGATCGGCCTCCCGGAATACTGCCGATCAGCTGTTCCAGGCTGGGGGGATCGCCACTGCCCATCGCCACTGATGCCTATTGACACCTCCGCGCGCTCCATTTTCGGCCTCCACATGTCCCATTTTCGGCCTTCGCGCACCCCATTTTCAGCTGGTTCCAGGCCGCGGGGATAGGCCGCGGCGGTGATCCCCACCGCCTGGAACAAGCCAAAAACGGGATGTGCGGAGGCCAAAAATGGGGCGTGTGGAGGAGTTGATGGATGGCGTCATCGATGGGCGGTGGCGATGGGCGGTGGTGAGCCCCGCAGCCTGGAACAGCTGACCGGCGGTATTCTGGGAGGCCGATCCAACCGCCGATCAGCTACTCGAGCTAAATCAGGCTGTGCTGAAGCTGACCAGGCTGTTTGCTGTTTGCTGCAAGGAGGCAAATTGCTGGAAGGCAGAGGCAGATTTTTTTTTCTTGTTTTCCTCCCCAAAAACTAGGTGCATCTTATAGTCCGAAAAATACAGTAATTCTCGACTTCCGACCCCAATTGAGCCAAAAGTTTCTGTTAATAAGCAATCCAGTTGTTAAGTGAGTTTTGCCCCATTTTGCGACCTTTCTTGCCACAG
>JALIGW010000001.1:7640320-7870320 GCA_023053685.1 Diadophis punctatus similis
CTCCCTCCCCCTCATTTTCCTCTCCATGTCTCTTTCTCTCTCTTCCTCCCCCTCTCTTTCTCTTTCTCCCTCGCTTTCTCCCCTACTCTCCCTCCCTCTCCTCTATCTCAATTCCATCACCCACTCTCTTTCTCCCTCTCACCCCCTCTCTTCACCCCCTCCGTCTCCTCCCTCTCCCTCCCCCCCCCCCTCTCTCTCTCACACACAGAGGATGGAAAGGAAAATATACGCCCTAAATAACAAAACGGGCCAAATATAAACTCTTATCTGTGAATTCCACTCTCGTTGGTAGGGGTAGCAAAAGAAGCCCACGGTGGCCCTTGGCCCTTATCACCATGTAGGGGTGCGTGGAATCGCAACCTCTCCAGAGGTTACGCGTTTATTTCACTGGGGTTGGGGAGTCACTTCACACTTTCCTATGAAAGAATTCAGGTCATTTATCCTCCCTCCCCCCCAAAAAACCCAACACAACCCAAACCCAATGGACCGGAGGGAGGAAACCAATATTCGCTAATCCTCATTTCCCACGCACAAAGACGGAAGATTTCCCTTAGAAATTCCGGCATGGGGAATTCTTATTCCTTATTCCTTCCTTATTCCAGCGGTTCTGCCAGCTGGCGGCGGGGATCCCTCGATGCTCCGAAGGTAGTCCTGTGTGTGGGGAGAAAGGGGCCGATTCCCAGGTAAGAGAAGCTCAGGTGAGCCTATTGTGTAGGCGCGCACATTTTGCGCCCGCCAAGATTTACCAGCCCGCGCTGAACAAGCCAGGTTGATTGCAGCCCCCTCCGGCTTGCAAAACTTTCAGGCTCAAGGTTCTAGCCCTCAAGAGGCTCCCGTTCCACCGACGCCACCCGTGGCTTTGGCAGACCCCACCTCCCACGCACACACGGCCCTAAATTACTTTCGGCACCAGTTGTTTCCCTTTTGCCAATTCTAAACTTTAGGTTTGCCTTCTTAGGCACGTTCGAGGGGATGCTGGCAAACGCCGCCCCCTCCTCTCTTGGGCGGTTAATAGGACCTTCCTTCCCTCTCGAGCGCTCTCTTCCCCTTCTTAATTTTATCTGCTTTTTTTCCCCTTTCCTTTTATCTTTTTGGAAAGAGTGGAAACTTTTAGGAACGCAGAAGAGATCCTCTGTCGGAATGGAAGCTCTGTGGGCCGGAAAAGACGCCCCGCTTGGATTTCTTGGGATATCCACTCAGGGAAGTGAACGTGGAAATGACATGTCTGCTTGATCCTCCCTTCACCTCTTCCGGGGGAGGGAGGAGGGAGGAAGGAAGGAAGGAAGGAAGGAAGGAAGGAAGGAAGGAAGGAAGGAAGGAAGTAGGAAGGAGGAAGGAAGGAAAGAAGGAAGGAAGGAAGGAAGGAAGGAAGGAAGGAAAGACTGAGAAAAAGAAAAAGAAGACAGAAGAAATTTTAAAACAGAAAGAGAAAAGGGAAGAGAGACAGAAAAAAAGAAGGGGAAATTTTAAAAGGAAGGAAGACTTTCCCGATCTTCTCCCAGCGCGCTTCCCCGGCGCCCAGCACCCTCCCACGAAGCTTCAGCGCAGACCGGACCCCCAACTCTTACTGGGCCCGGCTCCTCTTCCCAGTCCGTCCCGTCGAAAACTTCCAGGCGGACCTTTTCCAGACGCGCGCTCGAATCCCTCCCGCCCCATATCTCCATCCTTTTCCTTCCCCTCCCCTCCGCCCCCAACCCTCCTGCCACAGGGGTGGGGGGGTGGGAATGACAGCGGGGCTTGACCCAAACGTACCGCTTTCTAGGAGGGGGGGCAGGGGGGCAGCGGGTCGCCTCCTTCCTCTCTCCGCCCCTCGGAAAGCAGCCGGCTCTGCGGGCAGCCGCCAAAGACGCTCCGGAGCGCCGGGAGCCGAGGCCAGGCGTGGAGAGGGGTGGGGGGGGGAGAGAAGGAAGGGAAGGGAAGGGGAGAGGGAGGGGGGCAGCTGGAGCCAGCCGGGCGCCGATTGGCCGTCGGCTGCCGTGACGTGGCCGCTCGCTGCATAAGGCTTCGGAGGCGAGGCCGAGGCCAAGCCGCAGTCTAAAGCCGGCCGGGCCAAAGCAGAAGCCGAAACGCAGCCAAGCCGGGTGGGAAAAAGCAGGCAGGAAGACAGACAGACAGACACAGACAGACGCGCGCGGGCGCGCGCTTGGCGAAGCAGCCAGGTAGGGGGGGTGCATTCTCCCCCGCAGCCACGCCGCCCTAAGAGGAAGAGAATAGGGGGGGAAAAGAGGGGGACCTCCAGGCATTTTCCCCCTCCGTCGCGGGGTCCATCTCCCCCCCCTCTTTTCCCTTGCGCCCCCCACCCGGCACGCAGCCTCGATCCAGCAGCATCCGAGCCGTCCCCATGGACCAGGCGAAGAGGTGGGGAAGTCCAGCACACAGGCGCCCGTAAAGGGGGTAGGTCACTTGCTGCTTTCCCCCCCCCCTTGCTCTCCTTCCCCTCTCTACCCCCGTCCCCCCTTCGCCCACTCCCCTGCCACCCCAAGGTAAGGAATTTGATTTTATATATTTTTATTTTTCAAGAGAGGCAAACCGCGAAGCCCAATAGAGAAGCAAACGGAGGAGATAAAGAAGGCGGAAAGGCCCCGTCTTTTAGAATAACTTTGATTTATCTATATCTATATCTCTTTGATTTAAAGTAAGTCGCAAAAGCCACGGAGGAGAAATTGGAACCGTTATAGGAAGAGAGTCGGTGATTTCTTGCCTTGTCCTCGGTTCCAAAAATGAAACTCTCTGTAGAGAGGAGAGACCCCAATTGTCTCTGATTCCCCCCCCCCACACACACACACACAACTCCCGGTTCGGTTCTTCCCATCCGGTCCAGGTGGGAAAGATTCGCTCCCGCTTCTGTTTCGCCGACCTGTCGTCGCCTGCGGTCACCGCTGCTCTCTTTTTAATTGATTGCTGAATTATTTTTCCCTAGGAGGAAGAAGAGGAGGAGGAAGAGGAGGAGGGATTTTTTTTGTTGGAAAAAAATTATTTCGTCCTTGATTGCACTTTGACCTCGGACTGCTCTACCTCAAACCTGAGAATATCCCTGGTCCTTTTGTTCTTTCTACGACTGACTGATTCCTCTTCCATGTTGTCGTCCTGCTCAGATCGACTTGACTATTGTTGTTATTGTTATTATTATTAGCCGGCTTTTTGGAGATCTTCCCTTGCAAACCTTCATACTGCCGAGAAGGAAAGAAAAAGGACAATATTAGTAATAACTTTTTTTTCTTTTCTTTTCTTTTTATTTTTTGTTCTCGACTCGCCAAAAGCTCTGGACGGGGAAAAGGGAGAAATCGCTGATTATTATTATTATTATTTGATGATGATGATTGGAAGAATTGAGAAGGAAAAGGCGGTTGGCGAGATGCACTAAAGAGGGGCGTCTGTGGGGCACCTCCCCCCCGCTCCGCGATCCTGCCCCGACCTTGTTCAAGACCAGCTGCCAGGTTTTTTTCAGGCTCTGCCAAACCATCGGAGCCGGGAGGGGCTCCGTTCTCTCTCTCTCTCTCTTTTTGCCTGCCACCCCCCCCCCCCGCACAGGGGTCTCGTTTGAGGCTGGGTTTGGGGGGGACTCCTCGCCTTCGTTTCGTCCCCCTGGTTTTTTGTTTATAATCCGGGAGGGGCTTTTGAAGCACGGACTTTTCTCTCGGCCCAACTTCGGCATCGCCCTCTCCTCCGACACCCCCCACCCCAGACCCCCCCACCCCTCCAGCACGACCTCTAGCCAAAGACAATGGTTCACTGCGCCGGCTGCAAAAGACCCATCCTGGACCGCTTTCTGCTCAACGTCCTGGACCGGGCTTGGCACGTGAAATGCGTCCAGGTTGCGAAGTAAATGTAACTTAACGGAGAAATGCTTTTCCAGAGAAGGAAAACTCTACTGTAAAAACGACTTTTTTAGGTAAGTTTCCCAAAGGGCTTTGTGCCCTTCCTTCCTTCCTTCCTTCCTTCCTTCCTTCCTTCATTTCCTTCCTTCCCTTTCCTTTCCTTTCCTTCTTTCCTTCCTTCATTCCTTCCTTTCATTCCTTCCTTTCATTCCTTCCTTTCATTCCTTCCTTCCTCATTTCCTTTCCTTCTTTCCTTCCTTCATTCCTTCCTTTCAATCCTTCCTTTCATTCCTTCTTTCCTTCCTTCCTTCCTTTCCTTCCTTCCTCTCTTCGTTTTCACGACACTAATCTAGGCCTCTTGACACGGAAGTCGGCCTTCCCACCCCCCCACCCCACCGCATTCACAAGACGCGCTTAAACCTGCTTCCTGAATTAAATCGGGTTGAGGGTGTTCTCCACAAGACGTAACCTGGCGGGCGGGGATTCAAATAAGGCTGCGAAGACTTTCCCCAACATTTTTTTAAAGAGTAACAACGCCACGGATTGGGCGCAGACTGCTTGGCCCTTCCCTGACCCAGGTCAGGGATTTTGTGCACTTTCACTGTGAGGTGTATTGGGTTGGGGAGGGTGCGCAGGAAGGGAGGCTCAGCCAATCTCATTGTACGCATATTGTACTCTGACAATAAAGGTTGAATTGGACCCGGTCCAACGCCTTGTGAGAATCCGCAGCGGGTTTGTTTCCTCCTTAGGAGAAACTATGGAGGCGGTGGGGATGACTTCGGGGTAAATATGCCGGCGACGGCTCTTACCTGGGCTGGGGGAGGGAGGGTTTCTGGCCGTCTTAGGCATCGCCCCCCCACTCTGAATTGTTCCGCGTTCTGAAAACTTGTCCTTTGGCTCTTTCCCTCCTCTTCCACTCCCACGTGCAATTGCAACCAGCCCACGCCATCCTTCGGTGGGGAGAGAGAGCCACGCGAGGTCGCTTCTCAGGCAGGCAAGATAAGAGTCCTTTGGGGCCCCGAGGGTCCGCTTCAAAGGTCTTGGGGAGATCTCCCCTAGCCGGAAGCGTAGATGGTATTTCTGAGCGCGTGCAAAGCGCTTTCCCTCCCCTTCCTCTTGGGGATTCCCACGGCCAGGCGGATTAGGGCCAGCTCTTTCCCTTCTTCTCGGGGTCATGGGTGGATGAAGGGAAGGTAAACTTCCGGCTTCGTTCAGCGCCTTGCACGCAGGGGATGTTCCGCTCGTAGGGTAAAGCCCAGGGCGAGCCAGTGCGCGGAAAGCCGATTTCTGGGGTCGCCTTGTGCCCGGCTCTCAGGTCGCCACCGTCGGCCTGGCGAGAGGAGGGAGAAAAGGGAAGAAAGCTTTTAAATACGGGAGGGGGGGAGGCCTTGTCCGTTGTATCCGCCTTCTCTTTCCCGGACCAAGCGGGGCGGCTTTGGGCTCCGAGCCAAGCCGGCGCCGCGCGGGGAAACCGCGCCGTGATGCAGCTGAGCTTCCCACAAAGGGAGCCCGCAAAAGGGGGGAGCGGCCGGTGTAGATAATGGAGAAATACTTTGCCTTTCATCTAGGTGGAGTCTATTATGAGAGGCGCGTGGGTGTGAGAACCTAGATACGCGTGTAGAAAGAGAGGTGGGTGTGAGAACCTAGATACGTGGGTAGAAATAGAGGTGTGAGAACCTAAATATGCGTGTAGAAATAGAGGCGGACGTGCGAACTTAGAACGCGTGTAGAAATAGAGGCGGGTGTGCGACCCTAGATACGCGTGTAGAAACTGGTGAGTGTGAGAACCTAGATACGCCTGTTGAAATAGAGGTGGATGTGAGAACCTAGATGCGCGTGTAAATTAGAGGGGTGTGTGAGAACCTAGATATGCGTGTATAATAGAGGTTGGTGTGAGAACCTAGATACGCGTATAGAAATAGAGGGTGTGAGAACCTAAATCTGCGTGTAGAAATAGAGGTAGATGTGAGAACCTAGATATGCGTGTAAAATAGATGTGTGTGAGAACCTAGATACGCGTGTAGAAATAGAGGTGGTTGTGCGCACGTAGAATTACAAGCGAACAGAGTCGGATCCACGAATCCAAAGCGAGCTGAAAGTTGAACGGGGTAGCGCGTTCATTCGGTGTTGGGGGAACTGGGTGGGCGATCATTAGGGGAAAAACCCACGGAGGAATCCGGCCTCCGTTCAACCGTTGCTCCTCACCCGAACTCCCCAATGCCAGGCCAGGAAGGCCGTGGGTCAAGCCCGCCATCCCCGCGTCTTTTGAAACTTGTCAGAATTTATTTCAAGATCCGGGTTGGAGGCGGGAGTGATCCCGCCGGCTTTCTTTCGAAAGGGAGGGGAGGGGACTACACGTCCCATTGGTCCCGGCCCGCCTTTGGGCTTCAGACAGCTGAGGTTGGCCTCGTGTTTGTCGCTTGGGACGGCTTTTTTTCTTTTTTAATGCAAGCAAGCAAATTCCTTTCGGGTGGCCCCGAGGAATTTGGATCCCCCCCACCCAGTTTGGCCTGGAAAACCGCGCATCCCAGCCCGGGAAAGCGATCCCCGTCCCTTGAGCCCGGCCTGGCGGTGGCTTCCCATTAAACCCGTCTCCCTTTGTTGCTTTGAATTTTTCCCTAGGAAATCGTTCCGCCGCCGATCCTTCGGATTTACCCGTCCACGCCGGGCGCGCACGCCGGCCGAGCCGCCTTGCTCCGGCCCTTCTTTGAGCGGGTGGGGGGGGATTGCTTTCCATGGGAGGGAGCGCGCTCGTGTAGAAGGGCGAGTCGGGAACGAAAGCTAACGGGGGGCGCAGGAATTGGGGGCGTAAGACGGGGGGGGGGGAGAGAGAGAAAAGGACCCGAGGCCAGGAGCCGCGCTTCCTACGACCGGCCAACCAGCTTTCAACCCGAACGAATTCGGGAAAACGAGAGAGACGCGCTCCTATCCAAACGGCGCAAAAAAAAACCCAGAAAAGGAAAGTCCGCAAATGTGCAGAAACATTTTTAAAATTTAAAACAAATGTTTAAAAAGAGGTGGGGGAGAAAAAAACCTAAATTAAACAGGAACTGTAGGGACGAGAGGGAGTTTTGGTCAAAGACGCTTTTTAAGTTTAAAGCGACCCCTTTGGCCGGCCGGTTCCCCGCGGGAAATGCGTAGGTCGTCGTCGGTCCCCTGCGAAAAAAGACGCGGGGCTGCTTCCCAGCGCGCAGAAGAGCGCGGGTGCGGGCTTTTCTCCCTTAGAAGAGCGCAAAGGGTCGGTGTGTGGCTAACTCGGCCTGCGCTTTGTCTCTTTTGTACCGCCGCCCCCAGCCTCAGCCTCCAACGCGGCTCTCTGAGCCGATTTGCCAAATTCTCGGCTTGGAAGGTGGTTTCCCCCCCCCCCCCCCAAAAGCCATCGCCAGGCCCGGCCAGTGGGTTGGGGATGAGGGGCTATGAAATCTTCCTTGCGGGCTTGAAATCGGGGGAGACGGTGTTGGGGGAGCCGATCAGGACAGGTTCGGGGAGATTGAAATGTCCCCGAGAGCGTCGGAATTTGGAACCGGGTTCTCTAAGCGTCTGGCCTAAAGCGAAGGATCTTCGCGTGTATATCGAGGCAAGCAGTCATACTCTGAATAAATAAATAAATTAATAAAATAAAATAAAATAAAATAAAATAAAATAAAATAAAATAAAATAAAATAAAATAAAATAAAATAAAATAAAATAAAATAAAATAAAATAAAATAATAAAATAAAATAAAATAAAATAAAATAAAATAAAATAAAATAAAATAAAATAAAATAAAATAAAATTAAAATAAAAAAACAACAATAACAATAACATACCAATCAGTGGTATTTGTGACACTTTTTTAAATGTTCAGTTGACTGAGTTTCATGTTTAATGAATAAAAGAGATTATTATTATTATTATTATTATTATTATTATTATTATTATTATTATTATTATTATTATTATTATTATTATTATTATTATTATTATTATTATTATTATTATTATTATTATTATAATAATAATAATAATAATAATAATAATAATAATAATAATAATAATAATAATAATAATAATAATAATAATAATAATAATAATAATAATAATAATAATAATAATAATAATAATAATAATAATAATAATAATAATACACACATTTCTCTTTCCGCTTCGCACCTGCCGCGAAAGCCCCCTCCCCACCTTATGCACCTGAGGGGGGGGGCATTGGCACCCCAAAATGGCCTCCATCGTCCCTCTCCTCCCCCCTCCAAAGGATCCAAGCCCCCTTCCCACTGGGTGGGTTTTCCGCTCCTGCCACGGCAAAGACAGCCCAAACCTTCTGGGCTGCAAGTTTAGCTGTGAAACCAGCTCTTTGGGGTTGGATTTGGCGTGGGTCAATCCAGCCAAAACAGAGTCTATTCCGCAAACCGCGGTTTATCCTCGTGGGGGGGGGGAGGCACCCAGCTTCAGCCGCATGGACGCCCTTGGTTAAACCGTGGCCGCCCAGTTTCCCCAGCAGCCGCGTCCACACGACCCGCTCGACCCGCTTCCTGAGTTTATTCGCGCTCTGCCACGGACCAGAAACGAATCCAATGGATCTACGCAACGCTAAACCGCCCAAACACACACACACACAACCAGCCCCTAAGCAAAATGAAAAACCCTCCTTAGGGTGTGAAGGGAATGCTGCTTATTTTCGTTGACTAGATTCAGAGATTGGGGAGGAACCGCGTATTTTAGAAACCAGCCGCCTGGGTTTTTATTTTGTAAACCACCTTTAAGCAACCATCAGTTTGCCTCCTGGATAAACACCAGAAAGCTGCGAGCTTTCCTGGAATTGGAACCGTCTGCTTCGCACGTGTCTCTGACTCGCTTCTTAACGACCGCCGGGTCCCTGTCCGGGATAAGGCTAGAAGTGGATTCTAATCCAGACACACACACACACACCCTCCACCCCACCCCCAACGGTGCGACCTTTCTTGCTTGCGTATTAGGAGTTGGCGCCCATTTTTAGCATGTCCACAGAGGAAGACTCGCCGGCTGATAAGGTTTTGTTCAGCCAAAATTGGAAGAAGGGGTGGGGGTCGCCTTTTTCCTTTCGGAGGAGGGGCTGGGCATGGGTGGAAACTCGGTTGCGCCCAATCCCACGTTGCAAATATTGCGCGTTCACCCGAATTCTAATTGACTTTTAGGGTCGCTTCTGAAACCCGGTGGCGAGTCCTGCAAAAGCAAAACGGAACTGACATTTTTAACCCAGTTGAACTAAACTGGAATTAACCCGGATTCCTGAATTCCCACGACGCGCTCATTGTGTTAATTAAGTATGAATTTTTTTAAAAAGGGACCGGTTGGGGTCTCCAGACATTTGCGCGGCTCGAATGTCGTTCCGGGTTTTGGGGTGGGGTTGTCCCAGCAAGAGGCCAGACCTGGGTTGAAACTGGGAACTTGAGGTCGTGGGAACGGCAAAGCTTCCTAAATTCAGGGTTATCTCACCCAGCTCACCCACCGTCAAGTAGGTTATTTCGGCATCGTCTATTTTGGTGAGCTTTTTTTAGCCACGGTGCTTCGCGCCAACCTGGCGGGGTTTGAGCTGGTCGTGTGAACCCGCCTCGATAAAACCTAATCCTAGAACGATCTTTAAAAGTGGCTTTTTTTTTTTTTTAAAGAGGAATGTCAGTTGGAGAAGCAGTTGGAAGGCGAAGCTGGTTTTTTTTCCAGGACTTTGAAAAGAAAGTTCTTTTTTTGTTGTTGTTACAGCGAGGTGTCAAAATAAGAAAGCGGAGCGTAGAACCCGTATTCGATATTTGTAGGAGGTGGGTGGGTGGGTGGGTGGGAGAGTCTCTGGCAGCAAAAATCAGAAATGTGTGTGGGGGGGAAGCGAATTTTACGACCTACACGGTTTAATTCAAAAGCCGCCACTGAATAAAATGTATTAATTAGTTGGGAAAGGGGAGGAAAAAAAGTATTCCCGGATTCCTTCTGATTTGGGGCAATTCCTGTATTTGTTCCCTGGAGACCTCAGATAACTATTTTGCCCCCCCCCCTCTTAAACACAAAATCTGGATATGGTGGGGTTGGGGACAGAACGGGGCTAGCCGAAAAAGGAAGGAGACAGAAGGGAACGGAGACACCCCGCTGAAGGTCTTGCGAAAGGAGGGTGAAATTCACGGGAAAACTAGGACGGGAGGAGGAGGGGATGGGGAAGGTCACCCCCCCCCCAAGTGCGGCCCTTCGGGTCCAGCACAGCGGAAGGGCGCCGGGTTGCCGACTGACTTGTTCAACCCGAGACCTCAAAGCCAAGCGCAGCCTTGTCTCTTTTTCCGAGAGGCGTCCCATTGCCACTCTCGACGGCTTTCCACTCACCCCACCGCAGACGAGACCGGCCGGTTTCTTTCCTCCCCCCCCCCGGATAAAACGCCCCCCTCCCTCCCTGCCCCCCCAAACCAGAGACTTTTGCGCTCAGTCTTTTGCGGCCAATTCTCTAGTAGGGCAGGGTTTTTTTAGACGCGCCTCCTATTCTTCCCAGCGCTTTTCCACTTTTCCTGAGTCTTTTGCTTTGCTTTTCAAGTTTCTAGTCCTTTGTGTCCAGCTTTGTTTGCTTGGATTCCCCCCCCCCCCCCAGCGCCGTGTCTCCTTCCGCTTCTGTATCGGAGGCTTCCCGGCGGCTGCTTGCCGAAGCGATCTTTCGGGATCGACTTTCTTTCCTTAAGGCCTCCAAACATCAATCGCACCCCCCCCCGCAGGGATAAGCCCAGAAACCCCACAAGGCAAGAGAGGGGACCAAGCCCCGAGACGGACCGTGGGATGGGGGGGTTCCTATCGACACAGGGCGCGGAGAATCCCGAGTCCTGGTCAGCGGGGAAAGGCCGGAGGGAGCCGGGCAGTTTGTAGGCTCGGACGTGGAGATGGTTACGAGACCCGTGTTAGCCTGTTAGATGTTGAGAGGCAGCCTTTTGGAGGTTCCGACGTCCGTCCCCTCATCACCACCCCCGCTGACCGCGTTGGAAGGCCAAGCAATTTTGTGTCCGGGGAGAAGTTGGAAAGGAGGCCACTAGGAAATCAATTGGGAGTAGTAGGAGAAAACAGCCTCGAAGGGAGCTCGTGTCCTCTGGCCTGGAAAAGACACGTGTCCACCAGATCTCCAGAGCTTGGCCTGACCAACAGAGACGGGCCCAGTCGTCTGAATGATTAGAGACCATCCCTATCCCCTAACGGCGCTCCTGCATCCCGCGGTCGAAGCGCGTATAAACTCCCACCTCTCCATTATCCTCCCACACCGGACCGGACCGGACCGGACCGGCGTCTTGCAAAAGACAAGCTGCAAAGGCTCCCCCGCACTTCGGTTTGCGGGGGTCGTTTTTGTTCTCCGCTTTCGAACGAGCCGAGCCCCGTTGCGTTCTGCCCAAGTGGCGGCGGACGCGCGTTGGAGCGGACGTGGGCAACAGCAGAGTGGGCAGAAGCAGCTGCCCCCCCGCCCGCGGATCTGACCCCCCCAGCGAAGAGAGTTGGGCGTGGGTGGGGTGGGGGTGTCCATCTCCGGCACGAAGCCGCCGCCTCTCCGCTGCCTTGGGCTCAGCACGACTTTAAGCCATGGTGGTTTGTGTTAAACCCGACTTGCATGACTTTTGGCATCGGATCGGCCTGGCTCGTTTAACAAGCCGGGATTCTACCAAGCGTGACTTATTAGCTGGAAGCGTTGGATCCACCCGGCGCAGAAACCGGGCGCTGAACGGCTTGCCCCGCGAGTCCAGGGAACGTGGGGAAATGACCGCGTGGCTTGGGAAAGCGCCCTGGGGCTGGCGGTGGTCCCGATCCCCACCTTTCTCCGGGCCGCCCTGCCTTCTCCTAAGCTTCTGTCTTGGCCGGGGGAGGGGGAAAGGCAGGGGTCGGCCCAGACAGAACGATCTCCGGGCTCAACTCAGTTGGGGGACAGCTAGCCGGTCCCACACGCCACTGGTCCGAGAATAAGCGTGGGTGAAGGAACGCGGTTGGATCGCCCGCTCTGGGACTCGCCCAGCGGCAGGATTGGCCTACAAGGCCGCGCAAAGGAAGGCAAAACGGCAGTTTGGAATGAGTGTTTTATTTTTGGAGGGTGGGTGGCGTTTTTTAGGGGCAGAAGGAAAAGCGAGTCAATAAACGTACGTGTGAATGCACAGACGTTAGACAAAATATATTTCGTGTAGAAAATGGACCTCTTTCTAAAAGGAGCAGGGGGAAATTTGAAGACCCCCCCCCCTCCCACCTCCCTCCCTTCTCCAACCTTACTCTCCCCAATTACTCATTCCTTAAGCCGGTTTAGTTAATACTGCTGGGTTTGAGTAAGGCAGGTGTAAAAGTTACTGGGCTCCCCTTTAGCCGCGCACACACATACACACACTGGGACCCCCCCAAAAAGGAGGGGTTTGGAAGGGGGTGCTGGAGGAAGCTGCTTATGGGACTTGCCTGGTGGGTTAGCAAGTCAGCCCAACCGTTCCTGCAAAGCTGGACTTGTGCCTATAACCATAACGTGTGAAGCTTCCGGCCCTGATTCTTTTTGCAAGGATATCTGCTGGCTGTGGGCAAAAAAGTCAAGATGGCAGCCGTGATGATGTGTGTCACCCATAACGAATGGGTGGGCCTCTCTCTCTCGCTGCTAGGAAACCCTGGTTTCGAGGCTTTCTCACCTTGGTTGCTTGAGATCCTCAGAGGCAAGGATGAACTTGGATTGTCCCTAGGGGAGGAGAGAGGCTCCCCAACCATGGTTAGCATGGAAACCTTCCTTTCCTAGCCACTTTTTTGTTACTGAGATCCCACCCGATCCGAAGGCATCTTTCAAAGCTCCAAGCGTGATCATCGGCCTTCCCGAGTCAATCCCATCCAAAGATGAGATCGATAAGAATCTGCTTGGCAGAGAACCGCGTTAGATAGGATCTCCTCCGAAGCATTTTAAAATGAAAATCCAAAGTCTTTTGAACCCCCTTTGGGTTTCTGCAACTGAGTTTTTATCCAAAGGGTTTGTTTTATTTATTTCTAGCTCAGGGTTGAAAGGAGCGGTCCTTGGTCCTCTCTGAGCTTGATTGGTTTCTTGCAGAGGTTATATTACACCCAACTAGCACTAACTTACCTAGTTTAGGCAATGAAACCACTACAAGAAAACAACCGAGCTCAGAGAGCCACCAAGAACCCCTGAGTTTTTATCAAATTGTTTATCGAATTTATTTGCCGGGTTCGAGGCGACTCTGAATTCCTGCTAAGGAGGGGAGGGGGCTTTGTTGTCGTTTGCTGAATAAGCCACAATGGTCCAGGGTTCCCACAACATCAAACATCAGTTAGGATAGCTGCATTCCTGGAAGGAAGCAGAGTCTAACAAAGTAGCTTGTCCGCTTGAAAAAAGCTTTCGGTTCTAGGCCTCTGGCAAATAGATGGGCTTGAAAAGGATGTCTCCTTGGTGAGCAGAAAGTCTTGAATCCTGTTTACACACACACACACATACACACACACACACACACACACACACACACACACACACACACCCTCTGATTTCAACAAGGCGGGAGAAGTTCTTGTTGATTCTTTCTTGCATCCCGTATAATAAACTTACTCTTCTACCCTGATAGCTTATTAGTTCTTCTGCTCTGATAGCATATTAGTAACCTTGACAATCACTAAGTGTTGTATCTTTTTATTCTTGATGAATGTATTTTATTCTCCTTATGTACACTGAGAGCATATAAACCAAAGACAGATTCCTTGTGTGTCCAATAACACTTGGCCAATAAAGAATTCTCTTTCTCTTTCTCTTTCTCTTTCTCTTTCTCTTTCTCTTTTTCTCTTCCTATTCCTATTCCTATTCCTATTCCTGTTCTATTCTATTCTATTCTATTCTATTCTATTCTATTCTATTCTATTCTACTCTACTCTACTCTACTCTACTCTACTCTACTCCATTCTACTCTACTCTACTCTACTCTACTCTACTCTACTCTACTCTAACTCTACTCTACTCTTCTACTCTACTCTACTCTACTCTACTCTACTCTACTCTACTCTACTCTATTCTATTCTATTCTATTCTATTCTATCTATTCCATCTATTCTATTCTATATTTTCTATTCTATTCTATTATTCTATTCTATTCTATTCTATTTATTTTATTTATTTATTTTTGTCAAGTACGTGTTGGTAATATACATAGATATAACATTGTTTATATACATAAGATGAGTACTGATAAGAGGGAATATGCTGAACTCTGTAAACCGCTTAGAGAGAGCTGTAAGCACTATGAAGCAGTATATAAGTCTAAGTGCTATTGCTATTGCTATAAGAGGGAACACTAGGACAGGGACGGTAGACACGCTGGTGCACTATGCACGCCCCTATTCCTATTCTATTCTATTCTATTCTATTCTATTCTATTCTATTCTATTCTATTCTATTCTATTCTATTCTATTCTATTCTATTCTATTCTATTCTATTCTACACAGACAGTGGGAGAAAACTATATTTTAAAAAAATAGGAGTAACTGAGTGGTTTACAATTGTTAAAGCATGGGGGGAAAGAACAGTACAGAAAAGATTTTAAAAAAACACAGCAGAAGACAAGACAAATACAACTTTGGAAATCTCTCGGTCTCAGTGCCCAATTTTTCTTTCTTAAAGCGAGGCAGATCTGAATAGATTCTACAGAGATCTCAGGAAACTGTTTTTTTTTTTGAAAGAAACTGTATTTGCTGTTCACCCACATGCTTTTCACTGAAGGATCTGCTTTATTAGCTCCTAAAACTCTGGCAATTCCTGTTAATATTTTCAGGCAACCACTGCAATTGTGTTTTTGTACACCTCTTGATTAAAGGAGCTATTAAGAATAGTCACAACAACAAAAGAAAGTGTTATTCAATATGTATTTGCCCAAGTAAACTCTCTTAAAACACTATGGGGTATAATTCTAAGTAAATATGCCCAGAACCATGTAATAAGATAATTGATGGAGAAATATAATATATGCAGATACCTAATGTAAACCATCCTTATTTTTCTTGATATTTTCTCAGCATCCCTGTGGAGTGAGGAATATTTAATATGGTAACTGGCTTCAAGTCTTAATTTATGCTATGAATTCCTTCCTTTGTCCTTCCTTCCTTCCTCCCTCCCTCCCTCCCTCCCTCTTTCTTTCTTTCTTTCTTTCTTTCTTTTTTTCTTTCTTTCTTTCTTCTTTTTTGCATCAGCAAGAAATCTGCAGCCATTCCATTGCCTCTTTTGGTCTTGTCGTATACCCTACTTCTAACTCCACCACCTTCTGATGGTGTGTGTGTGTGTGTGTGTGTGTGTGTGTGTGTGTGTGTGTGTGTGTGTGTGTGTGTGTTGTGTTGCATGTGCCCCATCGCCACTCGGGAAACCTTGGAGAACTAACCGCAATTCCCATTTTCACCCTCAACAAGGAAACCTGGGGGGGGAGGTTATCCCCCACCTCCTTCTGGAGCCGGGGTGAAGCAAATGGTTAGCTGTCAGTCATTCAGATCTGCATGGAATTTCGTTCCAGAACAATTGCTAGAGGGCTTGAAAGCAGCTGGTGAAGACCCGCGGCTAGGAAGCCATAAAGATATTTAAAAACCCACACATTGGAGGCCCCTGTCTTTGTGATGGGGACACTACAGAAAAATAGGAAACTGATGGCAGGAAAAGACCTAGTGGGCCATCAACTTCTGAGCTTTTTTATTTTACTTTTTAAAATTTTTGTGATGGACATGTTTATCCCAAGCATGTTTAAACTCAGTTACTCATGACTGACCCCCTTCCTTCCTTCCTTCCTTCCTTCCTTCCTTCCTTCCTTCCTTCCTTCCTTCCTTCCTTCCTTCTTTCCTCCCTCCCTCCCCTTCCTTTCCCTTCCTCCCTTCCCTTCCCTCCCTCCCTCCCTCTCTCCCCTTCCCTTCCCTTCCCTTCCCTCCCTCCCTCCCTCCCTCCCTCCCTTCTTTTTTTCTTTCTTTCTTTCTTTCTTTCTTTTTTTTCTTTCTTTCTTTCTCCTCTTTCGGCCTTGTCATGCACCCTACTTCCATCCCCATAGATAAGATAGGAAAGAAGAGGGTTTATTTGGGAATTTTGCTCATCTGCTGAATATATTTTAAATTTGGCTCTGAAATGGATCTGGAAGGATATTGCTGAAGTAAAAGTTATAAGTGTTAACATTTCTCTCTCTCTCTCTCTCTCTCTCTCTCTCTCTCTCTCTCTCTCTCTCTCCTTTCTCCTTTCTTTCTTTCTCTCTTCTTTCTCTCTTTCTCTCTCTTTCTTTTCTTTCTTTCTCTTTCTTTTCTTTCTTTCTTTCTTTTTCTTTTCTTTCTTTCTTCCTTCCTTCCTACCTACCTACCTGTATCATCTATCATCCATCGATCTATCCATCGATCCATCGATCCATCCATCCATCCATCATCTGTCTGTCTGTCTATCCATCATTTTCTTTCTTTCTTTCTTTCTTTCTTTCTTTCTTTCTTTCTTTCTTTCTTTCTTTCTTTCTTTCTTTCTTTCTTTCTTTCTTTTGGAAGTAGGTTCCAAGCTCCCATTACTCTTTCTGTGAATTCATGCTTCCTAGATGACTTTTGAACTTCCCTCCTGTCAGTTTGAGGTTATGTCCCCGTGTTCTTGATTTTTGCTTAATGTTGAAAATACTGCCTTCTAGAAACTTATTCACACCTTTAACATATTTTAAGGTTGCAATTATGTCCCCTTCCCCTTTCCTGTGGGTGGGTTGGTGCATGGTTCCAAAAAAACAACAACAAACCATTGGAAATGAGAATGTCAACATCTCTCGATTTGTGCTAGGTTTCCGGCACTTAAGACTGTACGGAACATGCTGCTAGACATAAGGGCACTTTTAGAGTCGGTTCCTGAATTTCTTGTTGGTCTCTTTACCTAAATGTTTCCCAGTTGTGGAGAAGTTCCCATTTTTGAGAGAAGCTGCCTCACTTAGGCTAATTTTTTTTTTTAAAAAAGTTTCCCATCTCAGAATGGAAGGAATATAAAGCACTGATTTTCAGCAACTAGGATCAGAGTTTGGGGTGGGGGAAGGAGACCCAAAGATGTTTGGGGCAGCATCTGGCTCTGGGGATCAAGTTGCTTACCTCTTGATAGCATTGGATATCAAATCTGCACTGATATGCATTATACAATTGTTGTAGGTATATTAAATTGGGGTGGGTGGGTTAGAAACATAAGGAATAAATATGGATGCTACCGAAAATGCCCCAAATGCAGAACTTCTACCCCATGGGAAGATGGGCAACAAATAATTTAACAAATAAATAAATAAACTTATCGAGATTCCACATGGCTTTTAGGGGCTTGATTGCAGCTGTCTAGAATATATCCTTTCCTTTCCTTCCTTCCTTCCTTCCTTCCTTCCTTCCTTCCTTCCTTCCCTTTCTTCCTTCCCTTCCTTCCTTCCTTCCTTCCTTCCTTCCTCTTCCCCCCCTCTCTCTCTCATAGAATAGAATAGAATAGAATAGAATAGAATAGAATAGAATAGAATAGAATAGAATAGAATAGAATAGAATAGAATAGAATTCTTTATTGGCCAAGTGTGATTGGACACACAAGGAATTTGTCTTTGGTGCATATGCTCTCTGTGTACTTCTTTCTTTCTTTCTTTCTTTCTTTCTTTCTTTCTTTCTTTCTTTCTTTCTTTCTTTCTTTCTTTCTTTCTTTCTCCTCTTTCAGCCTTGTCTTGCACCCTACTTCCATCCCCATAGATAAGATAGGAAAGAAGAGGGTTTATCTGGAAATTTTGTTCATCTGCTTAATTTATTTTAAATTCTTAATTTAACTAAGAGCAATGCAATGCTTTAGTATGTCATTCAGTTTATGATCCGCCCCTAAAAATAAAATAAAATCTGGACTTCATTTCTGGTGACTCTGCGGACACGTCAGTGTTGTTTTCTTAGCAATAATTAAGAAGTGATGCTTTGGTTTTTTTGCTTTGTTCTATAGACTACTGAATCTAATTTACAGCTTGCGAATCTCCTGGTGGTCTCTTAACGCACCTTAGCCAAGTCCAACTTTGTTTAATTTCCGGAAGTCCACCAAGATCAACAAGGTCTGGAGTCTCCAGGGTTAGTCTCCAGACTATGGATTAGTAGGCCAGATTAACAGTGACTTGGCTTTCTGGCTGAATGGATTGATATAGCTAGACTTCTCCAATATCCGGTCGTTGTCTTCTTTAGGAGCCCACCACCGCTGTATGATCCACCCACTTTGTAAAAAATCTGGGCTCACGCAGGATTTAGAAAGTTTAGTGACCAAAACAGGCTCAAGGCATTCCACTTTCGGCTGTTTCTTCCAGAGACTGATGGATTGAACCATTGAATCATTCAGCCGTCCAATCATTCCATTGATTTATACCCTTGCAAACGTAAACTTTGGATGGCTAATATATACATTAAAGCTATGAAAATATATATATTAGTGGAATAAAAAGCCCACATGCGATATACATGCGAATGAATAAACGGTCACCAAGAACAAACCAGGCAAGACGATAGATTTGTTGTTGTTGCTAAGTCTTTATTTATTTTATTTATTTCATTTTATTCATTTAGTTTGTCAAACATGTACGAGAAAACAGGTATAAGTATAAACATGGACATGAACACAGGAAATGACTACGAATACATGGGGACAGTAGGACAGGGACGGTAGGCACGCTGGTGCGCTTATGCATGCCCCCTTACAGACCTCTTAGGAATGGGCTGAGGTCCACGGTAGACAGTTTAAGGTTGAAGCGGTGAGGGTCTGAGGATGTAACAACGGAGTCGGGTAGAGCATTCCAGGCGTTGACCACTCTGTTGCTGAAGTCGTGTTTTTTGCAATCGAGTTTGGAGCGGTTCAACTTGAATTTGTATCTATTATTTGCCCGTGTATTATTGCGGTTGAAGCTGAAGTAGTCATTGACAGGTAGGGCATTGTAGCAGACCATTTTGTGTACTAAGCTTAGGTGAGACCTTAGGCGGCGTAGTTCTAGGTTGTCCAAGCCCAAAATTTCAAGCCTGGTGGCATAAGGGATTCTATTGTGAGTAGAGGACTGGAGGACTCTTCTCGTGAAATACCTCTGGACTCGCTCAATTGTATTAATGTCCGATATACAGTGTGGATTCCAGGCAGACGAGCTGTATTCGAGAATTGGTCTAGCAAAGGTTTTGTATGCACTAGTTTGCAGTACAATATTACCGGAGAAGAAGCTTCACAAAGTCTTGTCCGACTCTTCGCAACCCCATGGACCACAGCCCCACAGCCCCCCACCCACCCGTACTCCATTGTCTCCTGGAGTTTGCCAGAGTTCAAATTCATTGAATGGATGACATTAACCATCTCCATCCTCTGCCGTCTCCTTCTCCTTTGGCCTTCCATCCATTGGGGTCTTTTCCAACGAGTCCTCTCTTCTCATTGGGTAGCCAAAATAATTGAGTTTCAGGATCTGTCCTCTTCCAAAGAGCAGCCGTGGTTGATTTCTTTCCGTTAGGATTGAAGACACTAAATAGAGACCTCTAAAAGTTTCTATTAGAAAACCTCTTGTGGTTTTAATTCCTCTTGAGCCACAGTGATTTTGAATCCGTTGCTCAACTCTCAGCCCAACCTACCCGGCAAGGTTGTTTTCACAGGATAAAACCGAGAGAGAGTCTCGGTTATAACTGCTTTTCGGGGCAAGGAAAAAAAAAGGGAATTGATTCAGAGAATTGAGCTCTGGAAAAAAGAAGAGCCATCAATGCAATGAACAAATGAATAAATAAATACATCTCACGGACACGGGGATTTTATTATTGGTAAGTAGGTAGCGCCGCGCATTTGATTAAATGTAATGGAAACTGTAATTTGTATTCCGTTATGACTGCTCGGTGCTAAACCTCTAAATCGGAACGATCAAAATACCGTCGTTGGGTTCATGTAACATGCTATCTACATGCAAATAAATCATTTCTGAGTTTAACAGGATGGCCTGGTTTAAGCCATATTCTCTCTTGGTATTTAGGGAAACCATCTCATGTCACCGGGTTCTTACTGGTTAATGGATTGAAGCATTAATTTTATGCTTTTGAATTTTTTTTTTCCTACTGTCTTTTACCATTTTACTTCTTGCTTTGAGCGTTTGTTGGATCGGGAAAAAAAAAAGAATAAAATAACACCATATCTGGGCTTCTATTCTATATTGAATTTTTCTTCTTTTCTTTTTTCCTCTCACTGTCAAGTTGGTCTCAGAAAGCGGGCACCGCAGTTTGTATGGTTTGGGAACAGAAACACTGCTCCATCCCATTTTTATGTTTGGTGCTAATAAGCAGAAAGCCTCTTTCTGTTCCTATATATATATAATTTTTCTGTAACAGGCAGAGAGGAAGTCTCCCCTTTGAGTGAACGTGCACCTAGCAACGTAATTTATTTATCTTATGTATGTTTAAAATGTCACATTATCATCCCGTTTCTGTTTTTCCCCAAAAAAGGAAATTATTTTTTGGGAAACAGTACCAAAATATATCAAAAGCGTTTTTGCGGTTTCCTTTTTCTGGCAATTTTCCTTGACTCCCTTCATGGCCCTGGGATCTCCTGGTGGTGTCCATTCCATATTAACTGGGCTCAGTTCAGTTTCTCTTCCTGAGATTTGCCAGCATTGGCTCGGTGCTGCCCCCTAGCTGTATTTCACCCTTCCTTAAATGCTTTTTTTTAAATTAATGTGTCCTCTGACTGCTATGAGAAAGAAAGAGGAAAGAACGTTATTTTTAAAAACCAGACAACTGATCCTCCCAAGTTCATGGTGTTTTTTCCCCCAACTCCTTCAGCTGACAATACCTATGGAAATAGATTTTCAAAAAAAAAAAAAAAAAGAGGGCAAAGCCAGAGCAATTTGGCTTAAGATAATATTTACTAGTAAAATATTGTGTATATATATCTAAAACAGTCTTTATCAGTCTCAGCAATTTTAAGATGTGTGGACTTCTCCTTAAGATGTGTCTTAAGTCTCAAGTCCTTCAATCATCTTTTAAGCATTTTAAAGCAACCTGACTGAGGAATTCTGGGAGTTGAAGTCCACACAGCTTCAAGCATGCAGGCAGGGGAATTCTGGGAGTTGATGTCCACAGAGCTTCAAGCATGGAGGCTGGGGGATTCTGGGAGTTGAAGTCCACAGAGCATAAAGCGTGCAGGCTGGGGAATTCTGGGAGTTGAAGTCCACAGAGCATAAAGCGTGCAGGCTGGGGGATTCTGGGAGTTGAAGTCCTCAGAGCATAAAGCGTGCAGGCTGGGGAATTCTGAGAGTTGAAGTCCAGACATCTTAGAGCCAGGGGTGGGCTTCAAAATTTTTAGCAAGGGGTTCTCTGCCTGGTTGCTGGGTGGGCGTGGCCATGGTGGGTGTGGCCTAGTCAGCCTCCTGCACCACAGGGAGGGGCGTTTTTGCCCTTCCTGGGCTCCGGAGGCTTTCCTTGAGCCTCTGGGAGGGTGAAAATGGCCTCCCCAGGTTCCAGAGGCCCCCTTCCCGAATTTCCGGTAGGCCCGTTTTTCGCCCTCCCTGAGCCTCTGCGCGCGCCCTGCACTTAGCTGCATCCAAAATGGGCCGCGTGGGGACTCCAGGGAGGGGAGGGGTGGGCGGGGCCAGCCAGGAGTGGGATTTGGGGGTTCTGCACAGAATTGTAGCTAGAGGTTCTCCCGAACCCCTACGAACCCCCAGCAGCCCCCTCTGCTTAGAGCTGCTGAGGTTGAAAAACATGGTTTTATAAATATCATGTATTTCTTCCCCCAATTAAAAACAATGAAAAAGTGTGTGTCCTACTTGATTCCTTCACTGTAACAGACGCAGCACCCTTCAGATAAGGCTGAACTAAAAGTCTGAGAAACTTCTGCCAGCATCGATAAAGCGGGTTCAGAGTTGTAACTTGCTACCTCTGTTGTAGAGGAGGGTTCAGTTTACATACTGGTGAGACACTACAAGATGTGGTTCCCTTCATTGTTGTTCATCACAAATAATGTGTGTTTTTCAAAGGCATTAAATTATAACCCTCCAAATCCTACAGGCTTGACTGGGAGGCGGGAAGATTGCCGGTGGGTAGGTGCCAAATTGATTGGGTGGAAACTAATGAAGGAGAGAAGCAACCTGGAATTAAGGAGAAACTTCCTGACAGTGAGGACAATTAACCAGTGGAACAGCTTGCCACCAGAAGTTGTGGGGGCTCCAACACTGGAGGTTTTTAAGAAGAGATTGGACAACTATGTGTCTGAAATGGTGTAGATTTTCCTGCCGCAGCAGGGGGTTGGACTAGAAGACCTCCAAGGTCCCTCCCTACTCTGTTATTCTGTTAAATTGGAATTGGGAAGACTGAGACTGAGGTTTGAATTCCCCTTCAGCTACAGAAGCTCCTGGGGGACTTTGAGCTAATCATTTTCTCTCCGCTCCAAAGTCCGTATGAGGTAGTGGAGAAGATGATGGTCTAGATCAGTGTTTCCCAATCTTGGCAACTTGAAGATGTCTGGACTTCAACTCCCAGAATTCCCCAGCCAGCGAATGCTGGCTGGGGAATTCTGGGAGTTGAAGTCCAGATATCTTCAAGTTGCCAAGATTGGGAACCACTGGTCTAGATGTAGAAGCACAGAGACCTGGGTTCTAATCTTCCCTGAGCCACAGAAGATTCCTCAAGGTCATCTCTTTCTCTCAGCCAGAGAATCAGTTTAGCCTACTGGGGAAGGTTCTGGATTAAGAGCAGAGAGGCCCAGGTTTTAATTTTGTTTACTGGGTGGCTTTGGGCCAAGGTAGTATTCCTCGCCTTGCAGGACTGTTGGGGGGGGGGAATAAGGGAGGTGCTAGCCTTTCCTCTTTCAGCTCCTAAATAAAAGAGGAGGATGTAAATCCAGTAAATAAAAGGCGTTGGCACAGCAGATCTGAGATGCAGCACCAGGTGGGTGGATTGGCAGGTCTCATTGGGTTGGAGTCGTGATTATCCCTCCTCAGTTGTTTTTTACTAGAAAAATGGTTGATCTGAATCAAAATTCTTTCCTGATCAATTTCACTGGTGATCTGTTTCTTCCTCCCTCCCTCCTTTTTCCTTCCTTCCTTTCTCTTTTCCTTCCTTCCTTTTCTTCCCTCCCTCTTTTCCTCCCTTCCTTCTTTCCTCCCTCCTTTTTCTTCCTCCTTCCTTCCTTCCTTTTCTTTTTTCCTTCCTTCCTTTTCCTCTTCCTCCCTCCCTTTTTCCTCCCTTTCTTTTCTTCCCTCCCTCCTTCCTTCCTTTCTCTTTTCCTTCCTTCCTTTTCCTCCCTCCCTCCTTTTCCTTCCTTCCTCCCTCCCTCCCTTTTTCCTTCCTTTTTCTTTCCTCCTTCCTTCCTTTTCTTTTTTCCTTCCTTCCTTTTCCTCTTCCTCCCTCCCTTTTTCCTTCCTTTCTTTTCTTCCCTCCTTCCTTCCTTCCTCTTTTTCTTCCTTCCTTTTCCTCCCTCCCTCTCTTTCTTCTTTCCTCTCTCCCTCCCTCTCTCCCTTTTCCTTCTTTTCTTTCCTCCTTCCTTCCTTTTCCTCTTCTCCCACCCTTTTCCTTCCTCCCTCCCTTTTTCCTTCCTTTCTTTTCTTCGCTCTTCCTTCCTTTTTCTTTTTCTCTTCCTCCTTTTCCTTCCTTCCCCTTTATCTTCCATTCTTTTCCTCTCTCCCTCCCTCTTTCTCTCTCTCCCATTCCCCTCCATCCAGGTGTTTTGGTACCAAGTGTGCCGGCTGTGCACAGGGCATCTCTCCCAGCGATTTGGTCCGGAGGGCCAGAAGCAAAGTCTTTCATTTGAACTGTTTCACTTGCATGATGTGCAACAAACAACTGTCGACCGGCGAGGAACTTTATATCATCGACGAGAACAAATTTGTCTGCAAAGAAGATTATCTGAGCAACAGCAACTCTGCCAAAGAGAACAGTTTGCACTCAGGTGAGGCATTTTCTTGGCTGGGGAGACCTTTATCCGAGCAGATTCCGCTTTGCTTGATCCAAGGTATCAAAGGCACTTCTTCTTCTTCTTCTTCTTCTTCTTCTTCTTCTTCTTCTTCTTCTTCTTCTTCTTCTTCTTCTTCTTCTTCTTCTTCTTCTTCTTCTTCTTCTTCTTCTTCTTCTTCTTCTTCTTCTTCTCCTTCTCCTCCTCCATCTCTTCTTCTTCTTCTTCTTCTTCTTCTTCTTCTTCTTCTTCTTCTTCTTCTTCTCCTCCTCCTCCTCCTCCTCCTCCTCCTCCTCCTCCTCCTCCTCCTCCTTTTTTATCTTCTTCTTTATCATCTTCTTCTTCTTCTTCTCCTCCTCCTCCTCCTCCATCTCTTCTTCTTCTTCTTCTTCTTCTTCTTCTTCTTCTTCTTCTTCTTCTTCTTCTTCTTCTCCTCCTCCTCCTCCTCCTCCTCCTCCTCCTCCTCCTCCTCCATCTCTTCTTCTGTATATATAATAGAAGAATGATTATGAGTACAAGAATTAAGAATATATGGGTGCAATTGGACAGGAACGGTAGGCACGATTTTACGGTGACCAAAAGGAGCTCCGCTTATGTGCCCTGGTGTGGGTGAAACCGAGCCCCAGTTTAGAAGAGCTGACAAGATTAGCTCAAGGGGGAGGGGGGAAAGTGTAGATTCCATTTTTCTACAGATCTAAGTAGAACTCCCAGAGTCAAAGGCAGTCTATCTGGGAATATGTTTGACAGTTGTGTGGACTTGCAGATAGTTGACCCAAAGGCAAAGCCCAATGCTAGCATTCCTTTGGGACTTTGATTTTTCTCCTTTATCAGACTTTCAATCTGTTAGCACAAAGCATGTTCTTTTCTTGACACAAACCCCTGGCCTATTTATTTCGGTATTGTTTACATAGCAGTATTTCTCAACTTTAAGAAGTCTGGACTCCAACTCCCAGAATTCCCCAGCCAGGGTCCAGACTTCTTAAAGCTGCCAAGGTTGAGAAAGGCAGGTTTACATTGACTGGCAGCTCTGTCTCTGTCTAAGCCAGGGGTCTCCAACCTTAGCAACTTTAAGACTTGTGGACTTCAACTCCCAGAGTTCCTCAGCCAGCAAAGTTGCCAAGGTTGGAGACCCCTGGCCTAAGCAACATCCTTTCCCTTTCTCAAATTAATGTACCGTCCAAACACCACAGCAAACAATGGAACAGCGTCGAGGGGTCGGATGCCTTTGCAAAGGCAGAAAAGCCAAAATAATTAACGAAGTCACAGGAGAACGGAGGGAAAGTCAGTGAAAATCATTGAAATGAGAAAAGTTCGCTTCAGCTGCTGAATCCAATTTCTGGCTGGGAGCTGGAATGCAAGAGAAGGAATTTTACATTCGACAGACCTAAAGTTTGCACTGGATCGTACAACGGAAGACCCGAACTGGAGGTTTTTTTTAATAATATAGGAGATGATCGATATTTGTAGCTTAAAATGAGGGCTACTTGGTGCTCTCTGAGCTTGGTTGTTTTCTTGCAGACGTTTCATTACCTAACTAGGTAACATCATCAGCGCTACTGAGGGAGTGGGGTTTGCTCTCATTTTATATTTTGGTGGCTTGCCCCGTGTCAGTGGGGGTGGAAATGGTTTTGGAGGTTCCTTGGTTGAAAGGTTTACTGTTAGCTTGTTCGGGGTATTGTTTACTTCTTGAGCGTTGGTCAAATGTTAATCTTGGTATTATACCATTGTTAGGCCAACATTCAAGAAGCAAACATTATTCCAGACAAGCTAACAGTAAACCAACCAACCAAAGAACCTCCAAGGTTACTCCCACTACTACTGACAGGGCAAGCCACCAAAATAGAAAATGAGAGCAAACTCCCACTCCCTACCAACCCTGAGGAAGTTACCTAGTTTGGTAGTGAAACGTCTGCAAGAAAACAAACAAGCTCAGAGACCACCAAGGACCCTCTATATCAGGGGTGTCAAACTCAATTTGACGAGCCGAGGTGGCGCAGCGGTTAGAGTGGGGTACTGCAGGCCACTTTAGCTGACTGTGATCCGCAGGTCAGCGGTTCAAATCTCACCGGCTCAAGGTTGAGTCAGCCTTCCATCCTTCTGAGGTAGGTAAAATGAGGACCCAGATCTAAGCACCTGGCAGGCCGGATCCGGCCCTCAGGCTTTGAGTTTGACACCCCTGCTCCAGGGGCGGGTTGCTTACTTATCGATACCGGTGCGCTGTGCGCGCATCTCCACGTTTCGTGTGCGTGCATGCTCGCTATGCGCGTGTGCCCCCTTGCGCAATTTCAGCGAGATTTTGCTTCAGCGCATGCGCGGAAGCAAAATCTCACCGAAATCTCTCTCTCGCGCGCATACCCTCACAAGATTTCGGCGAGATTTTGCTTCCGCGCATGCGCAGAAGCAAAAAAGCCGAAAAATTCTTTTAAAAAGATGGCGACGTGCGCGACTGTCCGGCGAAGACGGCACCGAAGCAGTCGCGCGCAAATTGCGTAATCGGCGGGTCCCTACCGGAGCTGCGCACTGGACTGCACCGGTAGGAACCCACCCCTGCCCTGCTCTATATAGGAGATTATTTTACGATAGCAAAAAAAAGTAGAGGTTTTCCGAAAGGGAGGGAGAACATATCGGCATTATATGATAACAAACCAGAACACGGAGTCCCACGGCAGGTTGTCTGACGCACAAACTTTATTAAAAGACAGCGGCTTTCGTGAGCTGCGGCTGGCTTCGTCTGAGGCATTCACCCGTCGAGCCAATCTATGCATTGGATTAAATGGAACGCAGCTCACCGAAGCTGTTAATAAAAGTTGCCATTCAGAAAAGGTGCTGCGGGACTCTGTTTGGTCCAGTGTCAGGTGCCCAGGCCATCGGTTCTTTTGGATCCAGAAAAAACAACCGTGCCAGGAAATAAGGGATTTTAAAGCTTTATTATTAGTTAAAAGCGTAGCATAAAAAGCTTCCACACCCAAGCAAGGTGATCCCCAAATCTCTCAACAAGCTGCCAGGAGCTCCTTCATGCAGGTAGTCCTCGACGTACGACCACAGTTGAGCCCAAAATTTCTGTTGTTAAGCGAGGCATTTGTTAAGAGAGTTTGGCCCCGTTTTACAACATTTATGGCCACAGTGGGTTAAGTGAATCACCGCAGCTGTTCAGTTAGTAATCCAGTTGTTAAGTGAACCTGGATTCCCCATTAACTTTGCTTGTCAGAAGGTCGCAAAAGGGGATCACATGACCCCGAGACCAGTGGTGGGTTGTGAATTTTTTTACCTCAGGTTCGTGCGTGCGACACTTTTGTGCATGCGCAGAAGCATCCCGGGTGAGTGGGTGGAGACTCCTGTCGCCAGTGCTACCAGTTCTAAGAAGGAACAATCCACCGCTACCCAGGACACTCCAACCGTCATAAGTCTGAACCAGTTGCCAAGCATCTGAATTTTGATCACATGACCACGGGGATGCTGCAGCGGTCGCCACCGTGAAAAACAGTCATAAGTCACTTTTTTCGGTGCCGTTGTCACTTTGAATGGTCACTAAATGAACTGTTCTAAGTCGAGAACTACCGGTAACGACAGCACAGATATCTCGAGGATGGCCAATTTCCACAGCACAGATAGTCCTCGACTTACAACAGTCCCATTTAGCGACCGTTCAAAGTCATAACGCTGCTGAGCAAAAGTGACATATGATGGCTGATTTTCGTGGTCATTTGATCAAAATTCAGACACTTGACAACTTGCATTTATGACGGGGGCAGGGAGTCCCGGCGTCATGTGATCACCTTTGGTGTCCTGCTGACAAGCAAAGTCAACGGGGAAGCCAGATTCACACTTAACAACTGTGTGACTAACTTAACAACTAACTTAACAACTGCAGTGATTCGCTTAACAACTAGTGAGGTCGTAAAACGAGGCAAAACTGACTGAACAACTCTCTCACTTAGCAAAAGAAATTTTTGGGGTCAATTGCGTTCATAAGTCGAGGAATCCTTGTACCCAGGAATGGGGTCTGTACAGAAGACTCTAACAAACAGCCACGGCCCCAAGCTTTTATTAGAACTTGGCACCATGAATTCATGGCCCTGTTATGGTCAGGAGACTGCAAGGCAGGGGTGAAATCCAGCAGGTTCTGAGTCTGACAGGTTCTGGAGAACCGGCAGCGGAAATTTTGAGTAGTTCGGAGAACCGGCAAATACCTCCTGTGGCTGGCCCCAGAGTGGGGAGGGAATGGAGATTTTGCAATATCCTTCCCCTGCCACGCCCACCAAGCCACAGCAGCCCACCAAGCCAAGCCCACAGAACCAGTAGTTAAAAAAAATTGGATTTCACCACTGCTGCAAGGCCCATGACTTTGGGATGGGAATCAAAATCCCGAGACTTTCACATGAAGAAAAGTTTTGCAGAATTTAAAAAGAATTTTAAAAAAAAATCAAGCAGGTTAACTCAAAATAAGATCTAAACTTCTAGACTTTTCTTCGTAGGAGAAATCAAAACATGTCAATAAACTTTTTGGAATAACATCGGTCTTCCGCATTTGACGATTTAGACGCCAGACTTTATGTCGTAATCATACAAGGCTGATACTTCCCACCAAATTTCTCCTTTTCAGTCTTATTATCAGTTAAAGATGTCATTCTTAGCAGTGCACACAGGGATGGACGTTTCCATTCGGGAACCCAAATGGTGGTGATGATCTTATTTATTTCTTTATTAAATTTGTTTTGGTCCCCATCTCGCTGCGAGGTGACAGGTAGTCCTCGACCTTATGACCGCAATTGAGCCCAACATTTATGCTGTTAAGTGAGACATTTGTGAAGTGAATTTTGCCCCATTTTACGACCTTTCTTTGTTAAGTTGTTAAGCAAATCCTTGCAGTCGTTACATTAGTAACACGGTCGTTAAATGAATCTGGCTTTCCCCCTTGGCTTGTTAGAAGGTTGCAAAAGGTGATATTACCGTATTTTTCGGAGTATAAGACGCACCGGAGTATAAGACGCACCTTAGTTTTGGGGGAGGAAAATAGGGGGGAAAAATCTGCCTACCAGGTATTCATCTGGCTAGCGTCCTTAGTCTGGTCAGCTTCAGCACATTATTTTATCCCCTGGTTAGGACTTAAAAAAAACCTTCTTCTGAGAGAGTAACAATGAAAGAGCATGCAAGCCGGTAGGAGCTGGGAAGATCATTAGCACCTGGTTAGGGCTGGAAAACAACTTCTTTGGAGCAAGTAGAGCAATGAAAAAAAAACCTGCAAAGACTTAGGGCTGGAAAAACATTCTTCTGAGAGAGTAACAATGAAAGAGCCTGCAAGCCGGTAAGAGCTGGGAAGATCGTTAGCACCTGGTTAGGGCTGGAAAACAACTTCTTTGGAGCAAGTAGAGCAATGAAAAAAAAACCTGCAAAGACTTAGGGCTGGAAAAACATTCTTCTGAGAGAGTAACAATGAAAGAGCCTGCAAGCCGGTAAGAGCTGGGAAGATTGTTAGCACCTGGTTAGGGCTAGAAAAAAACTTATTCGAGCAAGTAGAGCAATGAAAAAAACCCTGCAAAGATTTAGGGCTGGAAAAACATTCTTTAGAGAGAGTAATAATGAAAAAGCCTGCAAGGTAAGAGCTGGGAAGATCGTTAGCACCTAGTTAGGGCTGGAAAAAAAGCTCTGAAAAAGCTACATTCAGAGTATAAGACGCACCCAAATTTTCAGCCACTTTTAGGGAGGAAAAAGGTGCGTCTTGTACTCCAAAAATGTGGTAATTCTTTCTAACCATACAATCACAGAGTCGAATTAGATCCTCCCGTGAAATACAGGTAGTTCTTGACTTATGACCACAATTCAGCCCAAAATTTCTGTTGTTAAGTGAGACATTACCGAAGTGAGTTTTGCCCCATTTTACAACCTTTCTTGCAACAATTGCTAAGTGAATCACTGCAGTAGTTAAATTAGTAATACGGTTGTTAAGTGAATCTGGCTTGCCCGTTGACTTTGCTTGTCAGAAGGTCACAAAAGAGGATCACATGACCCCGGGACACGGCAACTGTTGTAAATATAAGTCAGATGCCAAGCATCTGAATTTTGATCACGTGACCATGGGGATGCCGCAATGGTCATAAGTGTGAAAAACTGTCATGAGGAGTCATATTTTTCAGTACCGTTGTAACTTTGAGCGGTCACTAAATGAACTGTTATAAGTCGAGGACGGCCTATATTTATTAATTTTTTTAAGATCCCATTTTCATTACTTTTTAAGCAACTCAAGGCAGCAAACACACCTTATTTCCCTCCTCCTATTTTTCCTACAACAACAATCCTTTGAGGTGGGTTGGGCTGAGAGAAAGGGACTAGTTCAAAGTCACCCAGCCGACTTTCATGGACTAGAACTTACAGTTTCCTGGTGATTGGCCAACAGTCATCCATCCGGGTTTCGTGCAGAAGGCAGGACTAGAATTCACCATTTCCTGGTGATTGGCCCAAAGTTACCCAACCACTTTTCATGCCTAAGGCAGGACTTGAACTCACCATCTCCTAGTGACTGGCCCAGGGGCGGGTTCCTAATTTTTTTACTACCACTCTGTGGGTGTGGCTTATTTTGTGGGTGTGGCTTGCCAGCCATGTGACCGGGTGGGCGTGGGCAGTGGCCGGAGAAGCGGGGGGGGCATTTCCCCCCCACAACGCAGCCCCCTGCAGCAGGAGCAGCAAGACGCGGCAGCGGTTCTTCTAGGAGGCTCCGTCCGGCCTGAATGCTTCTCCCCATTCGATGATCCTAGGCTCCTGCCACCCGTTCCCCCTCCCCTCAGCAGCTCGAGAAGCCTCGAATGTGCGAAAATGCTTAAGATCATCACCGCGTATTCGTGGCTTCTCAGACTGCTGAAGGGAGGGGAATGGAGATAGCTCCTGCCGCCCGTTCTTTCAGCGTCTCACGCGCTCCCTCAGCCATCCTCCCCTGCTTGGACTCACTGTGGGGTAGGAAGGCAGTGCATGTGCAGTGCTGGAAGCTCGGCTTCTGGGCATGCGCAGAAGACATTTAAAAAAAATTTTTTTTTTAATGGCGGCACCCAGGCACCGTCAACCAACCGCACCGGTACTGTGACATCACCAGCGGGCCGCTACCGGTGCTATAGAGTGGACCGCACCGGTAGGAACCCACCACTGGACTGGCCCAAAGTCATCTATCTGGGTTTCATGGAGAAGGCGGGACTAGAACTTCCTGTCTCCTGGTTTCTTTATGGTGCCTTAACCACTAGACCAAACTGGCTCACTAATTAATTATCTTCCACATCATCTTTGAAAATTATCTTTCAAATAACTTAGATAAATACATCCTAAATGCAAAGAGCATTATTTGAATAGAAGACTCCCAAATCAAGATTCTGCTAATCCATTAACAAGATCAGGAGACAGTTAATAAATTTGCAAGCTTGATAAGAGTAGTAAAATTGGGTAGTGCGTCTGACAGAGTTTGAAAACAGTGATTCCCAACCTTGGCAATTTTACTTTGTATGGACTTCAACTCCCAGAATTCCCCAGCCAGCATTCTGGCAGGGGAATTCTGGGAGTTGAAGTCCGCACATCATGAAATTACCAAGGTTGGAAATCACTGCTTTAGATAATCAAAGGCCTTACGATTTAAGATTCTAAGTTTATTCTCTATTTGGGGCACAAGAGGTAAATATCTAGAATTGACTCCTCCTTCCTGCTTTCTGGAAAACTTCCCTAATAAATCACACCTAATTCTAGCCACCATTTCTTTACCTTTCTAGCCGCAAGGGCATTTTGATTTTTCCAGGCATTTGAATTTCTTTGATTTTTATTTTTTTATTTTTTTAAGCAAGGACTTCATTTTCAATTCTTTTACATTGCTATAATGCTCATATCTCATTTTATTCCTGCTCTTTTTGACATGCTGTGTCTGTTTCACCAATGTTGTGGATTTTTAAAATTCTATTTTTATTGTTTTTTAAAGTAAAGTGCAGATTTTAAAATATTGCGTGCTGCCCTGAGGGGGGGAAATATTTTTGAAGGGAGTGAGGAAACAGCAAGATGAAATGTTGGACTAAATCAATAACTGGGAGGGATCACACATGAAACTCCTATTTATTTCCATCAAGAGAAGACACATTAAATTATGTTTAATTATTATATATAATAGAGTCGGACAAAACTGGACAGGGGAAACCTTTACCTTTTATATATTATGTTAAATTGCTATGTATTTTTTATCAAGTAAGGACACTTTACATTATAATATCAAATCCCAAATCTAGAATTTCCTAAGCGCACAATAGCTACAATTGCTATTGTGGTGCATTTATTCTTCACACTTATAACCTCTTTCTCTCCCACCCGCCCTCACCCACCTTAAGAGCTCAGGATGGCTTATCTGGGATATTCCATTTTATTCTGACAGTGAACCTATAACATAGATCAAGCAGTGATTTTAAAGCTCAGAAAGTGATTTGAACCCTTCTCTCTTTAATCCAGGAGAAGACGATTTAGACTTTCTGGAGCTTCCTTGTTTTTATCCTAGAATCTCGAGAGCAAAGCCGTACCAAAAAAAGAGGAGCTTTAAGATGTGATATTTTCATACCAGGGATTTATTTTAGGGGACTGGAAGAGTTTAAATACCTTCCACCCCAAATGCCTCTCCTGGTTTCTGGAAAGCTTTCTTCATTTCTTTTGTATAATTTAAGGATAAATTTAAGGATACATTTTTACGTTAAGGATAAAGTGAGGATAAATTTAAGGCTACGTTAAGGATGAACGAAGGATAAATTGTGAGTGTGATTTTGTGACTATCGCACCCCCCAAAATTGGGAACCCCTGTCAAACTATCACACATTCCTGATGAGCTGATCAGTAAATCCACATGTTCTCCCCAAATTTATCACCCTTATCACTTATCACCCTTCACACTTACAACGTTATCACTCGTTCGAAGGGATACCAGCAGTAAAAGTAAAAACATTATCATAATAACAACAGCACCAATATCAACAGCAATTCATTCCGGCATGGGGATCTGGAACCTGTGAGACATGATTAATTATTGTTGATTATGTATCCTCAACTGCCTTTTTGTTCCTTTTTTTCTTCTTGGTGTGCATTTTTTTTTCATGTTAATTTTGTATGAATGTAGGGAATGTCTTGAACTGGGATCACTCACCCAGAGTCCTGTAAATCGGCTAACATAAACAAACAAACAAATAACTATATTATTATGTTGTTATAATAGTACATTCTGCCTTATAGTACATTCTGCACCTTTATGGTTGTTTATTGGAACTATTTTACTTATTAATTACATTTATATGCCGCCCATCTCGCTATCAATCTTACAATATGAAAAAACAACAACAATGATATTATTATATATTATTACGGTATATTGTTGTTGTTTTTCATACTGTAAAATCGATAGCGAGATGGGCGGCATATACATGTAATTAATACGTAAAATAGATAAATAAGCAACCATAATAGTGCAGAATGTAATTAATAAATAAAACAAATAATAATAATAATAATAATAATAATAATAATAATAATAATAATAATAATAATAATAATAATAATAATAATAATAATAATAATAATAATAATAATAATAATAATAATGCGGAATTTAGAGCTGGGCCGTGCTTAGAAAAGAGTTCAACCCTTAGCAGACCTTAACAGTTAGAACCACTCTTTGCATGTATAATTCTATAGGCATTAATCTTGAAGAAAATGTATCTGAATCGGAGAGACACTTCTATCTATCTATCTGTCTATCTATCTATCTGTCTATCTATCTATCTATCTATCTATCTATCTATCTATCTATCTATCTATCTATCTATCTATCTATCTATCTATCTAATCTATCTATCTATCTATCTATCTATCTATCTATCTATCTATCTATCTATCTATCTATCTATCTCTATCTCTATCTATCTATCTATCTATCTATCTCTATCTCTATCTCTCTATCTCTCTATCTCTCTCTCTCTCTCTCTCTCTCTCTCTCTCTCTCTCTCTCTCTCTCTCTCTCTAGATAGATAGATAGATAGATAGATAGATAGATAGATAGATAGATAGATAATTTCATTTTGTCTTCTAGGATGGGCTTTTGTTCATTCCCTTCTTCTCCATCTAAGTCATTTCTCAGTCTTCTGCAAAGCTGCAACCCTTTCCTTCTTGTCGTTCATGGGGGGCTTTTCCCCCATCCTCCCATCCTCTCCTTTTCTCTTTGTGGTTGCCCCTTTCTTTGGCTTCCTTCTATGCATCACAGTTAGGAAAGAAAATTATTTTGTTATTTAGGAATGCAGAGGGGTGGGTGGGTGGGGGTCTGGATTGGAGAAAAGGCTGTAAGCTTTCTTGCGGATCAGAATCAAAGCTTCAGTGGCCCAGAAAGATTGACTGAATGTCAGACAAATATTTGAAGTGATGGGTTGGTGTTTGCTTGCCGAGTCTGATTTCAGCCGACTTGTTTGTTTCTTTTACTTTGCTGGTGGGGTATGTGTGTGTGTGTGTTAATAAAGTCACACCAGACAAAGCAGATCACAGGGGTCGGGGAGATGTGTAACTCGCTATCCACACTTGGTTGTAAACTATGGGGCGGAGCAAGCCGTGAGGTGTCTATGGGTCCCTTCCTTTTGGAAAAGAGGCACTTTTGGATCACCATTTTTAAATGCCAGGGGAGATCAGAGAAGGCAGACAGACGGGCCATGTGGATTTTTGCTGGAAAGCGTTTTTTGGGGGGAAGAGCCAGGCGTTGGGCGATGGCAGTGAAGAAATTCACAGGCCAGGCCGATGTTTGGCCAGGCAGACTTAACACGGAGGTGCCTGGGTCAGTTTTCACACCCACATGACAGTGTGTACACGTGTAAAGTGTGAAGGCTTGTGGGGAGGGAGAGGAAGAAGAAGGTTGAGGACTTGGGAACAATTTTCACTCCCGTGTGAGAAATTGTTAACACAGTCCTTCTTCTCTTAAGTTTTTTTTTTTTAAAAAAACCGGAGTGAGAAACAGAGATTAAGTTTAGGAAAGGAGGGATTTCTTTATATGAAATCTAAGACATGGTCTGGCAGAGCGTATTTTATTTATTTTTAAATTATATTTAGTATTTATTTTCCCCGCCTTTATGATTTTATAAATAACTCAAGCCGGCGAACATGACTGATATTTCTTCCTTCTCCTAGTTTCCTTACAACAACCCTGTGAATTGGGTTGGATTGTGAAAGAGGGACTGGCCCAAAGGTACCCAGTCAGTTTCATGCCTAAGGCAGGACTAGAACCCCAAACCCCAAAAACTTCAACCTCTTATTATCTACCATTGACCTCACCCCATTCTTAAGAGGTCAGTAAGGGGCGTGCATAAGCGCACAATCGTGCCTACCGTTCCTGACTTAATGTACACATATATTCATACCTCTTTTACTCTTATTCATGCTTGTAATATTGCATATATATTCAATCATGTTTTACTGTTTGTACTTTGCTTATAATCATATATGCTTGACATATATGATAAACAAATACAAATACAAATTCACCATCTCCTGGTGATTAGCCTAAAGTCATCCAACCAGCTTTCATGGTTAGTTGAAGCTAGAACTCACGGCCTCCTGGTGATTGGCCCAAAGTCATCCAGTCAGCTTTCATGCCTAAGGCAGGATTAGAACTCATAGTCTCCCAGTTTCTAGCTTGGTGCTTTAATCACTAGATCAAACTGGCTCTCTAAATAATCACGTGCTATCAAATACCATTGGCCTCCAGGAAAAATGCTTAAAATACATATTTAAGGCAGAAATTCTTACATTTGCCTGAGGGAAAATCTCATGGGAATATTTGATGGGATGTTTAGTATGGAAATTTATTTATTTATTTATTTAGTGAGATTTATATACCGCCTCACAGTGCAAGCACTCTCTAAGCGGTTTAAACCAGTAAGCAATGTATATTTACATTGCCCCCAACAATCTGGGTCCTCATTTTACCTACCTCGGAAGGATGGAAGGCTGAGTCAACCTTGAGCCGGTGAGATTTGAACCGCTGACCTGCAGATCACAGTCAGCTAAAGTGGCCTGCAGTACTGCCTCTAACCGCTGCGCCACCTCGGCTCCCTCCCACATAGCATCTTGTGTGGCTAGCTTGGGGGAAAAAAAACATGGTATTGCCATTCTCAAAGGCTGCTTATCATCCAAGGCTGCTGGTCATCTCCAAAGTCCACTGGATTTGGGTGGCCCATAAATTTAAGTAAAATCAAAAACAAAAATTAAATAATAAAATAAAAACTTGGTCTGAGGGTGCTCTCTGAGCTTGGTTGTTTTCTTGCAGACGTTTCATTACCCATTTAGGTCATGCCATCAGTGCTGATGACCACAGAATTTCCGTCGCTAAGCAAGGTGGTTATTAAATAAGTTGCGCTACTGCTTTTAGCCGGGGGAGATCAGGGAGAGGCAGAACATTAGTTTTTCACAATCTACCATGTTTAATGTTCTTAGAGATCCACCAACCACTTCGAAATACAGCTGTGAGGATATCAGAGTGAAGATGGATGGTTCTTCTCAGCTGTTTATTAAGATGGAGCCTCAAGTCCAATGTACTGACCCCAAAACGCTGCCTTGATTCCCTGTTCACAAACTCTGTGCTCATTCAAGCTTTCTTCTGCTTATTTTAAGATGGGCCATCTGAACGCATTGATCTGAAATAGTTCGGGATCAGAAACACTTGGTGAACGATTGCAAATTTCTAATTGCTGCCTCTGTAGTTTTTGACAGTGAGAGTTGCAATATCCATGTTGGTCATTATGTGCGTAGACTTTTAGCCATTCTGTTAGGACAGAACGCTGCTTGGAGGTATACCAACTCGATTTCATTGAGGGCCGCATCAGGGTTGTGTTTGACCTCGGGGTGCGGGTTGGGGGAGTGGCCACGGTGGGCATGGCCAGCTCGACATCACTTGTGTTGGGGGCGCCTATGGCGGCCTAAGCGCTCTGCCGTGTGTGGCCCTCCCGAGCTCCGTTTTTGCTGGCAGAGGTCCCATGGGCCAGTCCTTCACTGTTCCCAGGGCGGCCCTGCGGGCCACATCTAAACACCCGGGGCCCGGATGCGGCCAGTAGGCCTTGAGTTTGACACCCCTGCCATAGATGGTTACCTTTCTTAGATGTTGAATTATAACATCTATCCTATTGCGACTCTGTGGTGCCATATTATGATGATTTTTATCACGGTTTTACCTTACTTTAATATTTTATCTCATATATTGTACTGTCTACATATTATACATGCACACATACATACATACTGTGTGTGTGTATATATATACTGATGCTCTACATAAACTTATATTTGTGTTTCTGTTTTATTAGTGCTGGATATCAATGATTGCAGGACCCCTGTAACACAATCTCTATCCCCTCTTTATGTATACCTCTTCCTCTTCCTCTTGCAGCTACAACTGGTAGCGACCCCAGCCTGTCCCCGGATTCGCAGGACCCGAGTCAGGATGACGCCAAGGACTTGGAAAGCGCCAATATCTCCGACAAGGAGGTGGGCAGTAATGAGAACGATGACCAAAACTTGGGGGCCAAACGGAGAGGGCCCCGCACCACCATCAAAGCCAAGCAACTGGAGACCCTCAAAGCAGCCTTTGCCGCCACTCCGAAACCTACCCGGCACATCCGTGAGCAGCTGGCACAGGAGACCGGCCTTAACATGCGTGTCATCCAGGTATGAACGGTTGAAGAGTAGGGTGGGGGAAATGGCGGGACGGCGGGACGTATACGGGGAAGCCAACCGCGGTCCAGATCTTTTGAAGTTGGCTCAAGACTGGACTGGCTGGATTCAGATTTGGCACTTCTGACAGCGGCTTGCATGGAATACGTTCAGATCTTCATCCATTGGCTGAATTGATTGTTTGGAAATCTACTTTTGGGGTTGCTTTTTGAAATTTCTCAATCAACACACTTAGAATTGTATCTGGTTTTATTAGTTCCTTTGCAAAAGATTCTCAGACTTTAAGGGTTTTTTCCTAGCAGGAAGATACTGGACTAAGTCTCGGGAGATCTAGGTTCAGTCCATTTCCTGAAGTGATTTATTTGATTGTGATCACCAGAGGGCATGGATTTATTGGGCTTTATTTGGGGATTTTATTTTTGTAAGATGCTCCAAGGAATCATGAGTTGAGTTGAGAATGATATGATTTGTAAGCAAATAGCAATAGCACTTAGACTTATATACCGCTTCATAGTGCTTTACAGCCCTCTCTAAGCGGTTTACAGAGTCAGCCTCTTGCCCCCAACAATCTGGGTCCTCATTTTACCAACCTCAGAAGGATGGAAGGCTGAGTCAACCTTGAGCCTGGTGAGATTTGAACAGCTGAACTGCTGAACTAGCAGTAGCCTGCAGTGCTGCATTTAACCACTGCGCCACCTCGGCTCTTTCTAGGTGGAGAGCACCTGATTGAAGGAGGTTCCTTCATGAGGTTTAGATCAGTTGGAAAGAAGAATGAATTATCCTATTTAAGTTTTAAACTATATGCATAGTCCTTAAAACCAGAATAACAGAGGTGGAAGGGACCTTGGAGGTCTTCTAGTCTAGTTCCCTGTTTATTCTGGACAAATGGTTATCTAATCTCTTCTTAAAAACTTCCAGTGTTGGAGCATTCACAACTTCTGAAGGCAAATTGTTCCACTGATTAATTGTTCTCACTGTCAGGAAATTTCTCCTTAGTTGTATTTGGAAGATACTAGATTTCAACCTAGAAAATGGCTGATTGGTGAAGCTTTGGCATTTCATAGTCACAAAAAGGTCTGGAGATATTAAGAAACTATAGCCCCATCCCATTATAATTTATAGACCCAAGTCATTTTGTTCATTAATTCAAATTTTGTTCTATTTTCCTTTATCTCACACAACCAACTTATTTGGCATATAATTTCTTTGATAGTATTGCACATTCTAAATACGAACAGCATGAGGGATATGTTCATAATATGCAGGACAATGTGGCATATTTTTCAGTCATTTCTAGACCTGAATATTTCTTCCAACATTTTAAGAAAACAAATTGATTTGATTTGATTTAATGCTAGGTGAATTTTGTGCAAATTACTGTCTCTCCACTCAAAACCAGCTCACAGTGTTTTTTTTTCCTCTTTCTTTTTTTTATTAAAAAGTTTTATTAGTACAAAGTACAAACATTTTTCTCTTTTCTCCCCCCTTCCCCCCCTTCATACCCTCCCCTCCAGTCCCCCTCCCACCCCCCACACCCGACTTCCCATAAAAATCACAAGGTATAATTTTCAGAAAACATAAACCTAAAATATGCTAAGAAATTATTAATTCAAAATTTTTTCCTAATTCTTTAACTCCTTATTACTCAAAACCTTTAAAACATAATCTAAAAATTAAACATTTATCATTAGTAAACTATTTGGGTCTTCTTAATCTGATACTTTTTTTGAATATAATCAGTCCATCTGTTCCATTCCAATATATATCTTTCATTTGAATAATCCTTAAGATATGATGAAATTTTAGCCATTTCAGCCAAATGTGTAACTTTTAATGTCCAACTTTTAATGGACATTTAAAGTTACCATCTCACAGTGTTGTTGTTGTAGGGGGAAATAGTAGCATCAGGTATGTACACTGCCTTGAGCTTACTTACCCAAAATAAAGGCTAGAAATTTTTTTAAAAATCAAATAAGTAATTTAAGGCAGATAGGGATTCGTTCAATTCTCCATTCTGGTAAGACAATGGGATTTCATTTAAAATCGCTCTTAGCAAACCACAAGCCAATACTATCTCACAACTTAAGTTAGTTCCTAACCAAAGGAATTATTAAGCTGGACACAGGCAATATTCTGTGCCTTATTTATGTATTCAATTTATATATTGCTCATCTGGGCCACTGAGTTACTGGCTTAAAACAAAATAAAAATGACAATATAAAACATTAAAAGAATAACTATTAACATTAAAATTAAAGATAGCTAACAAATTTATAAGGAACAAATATACAACGGGGTGGAGGAATAATGCTTGCTTGGCTATTACTTACTTACTTACTTACTTACTTACTTACTTACTTACTTACTTACTTACTTACTTACTCCTACAGTAATTGTTGGAAGTTTTAATTTGAGCTTGCATAGTCAAAATGGAAACAAAAATATCTGTGCTAAGGAAATACGAATGAAAAGAAGTTTAATGAAAAGAAGGACTAGGGGTGACATGATAGCAGTCTTTCAATATCTCAAGGGCTGCCACAAAGAAGAGGGGGTCAAGCTATTATCCAAAGCACCTGAGGATAGGACAAGAAATGATGTAAACTAATCAAGGAGAGAAGCAACCTAGAAATAAGGAGAAATTTCCTGACACTAAAAACAATTAATCTGTGGAACAACTTGCCTCCAGAAGTTGTGAATGCTCCAACACTGGAAGTTTTTAAGAAGAGATTGGATAACTATTTGTCTGAAATGTTATAGGGTTTCCTGCCTGAGCAGGGGTTGGACTAGAAGACCTCCAAGGTCCCTTCCAACTCTGTTATTCTATTCTATTCTATTCTATTCTATTCTATTCTATTCTATTCTATTCTATTCTATTCTATTCTATTCTATTCTATTCTATTCTATTCTATTCTATCCTACTTGATTTTAGTCAAGGGGGTGTCTATGGATAGACTCTGATCTATACGATAGTGCAGATGGCTGTGACTTTAGTTAGAGAAATTGCTTTGTTTATATATAATTTTAATTAAAAGTTTGAAAAAGAAGATAATAACAATTTATAATAAAAAATATAAAGGAAGGAGGAAAAAAGAAATTAAAAAGCAAAAAGTGCAAGAAAATGAAAGCTGAAGAAAAATAGAAAAGAAAGAAAAAAATATATACAATGAATTCTGATATTCTTCACAGTAACTATGAGTATAAATATATTTAAACCCCTCTCTCTAAAGTTGCATCATATTACTTTTATTTCTGGAAAGCTCTCCTATCTAATCCTCACACCCTAAATCACAAGTTCATTTTTTTCTTCGTTTTTACACAAAAACATATAAGAGCCTTCCAGTCACTAATAAATGTAGATAATGCTTATTCTCTAATCCAGGGGTCAGCAACCCGCAGTTCTGGAGCCGCATGTGGCTCTTTCATCCCTCTGCTGTGGCTCCCTATTGCCAGTTGGCTCCGCATGCGCAGAGGGTAAAAAAACCCAAATGGCGGCGTCTGGGTGAAGTCTCCCGACCCCTGTGAAAGGGTCATTCGACCCCCAAGAGGGTCACGACCCCCAAAGGGGTCACGACCCCCAGGTTGGGAACCGTTGGTCTAGTGGTTAAGGTGCTGGTCTAGAATCCGGGAGACCATGAGTTCAAATCCTGCCATGGCCCTTTTGGGTGACTTTGGGCCAATCACCAGGAGATGGAGAGTTCTAGTCCCGCCTTAGCCATAAAAGCTAACTGGATGACTTTGGGCCAATCACCAGGAGATGAAGCATTCTAGTCCCGCCTTAGCCATGAAAGCCAACTGGGTGACTTTGGGCCAGTCACTCTCTCTCAGCCCAACCTACCTCAGAGGGTTGTTGTTGTGAGAAAAATAGTGGGAGGGAGGAATACTAGGATTGTTCGCTGCCTTAAGGTATTTGCAAAAATAATAAAGATGGAGTATAAATAAATAAAAGAAAAATGCAAGGGCTGCATAAATCTGCATTTATGATTTCCAGACATGTTGCTTCCTGCAAAGCTTCCAGAGAACTTCGATTGCAGTTTCCATCAATTCCAGGACATTGGGATGATGGGAGCTGTAGTCCAAAATGTCAGGTAGAGGGCATCAGGCTGAAGAAGATGTGGACACCCCCCCCCCAGTGTGGGTTCCTACCGGTGCGGTCGACTCTGCCGCACCGGTAGCAGCCGGCAGATTATGCAATTTGCGTGTGATGGCTCCGGTGCTGTCTTCACCAGTCCATCGCGCGTCGCCATCTTTTTTTCAGAATTTTTGGGCTTTTTTTTGCTTCCTGCGCATGCGCAGAAGCAAAATCTCGTGAGGGGACACGTGTGTGTGTGAGATTTTGGCGATTTTTGCTTCCTGCGCATGCGCGGAAGCAAAGTTGTGCGAGGGGGGCGCACTCGCGTAGCGAGCACACGCACGAAACGTGGCGATGCGTGTGCAGCGTACCAGTAGCGAGGTAAGAGAGCAACCCGCCCCTGCCCCCACCTCAAATTCTATATTCCAGCTGCAAACACCTCTGGGTGAGCATTAGCTGTGCCTCCCCGGCCCTTAAATTGGCTTTAATAATTATGATTGTAACCTAGGGGGATACAATGGCGTGGAAAACATCTGTTGGAGATCCTCCAAGTGGGAGCAGATGCTTTGAAGCAGAAGGTGTCTGCTCAGGCTCAATATGGGATCTGATTTGGATCAGGTAGCAAGTGATGGGAACTTCGCTGAACCTGGAAAGCAGCCACCTGGTCAAACAATCCTTGAAAAAAAAAGGAAGCAATTTTGTTTGAAGATGAGAAATAATTGACTTCTGCTGTTTGACATGCAACCTGCAGATTCCCTGTAGAAGAGGTGCCAGATGGAAGGCTTGTCTTTCGCTCTAAGTCATAACAGTTTGTTTGGTTTTGGCTTGGTGCGAGAGTGTGTGTGTGCGTGGGGGGGAATCCCACTCCTGCCATTTGTTTTGCAAACTACGATGAAAACAAACCATGCCACAGGTGAACGCCCTGCTTGCAAAGACAGAAAAAGAATTCTGACATACTTAACGTCTCTCCTCCGCACTGAAAGAAAATTTTGGGAAACTGCTCATTGCTGGTTATCTTTTCTCATTATGGAAAGGATTAACAGATTCACAGAGTTGGAAGGGACCTTGTAGGTCATCTAGTCCAACCCCCCAGCCCAGGCAGGAGACCCTACACCATTTCTGACAGGTGGCAGTCCAGTCTCTTCTTGAAAGCTTCCAGTGATGAAGCTCCCACAACTTCCGAAGGCAACCTCTGTTCCATTGGTTTATTGTTCTAACTGTCATGGAATTTCTCTTTAGTTCTAACTTGCTTCTCTCCTTGATTAGTTTCCACCCATTGCTTCTTGTCTTGCCTTCAAGTGCTTTGGAGAATAGGATAACGATAACCCCCAAATCATCTTTGTGGCAGCCCCTGAGATATTGTAACGCTGCTATCATGTCTCTCCTAGTCCTTCTTTTCATTAAACTAGACATACCCAGTTCCTGCAACCATTCATCGTATTTTTTTAGCCTCCAGTCCCCTCATCATCTTGGTTGCTCTTTTCTGCACTTTTTCTAGAGTCTCAACATCTTTTTTATAGTGTGGTGACCAAAACTGGATGCTGTACTCTTGCTGTGATCTTACTAAAGCTTTATAGAGTTGTATTAGTACCTTCCTTGATCTTGATTGTATCCCTCTGTTAATGCAACTTAGGATGGCATTGGCTTTTCTGGCTGCCGCCGCACACTGCTGGGTCATATTTAGCTGGTTGTCCACTAAGACCCCAAGATCCAGGAGTACAGATAGTCCTCAACTTACAACAGTTCATTTTGTGGCCGTTCAAAGTTACAACAGCACTGAAAAAAGTAACGTATGACTTTAGAATTCAAACAAACTGGCACTTCCTGCATAACGTGCCAGACTTAACAATCGTCATTAAGAAAATCTGGATAGTGGGTGTGGCAAATGCTGGAGACAGCAAAATAGAAGAGAAGGAATTAACGATACTAAAACACAAAAATCTGCAAATGAAACCTTCTTTTGACTTGGCCAAAAGAAAGCAAAGGGTAGTACTAATACAGGTAGTCCTCGACTTAACAACCGTTCGGTTAGTGACCGTTCAAAGTTACAACAACACTGAAAAAAGTGACTTATGACCATTTTTCACACTTATAACCATTACAGCATCCCCGGTCACGTGATCAAAATTCAGACACTTGGCAATTGACTCATATTTACGATGGGCCTCCTGCAGCACCCTGCTGGTCAAAATGGTGTGCATTATTTTGGTGCCTCTAACAGAGAGGAAAATTGCCAGAAAGGAGAAGGAGTTTACCAGGACAAGGCTGCCATGCAGAGGAAGGCAGAGATAGTCCTTGACATGACCACAATTGAGCCCAAAATTTTGGTTGCTAAGCAAGAGCGTTGTTAAATGAGTTTCACCACATTTTACTCAATCCATGACATCTCCTGGCTCTAACAGTCATGTGCAAACTAGGGAAGTACATCTGAAGGCATGTGTAATGTTCTAATGTACAGAAGTTATGGTTAAACGTGTGGCACTGGGTGTGTTTTTCCAAATGCAGTAAGTGAGGTTGAATGTGTATAGTTTTAGAAGAGGTGTGTGTATGTGTGTGTGTACATACACATACAGTATATATAGTAGATAATGTATATTTTTGTGTGCCTGTGTGTAATATGTATGTAGACATATGGCATATATACATAGGATTAAATAGTATATTTTGGATGTTCAGTAGTAGTAAATAGATAGGGAAATTGTATCTCGTTGAGGCCTTTGAGACTAGGAGAGGCCAGGCAACCTAACCCTAACCCTTGATGTGAGTGACATCAAGTTGGTCAGGCCCACCCAGTCACATGACCACCTAGTCACATGACCGCAAAGCCACTCCCACCCAGTCACATGACCGCAAAGCCACCCCACCCGGTCATATGACTGCCAAGCCACTCCCACAAAATTAAACCACGCTTGCAAAATTAAGCCACACCCACAGAGTGGTAGTAAAAAAAATTGGAACCCACCCCTGACTCTGGGGGATGGTAAAGTACAGGAAGGCCTGGAGGAATGTTGTCCATGGGATCACGATGGGTCGGACACGACTTCGCAACTAACAACAACAACAGAGTTGGAATCTCCAGTCTACAACACAGTCCTTTCAATAGTTCCAAGAAGGCTTCACACCCATTTGCACCACTCAGATGACCCTGAGGACACAGATAAACCTCCATGTGGCCTCAACAGCCCTCTAAAAGGATGCAAATGACCAGCTGTCTGCAAGGAGTATAAATTCTTCCATTCCCCACCATCCAGTCAGAGCTGAAGAAGCTTCTTGGATGAGAAGGGAAACATCTTCAAAGAAAAACCAGAAAGTCCAGTTGCCTCTTGAAAAAAGCACCTTTGGGACAACCATGACCTGAATGACTGAGAATCTCCATAGAGAACAGAGTTGGACGGGACCTTGGAGGTCTTCTAGTCCAACCCCTTGCTCAAGCAGGAGACTTTCTATCATTTCAGACAGCTGATTGTCCAATCTCTTCTTAAAAACCTCCAGTGATGGAGCAGCCAGAACGTCTGAAGGTCTTCCCGCGTTTAAGAGAATGGGGGCATTCTTGACCAGAAGACCCCACGCTCTTAACGCTCTTAATCTTCTGGAATGCCATAAAGAACCAAGAAAAAATAACAGAAAAACAAAATTGGAAGAAGGGACCTTGGAGGTCTTCTAGTCCAACCCCCTACACAAGCAGGAGACCCTATACCATTTCAGGCAAATGGTTGTGCAATCTCTTCTTAAAAACTTCCAGTGTTGGAGCATCCACAACTTTTGGAGGCAAGTTTAGATTCAGTTTAGATTAACAAAGTTGGTTGCTGTTTGGGGCAAAATTCACTTAACAAATGTTTTACTTAGCAACAGAAGTTTTGGCCTCAATTGTGGTTGTACGTTGAGGACTACCTATATTCTAGTGCCGGGGTCTCCAACCTTGGCAACTTTAAGACTTGTGGACTTCAACTCCCAGAATTCTGGGAGCTTTGCTGGCTGAGGAATTCTGGGAGTTGAAGTCCACAAGTCTTAAAGTTGCCAAGGTTGGAGACCCCTGTATCTAGTGGCTTGCCCTGTCAAGTGTTGGTGGGAGTGGTCTTAGGGTCTTTTCTATTTCAGTCTATTATTTATTTAAATGTATTTATTACCTTTATTAAAACTGCTGGGACGAGTTTACCAGCCACCATCACCTTCCAGATAGGATGCAATTTTAATTGGATCCAGAAACTCATGTATATACTGTATTGTGCAGAAATGGCAACTTGAAAGTATCTGGATTGATAATGCATTGCCTGGGTCTTGTCATAACATAATGACAGGAACCTTGGAGATCTCCTAGTCCAGTGGTCGGCAACCTTAAACACTCAAAGAGCGACAAAAGTCCTAACTGGAAGCCCCGCGTTCAACTCTGGAGCCAACCGGAAGTCCAGTTTCCCCACCATAGAGTCTTCTCCTAGCGTGCCATCCTTTTTCCTCTACCTGTCCTAACCGAAAGCCCTATCAATTGTGGAGCTGATCAGAAAACCCGCCTTTTGCCATAGAGACTCCTTCTGGCACGCCATGCTTCCCCCCATCATAACTGGAAGCTCCTCTCAAAATTGTGGTGCCGACCGGCGACAGGGAGCCACAGCAGAGGGATGAAAGAGCCACATGCGACTCCAGAGCCGCAGGTTGCTGACCCCTGTCCTAGTCCAACCCCCTACTTAAACAGGAAACCCTATACCATTTCAAATAAATGGTTGTCCAATCTCTTCTTAAAAACCTCCAGTGTTGGAGCACAACTTCTGGTGGCAAGCTGTTCCACTGGTTAATTGTTCTAACTGCCAGGAAATTTCTCCTCGGTTCTAGGTTGGTTCTCTCCTTGATTAATTTCCATCCGTTGCTTCTTGTCCTGCCTTCAGATGCTTTGGAGAATAGCTTGACTCCAGGGGTAAAATGCACTTACCTTCGCTACCGGCTCGGAGATGTAAGCGCGCACATGCACATGCTCACGTGCGCCTCTTCTGCACATGCGCAGAACCTTCTGTGCATGCGCAGAGGGTCAGCACACAGGACGTGATGATGTCCGGGCGGGGAGCCAAGTGGGAGAGTAGCAGCGCCAGGGAAGCGTCAGCGCATCTTCTCTCTTCAAGCGGGTCGAGCGAGCAGCTTTTGCTGCGGCGCAGTTGACCCAGCAGCTTTTTTGCTCTTTCTCTGGGCATCAAGAGGGCGAGCGCGGTCGGTCGCTCGCTTCGCTGCCAAAGAGAAGCCAATGTGCTGGTGAAACCAGCCGGCAACATGCGAAGGCTTGCAGCTTGCAGGCAGGGAGATTTGAATCAGTTCGGTTCGGCAAACTGATTCAATTGTCTCTACCACCTCTGCCGAGGTGGGCTGAGGTGGGCCAAGGTGGTAGAATTTCACCCCTGCTTGACTCCCTCTTCTTTGTGGCAACCCCTGAGATATTGGAACACTGCTATCATGTCTCCCCTAGTCCTTCTTTTCATTAAACTAGACATGCCCAATTCCTGCAACCGTTCTTCATGTTTTAGCCTCCTGTCCCCTAATCATCTTTGTTGCTCTTCTCTGCACTCTTTCTAGAGTCTCGACATCCTTTTTGCATCGTGGCAACCAAAACTGAATGCAGTATTCCAAGCGTGGCCTTACCAAGGCATTATAAAGTGGTATTAACACTTCACGTGATCTTGATTCTATCCCTCTGTAGTTATTTGGCTGCTGAAGATTGCTAGCCGATTTAGTATGGGCTTATTCAGTATGCACCACAAGGGGTGAATTAGCTCTGCACCAAAAAGACATGGGCGTCCTGTGGCATCAGCCGTGGCCTTCTCTCACCACCGATGTCGCCTCATGCTCATGTGTTGGGGAAGGTCTGGTAGCGACTAGATTTCCATGATCGTATGAAACGCTGTTATATTGCTAGCAATGTGATACCTATTTATCTATTCGCATGTAGCATGCTTTCAAACTGCTAAGTGGGCACAAAATTGAGGCAAGTGACGGGAGCTCACTCGGCCACGTGTTGTTAGGACTTGAACTGCTGGAGCCGGGACCATCTCCAGCGTTTTTAAGCCACTGAGCCACTGCGCCTCTTTAAAGATGGTTATGATGAAGCTGGATAAATTCCAAGGCAATCTATGATGGGGGCTTAAACGTTCTGCCTAGGGAGTATTGTAAATTCCATGGGGCTTAGAACATAGAATAACAGAGTTGGAAGGGACCTTGGAGGTCATCTAATCAAGCAGGAGATCCTATACCATTTCAGGCAAATGACTATTATATCTCTTCTTGAAAGCCTCCAGTGATGGAGTACCCATGACTTCGGAAGGCAAGCTCTTTCGCTGGTTGGTTGTTCTCTTTAACTGGGTTTGCTTAGCATGGGTAGGAGTGTTCATGGTTGACATTAGTAAACTTGAAAAGGAGTCTTTCCCAAATGGCTTGTACAATAGTAGAGGTACCCAAAGGTGCTTTTTCAAAAGGCAACTGGGCTTTCTTCATTTTTCCTTGAAGATGTTTCGCTTCTCACCCAAGAAGCTTCTTCAGTTCTGACTGAATGATGGAGGGTGGAAGGGTTTACATTCCTTGCAGTCCTTTGGCTGTGATGGAAGAATATAAATCCTTCCACTGTCCACCATTGAGGTTGGCTGACCTTCACTGCTCCTGCCTTTTCTCTGTCCTATGTGTTCTTGGATCAGGTACAGCAGGCAGTTCCTCTTCCTCATCACTGACTGGCTGCAGCTACATGCTTTCTCCACTTGAAGCCTCAGGGCTGTCCTGCTGCAGCTGTGCTTCAGCCAAATCCCTCTCAGACGGCTGCTCGGACCCATTGACCAACTCCCCTCCAGATGTGCTTGCAACTGGTTCGTTCTCCTGTGTGCTGACATCTGAAGGGGTATCTGGGGAAGCATCTGGAGGGAAGTCATCACATGTGATGGCCTTTTACCACATTTTTTTACCAAAGCCACCAGCGTTTATTTCTGGTTTTCGGTCCATAGTGAATAATTGTTTAATGACTGGCAGAGGTCACTGAACAACCACCGTAAAAAAGGTTGTAAAATTGATCATGTGGGTGACCTGTTTTGTGACCAATGTGACTTACGACCTAATTGGTTTGCTTAATGACTGCAGCAGTCACTGAACAACCACCCTAAACAAATATTTTGTATCTCCCTTGAAAACCAAAGTGTTAAAAGATGAAGTGAAGAAGAATAAAAAAGGTCATAAAATCAAATCGGTCATGTGGGCGGCCCAATTAATGACCACCGTAATGGGTCCATTATAGTCATAAATAGAGGACTACCTTGACTTGCAACAGTTCATTTAGTGACCGTTGTAAGTCACTACAACAGTCAGTCAAGGACCGACTTGACTGTTGTAAGTCAAGTCAGTCCTTGACTTACAACAGTTCATTTAGTGACCATTCAAAGTTACAACGTAACTGAAAAAAGTGACTGATGACCATTTTTCAAACTTACGACCGCTGCAGCCTCCCCATAGTCATGTGACCAAAATTTGGATGCTTGGAAACTAATTCATATCTATGAGGGTTGCAGTGTCCCGGCATTATGGGATCACTTTTTGTGACCTTCTGACAAGTAAAGTCACTGGGGAAGCCACTTAACTACCATGTTACTAACTTAAGCACTGCCGTAAGTTAACAACTAGGGCAAGAAAAGTCGTAAAATGGGGCAAAATTCACTTAACAACTGTTCCACTTAGCAACAGAAATTTTGGGCTCAATTGTGGTCATAAGTCGAGGATTACCTGTCGATAGATTTTTTTCCCCCCCACGAAGATCTGACGCTAACCTGGTTTTTTCGGTCTTCCAAAGGCGTCCCCATTGTTACCATAACGAGTCCATTCGCTTTGCTGCTGCTCATCTGCTTCTCTTTCCTTCCACCTTTTTGTGTGTGATGTATGGGAGAAAAAAAGAGAGATTTTCCAATTTTGTAGAAGATTGTCAAGTGACCGGAGTAATAAGGTTGCGTTCTGCCCTTGTGAATTTGACAGAAACTCCATCAGCTGACATCTAAAAATGAAGGAGATCTCCCCAGCCTCGAAGCCAGCTTAATTGCATCTCAATATCAGTTGTTAAAAGTAAAATTATTGTGATTGGCTGGCCTGGCAACCTGAAAGATGCTGTTGTGTGAACACAATAATTACTATGTGTGAATATGTTAGGCTGCTGGGTGCGGAATTCAGCCTCTGGGGGCTTAGGTTTAATTTGAAATGTGACTCTTGTTCCTCTCTATGGTTGCCTTCTCTTTATCAGTCACACACTGAATGTCACCACAAGCTACACAAGGGGAGAAGATTTGTATCACACCATCCTTAAAGGCACAGGCACTCGGCCAGAACACCAGGGGCAATTCAGATTTTAAGCAGTTCTCCGCATGCTCTCTTTTGCTATCTCTCTTGTTTTGTATGCTGTTAGGTGGGTGGTGTGTTTTATCAGATTTTTTTTTTTGGAAAAACGGAGTAGCTGAAAATATACAAAGACGGGGGGGGGAGAGAGAGAGAGATGAGAGAGAGGAGAGAGGGAGAGAGAGAGAGGGAGAGGGAGAGAGAGGAGAGGGAGAGAGGAGAGAGGGAGAGGGATGAGAGAGAGAGGGAGAGGGAGAGGGAGGAGAGGGAGAGGGAGGGAAAGAGGAGAGGGAGAGAGAGAGAGGGAGAGGGAGAGAGAGGGAGAGGGAGAGAGAGGAGAGAGGAGAGGGAGAGGGAGAGAGGGAGAAAGAGAGGGAGGGAGGGAGGGAGAGAGAGAGAGAGGAGAGGGAGAGAGGAGAGAGGGAGAGAGAGGGGGGAGAGAGAGAGGGAGAGAGAGGAGAGAGAGAGGGAGAGGAAGAGAGAGGAGAGAGAGAGGAGAGGGGGAGAGGGAGAGAGAGAGGGAGGGAGGGAGAGAGAGAGAGGGAGAGAGGGAGAGGGAGAGAGAAAGAGAGGGAGGGAGGGAGGGAGGGAGGGAGGGAGGGAGAGAGAGAGAGAGAGAGAGAGAGAGAGAGAGAGAGAGAGAGAGAGAGAGAGAGAGAGAGGGAGGGAGGGAGGAAGCGAGAGGAAGCTACATTAAAACCACAACTCAATAACCCAGAGAATTATAGGGAGCAAATGTTCCCAAAGCCCAGTTATGAACATATATTTCTTTTATTTTCCCTATTTCACTGAAATTAATTGCAAAATGGTCCTTTTAGGCTAAAAGAGCATGCAAAATCCATAGGAACTGAGTGTGTAGCTTAGCCCAGAACACTTTGCATTCTCTTCCCCCAGCCTTTGTTATAAAAGTCTGGCAAAATTATCCTGTGTTGCTTATGGTATATAGGTATGGGGATTTTTAAAATTTCAAAGATGTATTAGAAAAAAATTCCCCCAATGTATTTGGAATGTTTTTCCGCCCAAATCTTTACTGCTGTTCGCCCTAAGAACATTAAAGCATGTGGGGGGGGAAGGAGGAGGAAGAGGAGGGAGGAGAAAGGAGAAAAGAAGGAAGAAGGAGGAGGAGGAGGAAGGAAGGAGGAGGAGAAGGGGAAGGAGGAAGAGAAGGGAGGAGAAAGGAGAAAAGAAGAAAGGAGAAAAGGAGGAGGAGGAAGGAGGAAGGAGGAAGGAGGAGAAGGGGAAGGAGGAAGAGAAGGGAGGAGAAAGGAGAAAAGAAGGAAGGAGAAAAGAAGGAAGAAGAAGGAGGAGGAGGAAGGAAGGAGGAGGAGAAGGGGAAGGAGGAAGAGAAGGGAGGAGAAAGGAGAAAAGGAGAAAGGAGAAAAGGAGGAGGAGGAAGGAGGAAGGAAGAGAAGGGGAAGGAGAAAAAAGGAGGAGGAAAGGAGGAGAAAGGGAAGGAGGAGGAAAGGAGGAGATTGTGGTTTTTTTTAAAAAAAAACCAACATAAAATACTGCCCAACCTTGCATTATGCTGTTTTTGTCCTCCCTCCCTTCCTTTTCCTTTGTTATCCTTCAACATTTGGGGAAGCTCTCTAGTTCCCTCGAAAGCTAAAAAGGGTAGGAGGGACAAGCAGTGATTTTCAATGGCCGCTCCTATTTATTTTATTTACTTTCAATTGATGTAGCTGCCCGCCTCCAAACCATGGCTTCTGGGCAGCTAAAAAGGTTAATAACATTTGTAACATTGATTAATGGTTATAACAGTTCATAGCCAACGTAAACAAGAATGTAATAAATACTTAAGCAGCAGCTGAGATGAAACCTCCAAAGCCACCAAATCAGCAACCATTTCAGGAGCTCTGTCGTGGAGTCTGGCCACCACCATGCATGGTGCCATAGCTAAATCTTCAAGGCCTTGTGAAAAGGGTTTGTTATCTCTAGGGATGCTCCCGAGGGCTGGCGCCATGCCATAAAAGGCTCTCCTTCTGGGTCCCCTCCCCCCAGATCATCAGCATCTTCGTTTATTATTTTTTTAAAAAATAATTTTTATGCTCTTCGTTTAACGACCCCATAATTTCTTTTGGGGTGGAGTCTGGGCAACTGAATGGAGCTAGCAGATTGTTTTACTGGCCGGATGCCATTCCTGTCGCCAATGCGGAGTTTTGTTCAGCAGATATATTCTCACTGTGCCCAGAGAGAGAAATGTCTGCCTCTACTTAGGATCGAACTCACAGCCTCCTGATTGTGAGGCGAGAGCGCTACCTCTAGGCCACTGCACCACTCCAATTAACAACAGTGACAATCCAGGTCGTAAAATGGGGCAAAACTCACTTAACAACTGTCTCTCTCTTAGCAACAGAAATTTTGAGCTCCATTGGGGCCGTAAGTTGAAGACTATCTGTCGTGGTTACAGTATGATAAGAAAAACAAGCCAATAGGATCGAACTCACAGCCTCCTGATTGTGAGGCGAGAGCTCCACCTCTAGGCCAACGCACCACTCCTTCCTCCCCACCCACCCCCGATGGCACTCCCTAATAGTCGGGATCTGTAACACGCCTCTCCTGGTGGATCTGTTGGAACAGGTAGATATAATGGGCAAGATGTGGTTCCTCAGATAAGATGGCCCCATGCCATTTTTCAGAATAGAATAGAATAGAATAGAATAGAATAGAATAGAATAGAATAGAATAGAATAGAATAGAATAGAATCTTTATTGAGAATAGAATAGAATATAGAATAGAAAATAGAATAGAATAGAATAGAATAGAATAGAATAGAATAGAATAGAATAGAATAGAATAGAATAGAATAGAATAGAATAGAATAGAATAGAATAGAATTCTTTATTGGCCAAGTGTGATTTGTCTTTGGTGCATTTGCTCTCAGTGTACATAAAAGAAAAGATACATTCATCAAGAATCATGAGGTACAACACTTAATGATTGTCATAGGATTCAAATAAGCAATCAGGAAACAATCAATATGAATATAAATCGTAAGGATACAAGCAACAAGTTACAGTCATACAGTCATAAGTGGGAGGAGATGGGTGATAGGAACGATGAGAAGAGTAATAGTAATAGTAATGCAGATTTAGTGAATAGTTTGACAGTGGTGAGGGAATTATTTGTTTAGCAGAGTGATGGCGTTTGGGAAAAAACTGTTCTTGTGTCTAGTTGTCTTGGTGTGCAGTGCTCTATAGCGTCGTTTTGAGGGTAGGAGTTGAAACAATTTATGTCCAGGATGCGAGGGGTCAGTAAATATTTTCACGGGCCTCTTTTTGACTCGTGCAGTATACAGGTCCTCAATGGAAGGCAGGTTGGTAGTAATTGTTTTTTCTGCAGTTCTGATTATCCTCTGAAGTCTGTGTCTGTCTTGTTGGGTTGCAGAATCGAACCAGACAGTTATAGAGGTGCAGATGACAGACTCAATAATTCCTCTGTAGAACTGTATCAGCAGCTCTTGGTGTTTTCTTGGTGTTTTATGGAAGGAGTGGCAGAACCTGGGGTTGGAGTTGAAAAGAGGAATCAGCCTAGAATCCCCAATGTAGCCACAAGCAAACCCTTGAATTCCGTTGACCCTTATTTAACTCCAACTTCTGACCATTAGTTTAGAAGAGCCGAGGTGGCGCAGCGGTTAGAGGCAGGTACTGCAGGCCACTTTAGCTGACACTGATCCGCAGGTCAGCAGTTCAAATCTCACTGGCTCAGGGTTGACTCAGCCTTCCATCCTTCCGAGGTAGGTAAAATGAGGACCCAGATTGTTGGGGGCAATATAAATATACATTGCTTACTGGTGTAAACCGCTTAGAGCAGTGTTTCCCAACCTGGGGGTCGGGACCCCTTTGGGGGTCGAACAACCATTTCACAGGGGTCGCCCCAGCATCCTCAGCTCCCTCCCCACTGCCACAAGCCTGGCCATATCGCGCCCCAGAACTCACGCCCCCACACCGTCGCAGCAAATTGGATTCTTTTACCCTTTGAGCATACGCAAAGCATTCTGCATGCGCAGAGGGCAAAATAACTCAAATGGCGGCATCCAGGCGGGCGGGGGAAGTGGGCATGGGAAACCCTGCGCCGCGTCCGCCACCGGTTCCATTGGCTCTGCGACGACCGACAGGCAAAAACGAACTGGGAGCATTTCACCCCTGCAGAAAGGCGTGCACGACTTTGGCGGGGCCGTGACCGGCGGCTGCCCGGAGAGAGCCATACCCTTCGCCCCGAACACTACAGGTAGACGGGAAAGACTCTGCGAAGGGGGTGGCTCTCTCCGGGCAGCCACCTGTCCCGGCCCTGCCAAAGACGTGCACGCCTTTCACGATGGGGCTCAAAAAGCTCCCAGAGGCAACACGTGAAGCGAGCGGAGACCTCGCCCGGAACTGGAGACTTGGCCCGGACGCCGCCATTTGGGTTCTTTTACCCTCTGCGCATGCGCAGAACGCTTTGCGCATGCGCAGAGGGTAAAAGAACCCAAATTGCGGCGGCGGGGTGGGTCACGGTGGGGGTGCGGGGGCGGGGCATGGGGCGCGCATTAAGAAGGTTGGGAACCACTGGCTTAGAGAGTGCTTGCACTGTGAGGCGGTATATAAATCTCACTAAATAAATAAATAAATAAATAAATAAATAAATAAATAAATAAATAAATAAATAAATAAATAAATAAATAAATAAATAAATAAACAAACAAACAAACAAACAAACAAACAAACAAACAAATACGCTTGTGCATAGGCATGAGTAGCACTAAATCAATTTAATTGGACCTTCAGGTGTGGACTTGGTCTTTCATGCCGGACACATTTCCTCCATAGAGCCAGCACTACGGAGACTTATCAAGTTCAGTCCCTGTTTAGGAGGGAGGAAATAACTTTTTATTGTTATTTATTATTATTATTATTTACTATTTTTCTTCAAAAATAGACTGGACAACCATTTGACTGAGATGATATAAGGCAGGGGTGTCAAACTCGATTTCATTGAGGGACGAATCGGGGTTGTGTTTGACCTCGGAGGGCCATGGGGCCGTGGCCATGGTGGGCATGGCCGGGTGGCGTGGCCTTGGTGGGCGTGACACGGGACTCGTGTTGGAGGCACCTGTAGTGGCAAAGTGCTAAGGAAGGACTTCCTTGAAACCCATGTGCGGCCCTCCTGTGCCCCATTTTCGGCTTGGATGGCCTCCTGCAGCCCTCTGCCAGCAAAAATGGAGCTGGGGGGGACCACGCACACCCCCTAAGCTCCATTTTCACTAGCAGAGGGTTGCAGGAGGCCGTCGCGGCCGAAAACGGGCCATGGGGGGGGGGCATGCATAGCAGAGGGCTGGTTCTTTGCTGTTTCCAGGCCGGCCCCATGGGCCAGATCTAAGCACCCCGTGGGCCGGATCCGGCCTGCAGGACTTGAGTTTGACACCCCTGATATAAGGTCTCCTGCCTTGAGCAGGGGATTGGACTAGAAGACCTCCGATATCCCTTCCAGCCCTATAATTCTGTGTTCTTTGTTTTCTTGCCGGTCCTTAAGCTGATGCTGATCTTTAATTGAGGCCTCTGCAGACATAGCTGAGAGTATATTACTGATTGAACTCAGAAAGTCCTTGATTTACAACCATCTGTTTAGTGAAAGTTTGAAGTTACGACGACACTGAAAAAAGTGACACATATGGCTGTTTTTCACATTTACGATCATTGCCGCATCCCCAGGGTCACCATGATCAAAATTCAGACACTTGGCAACTGGCTCGTATTTATGACGGTTGCAGTGTCACCAAGGCTCACCTTGTCCGACCTTCTGACCCGCAGAGACAATGGGGGAAGCCAGATTCACTTAACAACCGTGTTACTAATTTAACTACTGTAGTCATTCAATTAATAACAGTGACAATCATCATCTTCATTTAATAGCACTTAGACTTATATACCGCTTCATGGTGCTTTACAGCCCTCTCTAAGTGGTTTACAGAGTTCAGCCTCTTGCCCCCAACAATCTGGGTCCTCATTTTAACGACCTCAGAAGGATGGAAGGCTGAGTCAACCTTGAATGACTCCATAATCCCTTGCGGGGTAGAGTCTGGGCAACTGAATGGAGCTAGCAGAGTGTTTTAATGGCCGGATGCCCTTCCTGTCACCAATGCGGAGTTTTGTTCAGCAGATATATCCTCAGTGTGCCCAGAGAGAGAAATAGCTGCCTATAGCTAGGATCGAACTCACAGCCTCCTGATTGTGAGGCGAGAGCTCCACCTCTAGGCCACTGCACCACTCCAATTAACAACAGTGACAATCCAGGTCGTAAAATGGGGCAAAACTCACTTAACAACTGTCTCTCTCTTAGCAACAGAAATTTTGAGCTCCATTGTGGCCGTAAGTTGAAGACTATCTGTCGTGGTTACAGTATGATGAGAAAAACAAGCCAATATTGCTATGTTGTGGTTGAAACTGGCCAACCCGTTAAGAGAGAAAAAGAAATGTTGAGATTGTGTATTAAAGTGTAGTCTACTCCTATTTCTTTTCTTGACCTGAGTTTGCTGAGTTGTGTGAATTTAACTACTGGTAATCCTCAACTTACAACAGTTCGTTTAGTGACCGTTTGAAGTTACAATGGCACTGAAAAAAGTGACTTATGACCATTTCCAGAATTATGAGCGTTTCAGCAGGGGTGGGTTCTGGCTTACGTCGCTGCCGGTTCATTTCCTGACGTGCCACACGGGCGCGTATGCGCAGTGCTAAAAACCCAGAAGCAAAAAACAAGATGGCGGTGCCTATGGTGCCGGCGAGAGAGCCGGTTCGGGGTCGTGGCAGGCCTGGGTCACTGCCGGTTCAGCGAGGGGGGGGGGGGGAGAAATTCCTGCTACCGGTTATATAGAACCGGCCTGAACCGGCAGGGACCCACCTGTGCATTGCAGTATCCCTATGGTCACGCAATTTACATTCAGATGCTTGACAACTGACTCACATTTATGACCGTTGCAGTTAACAAGTAAAGTTAATGGGGAAATCAGATTCACTTAACAAATGTGGCAAGAAAAGTCGCAACACATGGAGCAAACCTCACTTAACATATTTCTCACTTAGTAACATAAATTCTGGGCTCTATTGTGGTTGTAAGCCGAGGACTACCTGTACTTCAGGCAGGGAGGGCTATTTGGAAAATAAAACGAGGGGGAGACACGATATTGTCTGCTTAGAATCATTGGCAAATGCGAGACTGGAGTATATACCTATCGAAGATGATCTTATCAGTCTTAATTGGACTCTCCGAAATAGATTTGTTAAGAGCTTTGCCTGGGCTAAAAATAAATAAAATCCATATACTTGAATATGGTGCTTGGTTGCTTTTCATTGCCACAGTTGGAAGAGGCTAAAAGAAGCTGCTTCTGTCAATCGAGGAATTGGAGCCCCTACTACTGTGTGAATGTCACACTCATGAATTTTTTTAAAATTTGTCTTTTTTTATTTTTGCTTTTAATTGACTTGCACTTATCTAGTGTCCTGGACTAGAGAATTTGGGGTGAAAAGACGAGGAACTTTGATGCAGAGATTCTATAGCAAGGGGGTCAAACTCAAGGCCCGTGGGCCGAATCCGGCCCGTGGGGTGCTTAAATCTGGCCCGCGGGGCCGGACTGGAAATAGCAAAGGGCCGGCCCACAGTGCCTCTGGCAGCCAAAACAGGGCACACGTGGTCCTCCAATTCCCCGTTTTCAGCCTGGACGGCCTCCTGCAGCACCCTGCTGGCCAAAATAGGGTGCAGGGCCATGCGAGGCCCCCCGCTCCCTGTTTTGGATGGGAGGGTGTTGCAGGAGGCCGTCTAGGCCGAAAATGGGGCACGGGGGGGGACTCGCATGCCCCCCCAATTGTATTTTATTTTTCTATTTTATTTCTTTGTATCCTGCCTTCATTAATTTTAAAATCATAGGTAGTCCTTGACTTCCGATTACAATTGAGCCTCAAATTTCTGTTGCTAAGTGAGACAGTTGTTAAGTGACTTTCGCCCCATTTTACGACCTTTCTTGCCACAGTTGTTAAGTGAATCACTGCGGTTGTTAAGTTAGGAACATGGCTGTAAACTGAATCTGGCTTCCCCAATGACTTTGCTTGTCAGAAGGTCACAAAAGGGGAATCACGTAACCCCATGTATGCTGCAACAGACGTAAGTGTGAAAAACGGCCATAAGTCACATTTTCAATCCATTTGTAACTTTGAACGGTCACTAAACGAATGGTTGTAAGTCGAGGTCTGCCTGTAATTCAAAGAGGGGAACATATCCAACACACCTTCCCTTCACTCCTACTTGATCAGGGGGCTGGACTAGAAGACCTCCAAGGTCCCTTCCAACTCTGTTATTGTTATCTTCTTTGTTATCTTCTAGTTTCCTCACAACAATGAAGCTGGCTTAGCAAAGGTCAGTGATGGCGAACCTTTTTTGGCTCAGGTGCCAAAAGGGTGCGTGTGCCCACGATAGCGTGTGCACGTGTGCCCACACCCATAACGCAATGCTCTCCCCCCCACGCATGCTCACAATCCCCATGCTGCCCCCCGTGCATGCGCACAACCCCCTGCGCTGCCCGCCCGCATGCGCCCAGGCCTCACGGAAGCCTCTGGACTTGTAGGCCCATTGGCCCGTTTTCCCCCGTCCCCAGGCTTCAGGAAAGCCTCCTGAAGCCTGGGGAGAGCAAAAACGGCCGAAAAGAAGGCCGAAAATCAGCTGGCTAACGTGCGCATCAGAGGTGGGTTCCTGCCGGAGCTGTCCTGTGCACAACTCTGGTAGGGAGCGGCCGATTGAGCAATTTGCGCACGACCAATCCGGAGCCCTCTCTCCCGGTCCACCGTGTGCGTCGCCATTTTTTTCCGTGAATTTTTGGGCGATTTTGCTTCTGCGCATGGGCGGAAGCAAAATTCCGCCAAAATCTCATGAGGGGATGCGCGCGCATGTGAGATTTGGGCAAGATTTTGCTTCTGCGCATGCACGGAAGGAAAACGCGCTGAAATCTCTCTCGCGCGCACGTCCCCTTGCAACATTTTGGCGCGATTTTGCTTCCACGCATGCGCAGAAGCAAAATCACGCAACGGGGTGTGTGCGCATAGCGAGAGCTCCCCTGAAGTGTGGAGATGCGCGTGCAGCGCACCGGCACCAGTAAGGGAGCAACCTGCCGCTGGTGCGCATGCGTGCTGACATAGGGCAACACCTTGAATGCCCTCAGATATGGCTCCACGTGCCACCTGTGGCACGCGTGCCATAGGTTTGCCATCACTGGCATAGGTGAATTGCAAGCTTCCCAAATGGGAGAAAGAAATTTTATTTGGAATCAAGGCAAAAACTGAAAATTGACGGACAAGTGTGATTATTCAGAACTGGCTTTTATTTGTTGAATAGAGGGGGGAGGAGGAATTGGGCTGCCAGCTAAAGGAGGGGTATTTACTGACCAAGGGGAATATTAGAAGCCCCTCGGCGACTCAGGCCTGTTAATCCAATCTGATTGGTCTGTTAATCCAATTTGGCTGTGTTAAGGAGCGACATCAACTCCAATTCCTCCCTTGGTTACGGAGAAAACCCAAGGGAATGCAGCAAGATCTTTGCCCCCAAAACAAGGAGCCGTTTCTGTTGCTCCTACGGACACATTTTTTTTTTCGAAAAACAAAAGTTATTGCAATGTTTAAAAGAGAAATGCGGAAAAATCAGTACACCAATTTTAAAAAAGTAATGAGCAACAAATCAAAAATGAGTTGATGGCACGTAATCAATCAAATATCCAACCAATTAAGTCAATTATTCACATCAATAAATATTATTATTATAGTTGGTGACAGTCAGCCAGATGTTTAGATTGTATTTGGCATTTTTCTCTACCTAGCGAGTCCTTCCCAAGGCCCTGGGAGAGGCAGATGTTGAAATTTCATGGTGTTAACAGTATCGCTGCAGGATGTAAGCCGTTCTGAGTAAAGCTGCCATTTGCAATTGACTGATGGTGGTTTTGTCAATGCCGATGGTGCTCAGGTGGTGCTCCAGATGTTTTGGGTTGGCGCTCAAGGTGCCTACCGCTGTTGGTATTCTCTTTGCTTCTTTTTCCGCCACATTCTGTTTCCAGGTCTTTATATTCTGCTTCAAGGCACAGTCGGCCAGATGTTTAGAATGGACTTGGCATTTTTATCCAGCTGGGATAAAACCTGCGATAGGCAGATGTTGTAGTTTCATGATATTAACGGTATCGTTGCAAGATGTAAGTTGTTCATTATTATTATTATGGCCTAGAGGGCCTCGCAGGCTGGAAATGGTTTGCACTGCTTTGAAGCCATCATCACAATTTTTATTATGATGATTATATTTTTATCCTATTTCTCTCTCTTATACACACAGTATATAATGTGCGTACACAAATATACATATACATATACATACACACACACACACTCTCACACACACAGATAGATAGATAGATAGATAGATAAAGAAGCGATAGCCATCATATATATATATATATATATATATATATATATATATATATATATATATATATATATATATATATATATATATATATATATATATATATATATATATATATATATATATATATATATATATATATATATATATATATAAAATCGGTGGTGGGTTGCTACCGGTTCGGACCGGTTCGTGCGAGCCGGTGGCAGAAATTTGGCCCCATTCGCCGAACCGGTAGTGATGGCCGGCTTGCCACGCCCCCGAATTGGTTCCCCGGTCACCGCTGCTTGAAAGTGGCTGGCAGCAAACCCTCTGCGCATGCGCAAAGACTTCTGCGCATGCGCAGAGGGTCAGTACCTGGATGTAACGCACGTGCAAGAGCGTAATGAGCGCGTGTGAAGCGCGCACTTCCAACATGACACGCACACTTCCGAACCTGTAGGGAAGGTAAGAGAAACCCCTCCCACACACACACACAATGCATATAAATCACTTGTTTCAATGCCATTGTAACTTCAGTCACTAAATGGACTGTTGCAAGTCGAGGAATGTATACGCACACACATATACACACACATATATTAATCTATCTGTCCATCCATCCATCCATCCATCCATCTCTATTCCTCAACTTACAATAGTTCATTTAGTGCACGGGTCCTCAAACTATGGCCTGCTGAAGCCATTTTATCCGGCCTGCGTGGGACCACAAGGCTGCCCCACCCATATCGCTCCACCTACCCGCCGGCTTCACCCACCTTCTGGAAGCCGAGGAGGCCAAAAACGGGATGCGCGGAGGCCCCAGAAGGCCAAAAACTGGCCCGTATTTGGGAGGCAGAGTGGTTCTGGAGGCCGAGGAGAGAGAGAGGGAGGGAGGGAGGGGCAGAGGGTGGGAGAGAGATACAAACACACACACACACACACACACACACACACACACACACACACACACACACACACACAGAAGTCCCTGACCCCCCACCCACCCAAGGCAGCCACATCCCTTCACTAACCTGCTTTCTACCCCCAGAAACATAACAAATTAAAGTTTAATTTGTGTGTATTGTTTAATGGACTGCTAAATTGGCCGTGGCCACCCAGTCACATGACCACCTAGCAACGCCCACCCAGCCGATCCGGCCCCCAACAGTCTGAGGGACCGTGAATTGGCACCCCGTTTAAAAAGTTTGAGGACCCTTGATTTAATGACTGAAGTTGCAATGGCACTGAAGCAAGTGGATTATAACCATTTTTCACACTTATAATCGTTGTCCATCTCCATGGTCACATGATCACAATTCAGACTCACATTTATGGCAACAGACTCACATTTATGACGGTTGTGGTGTCCAGGGTTCCTGTGATCACCTTTTGCGACCTTCTGACAAGCAAAGTCAAGGGGGAAGCCGCATTCACTTTACAACTGGGTTACTAGCTTAACAATTGCAGTGATTCACTTAACAACTGTGGCAAGAAAAGTCATAAAATGGGACAAAAGTCACTTAACAAATTTTTCACTTAGCAGCATAAATTCTGGGCTCAATTGTAGTCCTCAATCAAGGACTGCCTGTCTATACACATGCTGTATATATGTACGGTATGTGTGGGTCTATAATTTATTCAACAAATTTATATGCTAACCTTGTCACAGTTCAAAGGGACTCTGAGAGGGTTACATCATGTTGTGTGTGTGTGTGTGTGTGTGTGTTTGTGTATGCGTGCAAAAATCTTCACTATCATCTGTGAGATTTAATTCTTGCAAAGCCAGGTTGGTGGTTGTGGTGGAAAAATAGGAGGACGAAGGGGCATTGCTTTGCTGCCTTGAGTTCTTTATAAAAAAAGTAATAAAGGTAAGATAAAAAAAATAACAATTGAGGCCTTTATCCCCTTCACTCTAAAACAGGGGTGTCAAACTCGATTTCATTGAGGGCCGCATCAGGGTTGTGTTTGACCTCGAGGGGCCGGGGTGGGCGTGGCCAGCTCGACATCACTTGTATTGGGGGCGCCTGTGGCGGCCCGAATGCTCTGCCATGAAAACGGGCTCCAGTGGGTTCCTACCAGTGCGGTCCACTCTATAGCACCGGTAGCGGCCCGCTGGTGATGTCACAGTACCGGTGCGGTCGACTGCCGGTGCCTGGGCGCCGCCATTTTTTTAAAAAAAAAAATTTAAATTTTCTTTTGTGCATGCCCAGAAGCCGAGCTTCCTGCACTGCGCATGCGCTGCCTTCCTACCCCACAGTGAGTCCAAGCAGGGGAGGATGACTGAGGGAGCGCGTGAGACACTGAAAGAACGGGCGGCAGGAGTTATCTCCATTCCCCTCCCTTCAGCAATCCGAGAAGCCACGAACGTGCGGTGATGATCCTAGGCATTTTCGTACATTTGAGGCTTCTCGAGCTGCTGAGGGGAGGGGGAATGGGCGGCAGGACCTATCTCAGTTCCCCTCCCTTCAGCAGTCCGAGAAGCCATGCCCACCTGGTCACATGGCTGGCAAGCCACACCCATAAAATAAGCCACGCCCACAGATTGGTAGTAAAAAAATTAGGAACTCGCCCCTGGCTCCGTAGCTCCGTTTTCGGCTATGACGGCCTCCTGCAACCCTCTGCCAGTGAAAATGGAGCTCGGGAGGGTCGCCCGCGGCCCTCCCGAGCTCTGTTTTTGCTGGCAGAGGCACGATGGGCCAGTCCTTCACCGTTCCCAGGGCGGCCCTGCGGGCCAGATCTAAGCATCCCGCAGGCCGGATCCATCCCTTGAGTTTGACACCTCTGCTCTAAAATCTTTGCTACCGCTTTAAGTTAGACACTGTTTGAGACTGCAAGAGCCAAAAACAGAGTTCCTTTCTGTGTCCTCTGAAGAAGACCTTTTAATGAGTTTGGATTTGCAGGAACAGCAGTTTTCTAGCCTAGAACTGGAGGAGATATTTGTGGGGGAGGAGAGGAAGGGTACATGTCCATACAAAATCACACACACATGCACAAACACACACCCTGCCCCCACACACATCAGAGCTGCAATCCCTTTGTTATGGTCACCTTCAAGGACGGTTTGAGGATCATTCACCTTTCGTGATGCTGTGCCTTACTTTTACAGGCTTCTCTTATTTATGTTATTTATTTATTTGTGAGCTTTATATATTGCCTCACAGTGCAAGCACTCTCTAGGCGGTTTGCACCAGTAAACAATGTATATTTATATTGCCCCCAACAATCTGGGTCCTCATTTTACCTACCTCGGAAGGATGGAAGGCTGAGTCAACCTTGAGCCGGTGAGATTTGAACCGCTGACCTGCGGATCACAGTCAGCTAAAGTGGCCTGCAGTACTGCACTCTAACCGCTGCGCCACCTCGGCTCTTATGCTGGGATATATACGGTACACACACACACACACACACACACACACGTATACACATACACACACATACACATACACATATACCAGCAGTGGGTTGCTCCCGGTTCAGACCGGGTCTTAGAACTGGAAGCGGTGGCGGCGGGAGGCTCCGCCCACCTGCCCGGGATGCTTCTGCACATGCGCAGAAGCGTCGCGCGAATTGGTGGCAATCTAATTTAGAACCCACCACTGACATACATACAATACATACATACAAGCAGTCTTTGACTTACAGTTCATTTAATGACCGTTTGAAGTTACAACGGCACTGAAAAAAAGTCACTTATGACCGTTTTTCACGGTTATGAAAGCACCCTATTGTCATGTGACCAAAATTCAGACGCTTGGTTCATATTTATGACCATTCCTATGTCCCAGGGTCATGTGATCCCCTTTTGCAACCTTTGACAAGCAAAGTCAATGGGGAAGCCCGATTCACTTAAGAACCGGGTTACTAACTTATCAACGGCAGTGATTCACTTAACAACTGTGGCAAGGAAGGTTGTAAAATTGGGCAAAACTCACTTTAAAAAATGTCTCAATTAACAACAGAAATTTGGGACTCCATTGTTGTCGATGTCGAGGACTACCTGTATATAGGGAGACAGTCAACTGATACTGCGCAGGTTTGTCTGGATGTAAAATACTCCCAGGACAGTCTGTTAATCTTTCTTACTTCAGATATCATCTGATTTTCATCCTCAATACATTGCAATTCTGTTGTCTCTTCACACATTCTTTCAGTCCACAGTTAAGTCGTCATGGAATTGGCTGAATTTTAGCTTAGTGTGATCCGTTGATGAATTTATTTCGGTTTATGGCTTAGTGCGCCCTATGAATCCAGTAAAATGGGGTTGATTCCATAAAAGATGATGTAGTAAATGCACGAATGCAGTTGAACGGATACATGGATTATGGCTAAGCCAAGCCATGGCCTGTTAATCATAGTTTATTTAATCAATCACAAGTGGCTGAATCCAAACAAATACAGGAAGTCCTCGAGTTACAACAGTTGACTTAGTGACCGTTCGAAGTTACAACGGCGCTGAAAAAAGTGATTTATGACTGTTTTTCACAGTTACGACCTTTGCAGCATCCCTGTGGTCACGCGATATACATTCAGATGCTTGACAACTGACTCACATTTATGACGGTTGCAGTGTCCCGGGGTCATGTGATCCCCCTTTTGCGACCGTCTGCCAAGCAAAGTCAATGGGGAAACAAGATTTACTTAACAACCGTAATGTTACTAATTTAACAACTGCAGTGATTCACGTAACAAATGCGGAAAAAGAAAAGTCGTACAATGGGGCAAAACTCACTTAACAAATTTCTCAGCAACATAAATTTTGGGCTCAATTGTGGTCGTAAGTTGAGGACTACCTGAAAGGGGCTGGAGCAGGGATGAAATGCTACCGGTTCGGGCAGTTCGGGCGTACCAGTAGCGGCGGCCGCAGGTGGTTCAGAGAACTGGTAGCGGCGGCGCACACAGCTCCGCCCACCGACCTGGACATCGCCATTTTCTTTTTTTTAACCCACTGCGCATGCGCAAAGCCTTCTGCGCATGCGCAAAGCCTTCTGCGCATGCGCAGAGGGTGAAATAGTGCGTATGACGCAAAGTGTGCGCTTCCAAACAGGTAGGGAAGGTAAGTAGATTTCACCGCTGGGCTGGAGGCTAAATTGTAGGCTGACTGGCTAAAAGAAATAGGTTTATTTAGCCTAGGAAAGGGAAGGCTTAGGGCAGACCTGATCGCATCTCCCAATACTTGAAGGGATGCCGCAGAGAAGGGGAAATAGATTTATTCTCCAAAGCCCCTGAGGGCAGGACAAGAAGCATGGGTGGAAATTCATCAGAAGGAGATTCAACCTGGAAATAAGGAGGAATTTCTTGACAATGAGAATGATTGATCAGTGGAATAGCTTGCCTCTTGGAGTTATGGGTGCTCCATCACTGGAGGCTTGCAAGAAAAATTGGACATTTGTCCAAGATCAGGGTGGGTTCCTACTTACCTCGCTGCCGGTTCGCTTCCTCCCATGCCGCGTGGGTGCGCCTCATGGGCACGTGCGCTTTGCGCGCGCATGCATATGCATATGCAGTGGCAAAAGCGCCGAGGGAAAAAAAATGAAAACAAGATGGCGACCACATGCACATGCCGGAAACTCAGCTTCTGCGCATGCTCAGAACAAAATTTTTTAAAAAAAATTTAGGGGAAAAAAATAAAAAAAAAAGATGGCGATGCCCATGGATTGGCACTGACCGAACCAGGTCGGTGACATCATCATGATGTCACCAGCGGGTCACTACCGGTTCACCCGAACCGGGTGGAACCCACCCCTGTCCAGGATGGTATAAGGACTCCTTCCTTGGGCAGGGGGTTTGTTTGTTTATTTCTGTTAGAAGCATCCCAATTAAAATAAGGCATACTATCTGACATAAAATATAAAATACAAGATTAAAATATGTACAAGTTAAACAGATCTTGCCCAGAAACCAGAAAAATTAATTGAGTTGTGTCGTGTTGCCATGGTGTTCTCAATGTACACTGATCGGTACACAAAGGGCAGGTATACGTGTGTGTTGTTGTCTGCATATCAACACAATTGCAAAGGGCAAAAGATAGCCCTGTTTGTTCAGAATGTCTCTGGATCTTGTTGTGTCCGTGCGCAGTATATTCAACAATCTTCATACTTCCTAGCTTTCATCAGACCCAGGTACCAGCGCCTCTGTTTGGTTCCATCCAGCGTTGGTTCTTTGTAGCTTTCCATAGGTCCTCTCTGCATTCAAATTCTTCAAAATTTTCTGTCGACCTAAGGAAGCTTTTCCGGGATTTTAGTTGCTGGTTGTAGGCCATAGAGAGGATGTTGCCTAGATCAGGAGTCTCCAACCTTGGCGACTTTAAAACTTGTGGACTTCAACTCCCAGAATTCCTCAGCCTGCTGGCTGGCTGAGGAATTCTGGGAGTTAAAGTCCACAAGTCTTATTAAAGTTGCCGAGGTTAGAGACTCCTGATGATTTGAGTCTCTCTCTGTATACTGCTGTTTCTCTGCGAACAGCAGGCGGGGCAATGCCAGTTAAATGGTAGATCTTATCTTTCAATTCAATTCAGAATTTCAATTCAGAATAGAGCTGGAAGGGACCTTGGAGGTCTTCTAGTCCAGCCCCCCCACTCAAGCAGGAGAACCTATACTATTTTAGATAAGTGGCTGTCTACTTTCTTCTTAAAAACCTCCAGTGATGAAGCACCCAACCCTTCTGTAGGCAAGCCGTTCCGACTAGTTAATTGTCCTCACTGTTAGAAAGTATCTGCTTAATTCCAGGTTGCTTCTCTCCTTGATTAGTTTCCATCCATTGTTTTTTGTCCTGCTCTCTGGTGCTTCAGAAAATAAACTGACTCCCTCCTCTTTGTGGCAGACCCTCAGATACTGGAATACTGATATCATATCACCCCTGGTCCTTCTTTTATTTATTTATTTTATTTGTCAAAATGTATACAAGATAACAGGTATGGTATAAACATAAACAAAAGCACAGTAGGTAAAGGTAAATTTGGACAATAGGACAGTAGGACAGGGACGGTAGGCACGATGGTGCGCTTTTCCTGGTCCTTCTTTTCTCTAGACCAGCCGTATCCAAATCCTGCAACCATTCTTCATACGTCTTAGTCTCCAGGCCTTTAATCATCTTAGTTGCTCTTCTCCACAAGGGTGGGGATTTAGATTTATTATTAGAGTTGGAAGGGACCTTGTAGGTCATCTAGTCCAACCCCCTGCTCAAGCAGGAGTTCCTACACCCTTTGAGACAGATGGCAGTCCAGTCTCCCCTTGAAGGTCGCAAGTGTTGGGGCTCTCACAACCTCCGCTGGCAAGCTGTTCCACTGGTTGATCGCTCTCACCATCAGAAAGTTTCTCCTCACTTCCAGGTTGAATCTCTCCTTGGTCAGCTTCCATCCATTATTCCTTTTTTGGCTCTCTGGTGCCATAGAGAACAGCCTGACCCCCTCCTCTCTGTGGCAGCCCCTCAAGTATTGGAACACTGCTATCATGTCACCCCTGGTCCTTCTCTTCGCCAGACTGGCCAAGCTCAGTTCCTGCAACCGCTCTTCGTATGTTTTGTTTTCCAGACCCTTTATCATCCTGGTTGCTCTCTTCTGCACTTTCTCTAGGGTTTCAATGTCTTTTTTGTAGTGTGGTGACCAAAACTGGATGCAGTACTCTAGGTGTGGTCTGACCAAGGCTTTATAGAGTGGTACTAGTACCTCCCTGGTCCTTGATTGTATCCCTCTATTTATTTATTTATTTATTTATTTATTTATTTATTTATTTATTTGCTCCCCCACTCAAGGACACTCAGAGCAGATGCCACAGTGCGGCCGGCTGGCTCCCCAAAATGTACAGAAGTGATTGGTGGATGTAATGTGTGGCCAGTAGGGAAAGGGAGAATTAACTATGCTTGCTTTTCTGTGAGAAGCTCAGAGCTGGCTTTGCTTCTTCTGTGCCAACGTGGATTTATTTAGTAAAGCTGTCAGAAATGGTGTAGAGTCTCCTGCTTGGGTGGGGTGGGGGTTGGACTAGATGACCTACAAGGTCCCTTCCAATTCTGTTATTCTGTATAAAATAATGTCCCAGGAATTTCTTTTTCTGGATTTGCCAACAGTTGAACGCCATCTAGAGGGGTAGGTTTAAGGCATCCAATAATCGTTCTGCTAGCTTCATTTGATAGACCTCCAAAGTTCTTTCCAGGCTTATGGTTCTAAATCTAAATGGAGATTGCAGGCTGTCCTTCTCTGGAATTTTTTTGTTTTGTTTTTAAAGCTGGACAGTCATCTCCTGGGGATGATTTATTTTTAGATTTATTATTACGAGTTGGAAGGGACCTTGTAGATCATCTACTCCAACCCCCTGCTCAAGCAGGAGTTCCTACACCATTTGAGACAGATGGCAGTCCAGTCTCTCCTTGAAGGTCTTCCTATCTATGGTAGACTCTTTAGAATCTCTTTCAGTTCTACAATTCCTTGATTCTGAAAATTCGGTGAAATATGCAAATCCTAAACCAAACAAAGCCCATTGTACTTTCAAGTAGTCAGAGGTCTGATTGAAAGAAGCCCACCCCCCCATCCCCCATATGGTAGGATTATCTAGGGATGCAAAGACCCTTTTGGGCAAAGGAGGGGGGGGGAATGCATGGAAGGCACACAACTGAAATTTTCTCACCTTCTAAACGCAATCAAGATCTAGCCCAATTGCTCTGTCCACACAAGCCTTTTGATGTGATGATTGAATTTACCCATTTTCTGGATTTGTCCAACGTATTTAACTATAAGCTAACAGAGTCACTTTGGTTTGCAGGAAAGGTGGTTGTTGTTAGTTGCAAAGTCGTGTCCGACCCATCACGACCCCATGGACAACATTCCTCCAGGCCTTCCCCCGGAGTCCATTTAAGCTCACTGACTGCTTCAGTGACTCCATCCAGCCACCTCATTCTCTGCCATCCCTTTCTTCTTTTGCCCTCAATCATTCCCAGCATTAGGCTCTTCTCCAGTGATTCCTTCCTTCTCATTAGGTGGCCAAAGTATTTGAGTTTCATCTTCAGGATCTGGCCTTCTAAAGAGCAGTCAGGGTTGATCTCCTCTAGGACTGACCGGTTGGATCGCCTTGCAGTCCAAGGGACTCGCAGGAGTCTTCTCCAGCACCATAGTTCAAAGGCCTGAATTCTTTGGCGCTCAGCCTTCCTTATGGTCCAACTTTCACAGCCATAGATTGCAACTGGGAAAACCATAGCCTTGACTATACACACTTTTAGAATAGAATAATAGAGTTGGAAGGGACCTTGGAGGTCTTCTAGTCCAACCCCCTGCTTAGGCAGGAACCCCTACACCACTTCAGACAAATGGTTATCCAACATCTTCTTAAAAACTTCCAGTGTTGGAGCATTCGCAACTTCTGGAGGCAAGCTGTTCCACTGATTAATTGTTCTGTCAGGAAATTTCTCCTAAGTTGCTTCTCTCCTTGTTTAGTTTCCACCCATTACTTCTTGTTCTACCCTCAGATGCTTTGGAGAATAGTTTGACTCCCTCTTCTTTGTGGCAACCCCTGAGATATTGGAACACTGCTATCATGTCTCCCCTGATCCTTTTCATTAAACTACCCAGTTCCTGCAACCGTTCTTCATACGTTTTAGCCTCCAGTCCCCTAATCATCTTTGTTGCTCTTCTTTGTACTCTTTCTAGAGTCTCACCATCCTTTTTGCATTGTGGCAACCAATGCAGTATTCCAAGTGTGGCCTTACCATTATAAAGTGGTATTAACACTTCACGTGATCTTGATTCTATCCCTCTGTTAATGCAGCCTAGAACTGTGTTGGCGTTTTTGGCAGCTGCTGCACACTGCTGGCTCATATTTAAATGGCAGGGTTATTGGCATGTTTGGCAGGAAAGGTTATGCATATACAAACGCACACACAATCAGCCACCAAGTCCAAGCCTCTCAAGTGGCATGAATGTATATTCATGAAGAAAGGTCTGTAACCATCTCAGATAAGCCTGTTTGGCAAACAGTTCACTTAAGAGTTGGTGTGAAAGTCTCTCTACTGCTTGAAATTTGCAGACTGAACTATTTGTGGCTCTGGGGATTTGGGCCAAAGGAAATTGAGGTGAAACATCCTGACATCTTTTAAGATAGATTCATAGAGCAAGAAGGGACCATAGAGGTCTAGTCCAATCCCCTGCTCTAGGCAGGAGGAGACCCGTATACCATCCCGGTCAAAAGGTTGTCCAGTTTATTTTTGAAAACCTCCAGTGATGGAGCCCCCAACCTCTGCCGTTCCTTCTGCAGAGATCCAGGTTTGCTTCTTCACAAGGCTCCCCACTTTGTTTGAAAAGCGGGGAGCAGAATTTTAAAAAATGGAGGTTAATCTCGGCCTGATGGATGCATTTCCGCCCTCTTCTCCTTTGCAACTCAGTGTTCCACTTTCCCTTCTTTTTGTCCTGCTCGGGGAAATTTTAGAAACAGATGCAAAAGGCAGTTTCATACCCCTGATTTATAGCACTTTCCAACCTTGGGGTGATACGGAGCTCCCTTTATGGGCTGCTGCGTGAATGGTCAGGTTGTTCCAGCAATCTCTAATGAGCCAACTGCCTTTGGCCAGAAGTGAATTGCAGGAGCCGAGACCCTGATCTCAAAATCAGCTCAAAGGATCTCTGGGTCAGTAATCACCCACTCACTGGATCATCCCTGATCCGCCCTGAGTCCTACGGAATTGGGCGGCCTATAAGAACGTTTAAATTAAATTAAATTAAATTAAAATCCCTCAACTCAGACAGTATGACAGTATCACTCAGGTATGGTGGCTAAGAGGTTGGGGAGATTTCATTCATTCATTCATTCATTCATTCATTCATTCATTCATCACATTCTACCGGACATCCTTGAGTGGTGCGGTGGCCTAGAGGTGGAGCTCTCGCCTCATAATCAGGAGGCTGCGAGTTCGATCCTAGATAGAGGCAGATATTTCTCTCTCAGGGCACCATGAGAATATATCTGCTGAATATAACTCCGCATTGGCGACAGGAAGGGCATCCGGTCAGTAAACACTCAGCTCCATTCGGTTGCCCAGACTCCACCTCGCAAGGGATTATGGGGTCATTAGAAGAAGATGATTCTACATGACATCCTTGACTTACAATTGGCTGCTTAGCAGCTGTTTGAAGTTATGACGGCCCAGAAAAAATGACTTACGATCCAAATTCAAAGTTCTGGCGTCCTGACCCTGCCCGCCCCCCCGTGGTCACATGACCACATTTTGGGCACTAGGCAAACATTTGCATTGTCCAGCAGTCACATGACCACAATTTATGACATTTTTGCTGCAACCCGCTGATTATTTCCATGAAGCAGTTTGCTTGCACACATGTAGAGATGGCAGATCAGGGTTAAACCTGTGTAGGTTTGGGGTGGAGATGTAGCATACAATTTACTTAGCACTTTGGCAGATTTATTTTAATTTTATTGATTGATTGATTTCATTTATATGCCACCCATCTCATTCTACAAAGCGACAAATTTATGATTCTGTGGGATGTGGAATTGCCAACGTGGTGAAGTGTGCAGTATCAATATAGGTAGATTATACTCAAGTCCTCTCTTTATAATCATGGTGTCTTCTCTCCCTCCTCTCTCCCTCCCTCTCTCAAGATTTCTGTATTTATAAATCTGCAGCACATATAACTATAACGTGATCAACTGCATTATAATTGAGAATGAAAATGCAGAATAACAGAGCTGGAAGGGATCTTGGAGGTCTTCTAGTCCTACCCCTTGCTCAAGCAGGAGATCCTATACCAGGGGTGAAATTCAACAGGTTCTGGAGAACTGGTAGCGGAAATTTTGAGTAGTTCGGAGAACCGGCAAATACCACCTCTGGCTGGCCCCAGAGTGGGGTGGGAATGGGGATTTTGCAGTATCCTTCCCCCAGGAGTGGGGAGGGAATGGGGATTTTGCAGTATCCTTCCCCCAGGAGTGGGGAGGGAATGGGGATTTTGCAGTATTCTTCCCCCTGGAGTGGGGAGGGAATTTAATTTAATTTAATTTAATAAACGTTCTTATAGGCCGCCCAATCCCGTAGGACTCAGGGCGGCGTACAACAGGATAAGAAACGTACACTAAAAGCAATTTTCACAATTTAAAATTAAAAAAGATAGTTAACACATTATAAAAACAACATTCATGGGGGGAACTGATCTTCCTATTCACCCCGCCTGCCGGAAGAGCCCAGTTTTTATGGCTTTACGGAAGGCCAGCAGGGTGGGGATAGTCCGGATCTCTGGTGGGAGTTGGTTCCAGAGGGACGGGGCTCCCACAGAGAAGGCTCTCCCCCGTGGCCCCACCAACCGACATTGTTTGGCCGATGGGACCCGGAGAAGGCCCTCTCTATGGGTCGTAGGGAGGTATGTGGTAGGATGCGGTCCCGAAGGTAACCTGGCCCTGAGCCATGTAGGGCTTTAAAGGTCAAAACCAACACCTTAAATTGAGACCGGAGACTAATTGGCAACCAATGCAGCTGGCGAAGGATAGGTGTTACGTGGGTGTATCTCGGTACACCCACTACAGCTCGCGCAGCTGCATTCTGTACCAGTTGGAGTCTCCGATGCTCTTTGAGGGTAGCCCCATGTAGAGCGCGTTACAGTAGTCTAGCCGTGAGGTGACAAGGGCATGAGTGACTGTGAGCAAAGCCTCCCTCTCCAAGTAGGGTCGCAATTGGTGCACAAGACGAATTTGTGCAAAGGTCCCCCTAGCCACAGCTGAAAGATGTTGTTCCAATTTTAGCTGTGGATCTAGGAGGACACCCAAATTGCGGACCTGTTCCGAGGGAGTCAATTTTTCTCCCCCGAGAACCAAGGAGGGACAGTCGACATAGTCCTTGGGGGGCAATATCCAGAGCCACTCAGTCTTGTCTGAGTTGAGCCTGAGTCTATTCACTCCCATCCAGACCCTCACATCGTCCAGGCAGCGACACATTACATCAACTGCTTCACTGAACTGACACGGGGTGGAGATGTACAACTGGGTATCGTCAGCATACTGCTGATACCTCACCCCGTGTCGTCGGATGATCTCACCCAGCGGTTTCATGTAAATGTTAAACAGGATGGGTGAGAGGACCGAGCCTGTGGCACCTTGGGGCCGACCTCTGTCCTCCTGTCAACACCGACTGCGTCCTGTCAGAGAGGTAGGAGGAGAACCACCGTAAAACAGTGCCTCCCACTCCCATCTCCCCAAGACGACGCAGAAGGATACCATGGTCAATGGTATCGAAAGCCGCTGAGAGGTCAAGTAACACCAGGATGGAGGAGTGACCCCCATCCCGGGCTCGCCAGAGATCATCCATCAGCGCGACCAAAGCAGTCTCCGTACTGTAGCCGCGCCTGAAACCCGATTGGAAGGGATCCAGATAATCAGTATCCTCCAATAGCCGCAGGAGTTGGAGCGACACCACTTTCTCAACAACTTTACCCAAGAAGGGTAAGTTGGAGACTGGACGGAAGTTCTTTAAATCCGCTGGGTCCAGGGAAGGCTTCTTGAGGAGGGGCCTCACCACCGCAGCTTTTAAGGGCTGCGGGACGGACCCCTCTCTCAAAGATGCGATCACAACAGCCTGGAGCCAGCCGCGTGTCACCTCCCTGCTGGCCGAAACCAGCCAGGAGGGGCACGGGTCCAATAAACAAGTGGAGGCGCTCATCGCTCCTATGGCCTTGTCTACATCATCAGGAGTGACAGGCTCAAACTCGTCCCATGTAACAGGACTAAGAATGGGGATTTTGCAGTTTCCTTCCCCCAGGAGTGGGGAGGGAATGGGGATTTTGCAGTATCCTTCCCCCAGGAGTGGGGAGGGAATGGGGATTTTGCAGTATCCTTTCCCTGGAGTGGGGAGGGAATGGATATTTTGCAATATCCTTCCCCCAGGAGTGGGGAGGGAATGGGGATTTTGCAGTATCCTTCCCCAGGAGTGGGGAGGGAATGGGGATTTTGCAGTATCCTTCCCCCAGGAGTGGGGAGGGAATGGAGATTTTGCAGTATCCTTCCCCCTGGAGTGGGGAGGGAATGGGGATTTTGCAGTATCCTTCCCCCTGGAGTGGGGATGGGGATTTTGCAGTATCCTTCTCCCTGGAGTGGGGTTGGAATGGAGATTTTGCAATATCCTTCCCCCAGGAGTGGGGAGGGAATGGGGATTTTGCAGTATCCTTCCCCTGCCATGCCCACCAAGCCACGCCCACAGAACCGGTTGGGAAAAATTTGAATTTCACCTCTGTCGTATACCATTTCAGACAAATGGTTGTCCGATCTCTTCTTAAAAACTTCTGGTGTTGGAGCATTCACAACTTCTGGAGGCAAGCTGTTCCACTGATTAATTGTTCTAAATTTCTCCTTAGTTGCTTCTCTCCTTGTTTAGTTTCCACCCATTGCTTCTTGTCCTGCCCTCAGGTGCTTTGGAGAATAGTTTGACTCCCTCTTCTTTGTGGCAGCCCCTCAGATATTGGAAGGCTGATATCATGTCACCTCTAGTTCTTCTTTTCATTAAACTAGACATACCCAATTCCTGCAACCGCTCTTTATAGAAAAACAGAAAATTGCTGTGGGGGCAATTCAGTGGGAATGAATGGGAGTTTCGTTTTATTCCAATTTTTTAATTAGCAAGGAACCGTACAAATCTCTGATTTGAATTCTGCCTTCTCCCGAAAGAAAGACGCCAATCAGCCCAGCACTCAAGAAAAGTTGCTGCTTTATGTTCTTAAGTTCTCTGCTTTCCCTGATAGATCAAATGGAGTGCCACATGAGAAAATGTCAGGAAATGCCGAAGCATTCTGCAGGCTCTGGCAGGAAGGAGAGCAACTTATGTACATAAACTGGCTTGGAGTAAAATCTCTGCAGCAACCCCTACAACCCCTAGTTAGTTTTGCACCTAGACAACCTGAAAGGTTTGTGTATGGTTTAATCTTCTTGTTACACAAGTTTATCTTGTGTAACCCAGGAAATCGGCTTAATCAAGGAAATCATGTGTATTGCTTCCCAGACTGATACCAGATTCAGGAGTCGGTTCAAATAAAAAAATCAACTGAAACTCCCCCATCCTTAGAGTCTTACCAGTCTATTAGGACAAAAATCTTCCTAATTTTTGAGGTCTAAGAATTCCGGCAGCTGAACGATTTCACTTCCAAAACCGATATATCTCCAAAATGAATATTTCTTTAATATGGGTTGTTAACATTTCAAACGCTTTTAAAGACCGACAGAAGAGAATATTTGTAGCTCAGGGTTGAACTGGGGGGTCCGTGGTGCTCTCTGAGCTGGGTTGTTTTTTCTTGCAGACGATTCATTACCCAACTACCGTATTTTTCAGAGTATAAGACGCACCGGAGTATAAGACGCACCTTAGTTTTTGGGGAGGAAAATAGGGGGGGAAAATCTGCCTACCAGGTATTCATCTGGCTAGCGTCCTTAGTCTGGTCAGCTTCAGCACATTATTTTATCCCCTGGTTAGGACTTAAAAAAACCTTCTTCGGAGAGAGTAACAATGAAAGAGCCTGCAAGCCAGTAAGAGCTGGGAAGATAGTTAGCACCTGGTTAGGGCTAGAAAAAAACTTATTCGGAGCAAGTAGAGCAATAAAAAAAATTCTGCAAAGACTTAGGGCTGGAAAAACATTCTTTGGAGAGAGTAACAATGAAAAAGCCTGCAAGGTAAGAGCTGGGAAGATCTGTTAGCACCTAGTTAGGGCTGGAAAGAAAAAAAGCTACATTCGAAGTATAAGACGCACCCAAATTTTCAGCCACTTTTAGGGAGGAAAAAGGTGCGTCTTATACTCTGAAAAATATAGTAGGTAACATCATCAGTGCTAGCAGGGAATGGGGTGTCACGTAGTGAATATTGCCAGTTGTATGTATATGCAGGGTGATGCATCCCTATCCTAATATTCCAATGCAAGCAGGACACGTGATGTGAACTTCTGCGCATGTGTGCATTCCTGATTCTCCATTATATCTCTTCTGCCTTTGACTCTGACCAGAACAGTCACGATTATTAGCAAGGATGTAACTATTCATGATTTATTGTTTTTGTACCGAAATAAATATTTTCTATTAGACTTTTAATCTCGGCTTTATTTCTAAATGTCTGAATTCCGAGAAAAGATCCACATCGCCTCTATGAGATTTATTCTCACCTTAACATGGGGTTTCCGCTCTGTTTATATACAGGCAGTTTTCCACTTACAACAATTCATTTAGTGACCAATCAAAGCTACAAAGGCACTGAAAAAAGTGACTAATGACTGTTTTCATACTTATGGCCGTTGCAAGCATCCCCATGGTCACATCAGGAGCTGAGATGGTGCAGTGGTTAAATGCAGCACTGCAGGCTACTGCTAGTTCAGCAGTTCAGCTGTTCAAATCTCACCAGACTCAAGGTCGACTCAGCCTTCCATCCTTCCGAGGTGGGTAAAATGAGGACCCAGATTGTTGGGGGCAAGAGGCTGAACTCTGTAAACCGCTTAGAGAGGGCTGTAAAGCACTATGAAGCGGTATATAAGTGCTATTTCTATTGCTATCATCAAAATTCGGATTCTTGACAACTGACATGTATTTACGACAGTTGCAGTGTTCCCAGGTCATGTGATCACCTTTTTTGACACTGTGATAAACAAATTCAATGGGGAAGCCAGATTCACTTAACAACCGTAACAACTGCAGTGATTCACTTAACAACTGTGGCAAGAAAGGTTGTAAAATGGGGAAAAACTGACGTAACAAACGCCTCACTTACCAACTATTTTTGGGGGGGCTCAATTGTGGTCGTAAGTCGAGGACTACCTATACGAGTGGGTTGCCCTGTCAGAATTGGCGGGAGTGTTCTTAGTGGTTCCTCGATTGCGGTATTGTTTATCGCCATGATGGCGAACCTATGGCACGCATGCCAGAGGTGCCACGCAGAGCCCTCTCTGTGGGCACATGCGCCGTCGCCAGCTGCTCTTCTGGTTTGCAGTCGCGCATGCGTGCCGGCCAGCTGATCTTTGTGCGTGCCGGAGCCCCGGAAACCTGAAGACCAGCTGGCCGGTGCACATGCATGCGCATCGGGCAGCTGGTCTTTGTGTTGCAGCAAATATGCTCACCAAGTAAGGAAAAGGAGACCACAAAAGGGACTGGAGAAAACACAGGTGTATTGTATTGCGCAATAGATGGTTCAGATTATTCGCATGCCAAATTCTGAACCCCGGGCCAACGCCCGAGGCCTGACTTTTATTCCTTCTTACAAATCTTCCCTCTTCCTGAGGTGTTACTTGTAACAACCAATAACAAATCACAGCATGTCATTGCATCCTTATACAGAAATGGAGAAGTATATTTTATTATTTATTATTAGGTTCTTCTATGCCGCCCTACTCCCGAGGGACTCAGGGCGGCGTACAACATTGTGCAAGAACACTAAAACAATAAACGACGATTAAAACAATTTTAAAAAGATTAAAAACGTTAAAAAGAAATTCAGCAACATACATACAGGGGGAGATCTCGGATAAAAACTAGTCACAACCCCCTGACTGCAGGAAGAGCCATGTCTTGACGGCTTTTCGGAAGGCCAGCAGGGTGGGGATAATTTGGATCTCTGGGGGAAGTTGGTTCCAGAGCACGGGGGCCCCCACAGAGAAGGCCCTCCCCCTAGGGCCCGCCAGTAGGCATTGTTTGGCTGACGGGACCTGGAGGAGACCCACTCTGTGGGCCCTAACCAGTCGAAGGGAAGTGTGAGGCAGAATGCGGTCCCGAAGGTAACCTGGTCCTAAGCCATGTAGGGCTTTATAGACACGTGTTACAGTATCAAACAGAATCATAATATCAAAACTAGGGGGTCATGCCTTATCATACACCACCTTGCTACTCTTAGTAGCCTCTTGCAAAATGTTCCAGTACAGGGGGCAAGTTCACGTAAGTTCTACTAGCAAACAAGTTAACTTCTGCAAATACATTCTAAAGTAAATGACAGAAAATATGTGAAATAGTTCATTACAGAAAGAAAGAGAAATAGGTTATAAAGTTAAATGGATTATAAAGCAAATCTCTTTGGTTATTATTTGATAACAAATGCCCCCTGCCTCATTTGAGTTTCTGGGGCTCCGGCGCACGCACATTCCAGTTTGGGCACTTGGTGCTGAAAAGGTTCGCCATCACTGGTTTATTGCTTTTAAAAGGAGTTGTTTCAGACTTCTTGCTTTTCTTTGTGCATCTCTACTTTCCAAGAATCCAAGAACTTTTGATCTGTCTTTACTGAAGAAAAGTTTAAAAGCCATGAGGAGAAAATTCTAGGACAGTGATGGCGAACCTTTTTCCCCCCGGGTGCCGAAAGTGCATGCGCGTGCGCTATCACACATTCGCGAGTGCCCACACCCATAATTCAATGCCTGGGGAGGGTGAAAATGGCCTCCCCGCCCACCTGGAGACCCTCTGGAGGCCGGAAATGGCCCATTTTCCAACTTCTGGTGGGCCCGGTAGGCCCATTTTTCGCCCTCCCCAGGCTCCAGAGGCTTCCCTGGAGCCTGGGGAGGGCAAAAACACCCTACCCCATTCCCCCGGAGGCCCTCCAGAAGCCGAAAACGCCCTCCCAGAGCCTCCGTGCGAGCCAAAAAACAGCTGGCCAGCGTGCACATGCGCGCTAGAGCTGAGCTAGGCAACAGCTCGCGTGCCGGCAGATATGGCTCCGCGTGCCACCTATGGCACGCGTGCCATAGGTTCGCCATCACTGTTCTAGGAGTTGCAGTGCTGCTAAGACAAAGCCTCCTTACAGAAATAACATTTTCGAACCTCTCGTTCTTGCAATGATGTGCTTGCTCCTTGGTTTCTTATCTGCAATTAGTATTGAGAATTGCTCATTACGATTTCTGGTTGTTTCCCAATGGCCAGGGAAAAAATGGACTAACTTTCATCCCCGTTTTCTTTTCTCCTTCTTCCATGGCAGGTTTGGTTCCAGAACCGGCGTTCTAAGGAAAGGCGCATGAAACAGCTGAGTGCACTGGGGGCCCGCAGGCACGCATTTTTCCGCAGCCCCCGCCGCATGAGACCGCTGGTGGACCGTTTGGAGCCAGGAGAGCTCATTCCCAACGGGCCGTTTTCTTTCTATGGAGGTGAGTAAGCGTGCAGGATTGGTCCACGGGGAATGGGTAGACATCAAGATGGGATGGCAGCCAAACGATTGGATTTTACGGTTCTAGCCTTCGGCTCTCTTTCCTTTTGTTGCTATTCCCCCCAATTTGCACCAGGAAGAACAGGGAACAATGGAAACAAAAACGTATGGCTAGCACGTTTCAGCTAATAGGGTGAGGCTGTCCAGGTAGTCCTCAACTTACAACAGTTCATTTAATGACCGTTCAAAGTTACCAACGGCCCTGCAAAAAAGTAACTTATGACCATTTTTCATAACTTATGAGCTGCAGTGGCACAGTGGTTATCATGCAGTACTGCAGGCTACTTCTGTTGACTGCCAGCTGTCTGCAGTTCGGCACTTCGAATCTCACCAGGCTCAAGGTTGACTTCCATCCTTCTGAGGTGGGTAAAACGAGGACCCAGATTGTTGGGGGCCATAGGCTGACTAAACCGCTTAGAGAGGGCTGTAAAGCACCATGAATAAGTACTATTGCTATTTTTCACACTTATAACCGTTACAGGATCCCAACAGTCACATCAGTGGTGAGATTCAAATTTTTTTTACTACTGGTTCTGTGGGTGTGGCTTGGTGGGCATGGCTTGGTGGGCGTGGCAGGGGAAGGATACTGTAAAATCTCCATTCCCTCCCGATCAGCTGGGACTCGGGAGGCAGAGAATAGATGGAGGCAGGGCCAGTCAGAGGTGGTATTTACCAGATCTCCGAATTACTCAAAATTTCCACTAGCGGTTCTCCGAACTATTCAAAATTTCCACAACCTGTTCTCCAGAACTGGTCAGAACCTGCTGAAACCCACCTCTGACACATGATCAAAATTCTAATGTTTGGCGATCGGCTCATATTTATGACGGTTGCAGGGTCCCGGGGTCATGAGACCACCTTTTGCGAACTTCTGCCGAGCAAAGTTAATGGGGAAGCCAGATTCACTTAACAACCATGTTTCTAACCGAATAACTGCAGTGATTCACTTAACAACCGCCTCAAGAAAAGTCATAAAATGGGGCAAAATTCACTTAACAACCATCTCGCTTAGCAACAGAAATTTGGGGCTCAATTATGGTCGTAAGTTGAGGACTCCCTGTATCGGGGTTTGTATTAGGGTTTAATTTCTGTACGCCGCCCAGAGTCACCGTGAGTTGGGCAACTATATAAATTTAATAAATTAATCTCTTCCTTTCCCTTCTCTTCTCCATTCACTAGATTATCAGGCTGAATATTATGGACCCGGAAGCAATTATGATTTCTTCCCGCAAGGACCTCCATCTTCCCAAGCGCAGACCCCAGTGGATCTCCCCTTCGTACCCTCCTCAGGACCATCAGGGACCCCACTTGGGGGGATGGACCACCCTTTACCTGGACATCATCCTTCCAGCGAAGCTCAGCGTTTCACAGACATAATGTCCCACCCTCCCGGAGACTCACCTAGTCCAGAACCCAATTTACCTGGTTCCTTGCACTCCATGTCAGCAGAAGTTTTTGGACCAAATCCTCCATTTTCATCCATATCGGTGAACGGAGGTGGTAACTACGGTAACCACTTGTCGCATCCGCCGGAAATGAATGAGGCTGTTGTATGGTAGCTTTAAACAACTGGAACTTCGTTTGCAAGGCATGGGTCAAGCAATTTCCATCCTGCATATACCGAGATGTATAGAAATGAGTTCCAAGAAATAGACATTTTTTTCCCCTTCTGCCCTGCATTTATTTTTGCTCTTTTTTTTCTCATTCGGCTTAATTCTTGGGAATTAATTGAATTATTCAGAGCCCAGGGAAATTTTGCTATAAACTGGGGGACAATCTTAACACAACAGAATGAAGGAATACCGGTTTTTTTTAAAAAAACTGAGTGAAAAAGACACTCGTGAAGTGTTTCGATACTGCAATATGTATTATGGGATGGCATATCCTTGGATGCTCACGACACGATCTCTCTAGGAATTGAGAGGAGTAACCTTCCTTCAGGAAAAAAGAAACTAGTACTGGAAAAAAAAAAGCAAACCAAGGTCCAGAAGAAGAAGAAGAAAAAAGGGAAAAACGAACAGCTTAAAAGAATTCTAGCAATTTTAAAATTTATGATTTTATTGCTTGTTAATTTTGCCTCTGAAAGTTGAACGCAGTTCACAATGACAAGACTTTTTAAGCCTCTGAAATGCTTCTCGGGCAGACAAAATGTAGTTTATTTTATTGTTCTTTTGGGAAGGCATTTTTGTTTTTTGGGGGGGCGGGGGGGTGACCAGAGTAACAAATATTTAAATGTTAGCCCTCAGTATCAACTTTCTACCTTCTCCGAGCAACACACACCAATAATCCTCAAAAGACAGAAGTCCTCTTTGACTTTTATGTTTAAAAAGAATGACTTGAAAAAACGAATAAAATGTTCTACCTTCACACAAAAAAAATAAAAGCTAAACAAATAACAAATAAAGACTCTATGGAACTAGAAAAAAAACAGTCAACTGTTTACGTCGAATGTTAAAATTCAGGAGCTCAATGTTTTACAAAAAATAATAATAATAATAATAATCCTGTTTTAGAACCTCTTGTTCAAAAGCAAAGTATTTTGAGCAATCAACCAAAATCGTTCATCTTCGCTTTATTTTTCCTTTGATTCCCCACCCCACCCTGTAGATGTAATAGGACATTACAGGGCTTATGATTCACTCTGATAGTTTGTTGAGATGGTGTTTACACAAGACAAAAGAAGACATACCTTTAAAAAAAAATCAGAAGGTTGCCAAATAAACAATTCTATAGCACAAAATACTTGGGTGGTAGGTACCCACAGGCCAGGAAAATCTTTTAAACCAAGTGTTACAAGGTTAAGGGGAGGAGGTGGGGAAGAATTAACATCTTTGCTAATGTTTAGTCCTGTTCAACATTAATGGAATTGTTAATATGACTGATATAGACCCCACAGGTTTTATTTTTGTGTCTTTAAAAGAAAGTCCAAAATATTTAAATTTTATGATCAAATATGCAGTCAACAGCTGCTACTTTTTTTTTCTTTATATATTAAATTTCTCATAGGTCTTTTATTGTTCAAATAAAACTAAGCTCGTGTGACCTCCAGTGCATATTAGACCATTCACTGTATGAAAGGGGGGAAAAGTTGGATTAAAAAAATTTGTGAATTTTTAATAAAACTAGAAAATCTGATATTTAGATAAGCCGTGTTTCATTCAGTGCTTTCAACAAGGTTACGTGAGACTATCCAAAACCAATAGGTTTAAAAAAAAAGTGGAATTATTTTAGGGAATTTGCTACAGAGTTGTTTCTCAATCTTTGCTACTCTGATGTATGGACTTCAATTCCCAGAGTTCCTCTGTTAGCATGGAATTCTACTCCCAGAATTCCCCAGCCAACGTGCTTTAAGATGTGTGGACTTCAACTCCCAGAATTCCCCAGTCAGCTGATAAATAAATTCCACACATCTTAAAGGTGCTAAGTTTGAGAAACACTGATTAATATCATTGGTTCGCCTTCAAATTTCTGTGAGAATCTAAAAGAAGCTTTCAAGACAATCCATAGCTGAGTTTGATTATTGGATCATTAAGTCATTTTCCATCACACTCAGCTGGAATTTGATAATGGACATCTTTGTGAAATTTTGAAGGGAAACCAAGTCTTCTCTTAGTAATTTACAACTGTAAATACTAATAAAAAAAGCAGCAGTTTCCACGTTCTGAAGGTGTAAAAGATATGAAATTAAATATGTTCCAGATTTTTAACAAGTGAGCCATCCCTGTGGTAAGATCTGGTACAAATGGATTTCTATGGCCAATACTGGATTTGATTGGTTCTGGGGGCATCTTCAAAGGCAAGATTGGACCTCTAATGCCTAAAGCAAAACTGAGCCCTATCCGTGAAAACTCAGTGGGTGAGGTGGTGGTGAGGAAAAGCTTGAATAAATACAGGTAGTCCTCAACGTACGACTACAATTGAGCCCCAAATTTCTGTTGCTAAGTGAGACATTTGCTAAGTGAGCTTTGCCCCATTTTACGACCTTGTTTGCCATACTTGTTAAGGTTTTCAAAGATAGCACCATGTGCCATGCAACTGGACTGGCCATATCATGACTGCAAAAATCCAAACCTCTAAAACTGAACTATGGCCCCCTTTATGGCTTGTGGACTTCAACTCCCAGAATACTTGAGCCAGCATGGCTGGCTCAGGAATTCTGGGAGTTGAAGTCCACAAGTTATAAAATGGCCATCGTTCGCCACCCCTGCTCTAAAAACATCGCTTTGCTACTCCCTAGTGGTGATCCACATTTTTGCAGCCTAGAAACCATAGGTCTGAAAAAGAGAAGCCCGGATGCATGAGAATCTGTTATCAACTCTGCTCAACTTCATACAGGCCCCATACAGGCTTTCTTAGAAAATATAACTGGTTGCTGGTTCCTGCCCAGTAGTGTGTGTGGAACTGTGTCCCTTCTCTGGAGGTGGGGAAGGCAAAAATAATTGGATGTGGTAAAGATGATTGCTGGGCCTGGAAAAAGCCAGCATGCTTTTGGGGGCTTAGCACGGCAGCCATTTTGTGCAAAAGCCATAATCACTCCAGGCCCCATGTCTTGGCAGCCATTTTATGGTACATTCCACAGCATCTCCCCAAATTCCTCAGCAAAGAAGTGCAAGTGTACAATCAACATGTGCATGCACACATCTCGATGTGCACATGTGAGTCAATGCATACACTTCATTCCAGGTGTGCCCATGAGGGAGCTCCAATAGGCCAAGATAGACCTATCAGCAAAGCCCCGCCCCTTTTATGCATCTGGATTTTAAAAGGGGAGGAGCTTTGCATGCTTATTAAAAGGGGTGGGACTTGCATTACAAGTAGTGATGCTATCTTGTTTATATCAACCTCCTTTACGGATGCATCTCTGTCATTCCTCTCTGCTCAACACTGCCTTAGGATTGCTGTGTGTCTGTGACTATGTTTGTGTATCAATCCAGCAATCATGGTTACTCTTGGACTCTCCTAACTGCAGCAAAGGATGCTGTGATCTACCAAAAAATAAAGGAGGGAATATAATGTCCTTTCTCATGGGCAGGGATGGTTGGGGAATTCTGGGAGTTGAAATCCATAAGACTTAAAAGTCGCCACGGTTGGGCATCCTGGCTCTATATACTTTTGGGGCACAGTTATGATTTTATTTTTTGGTCTCTGTAATTTTTTTAAAACTTTTTAGACAGTCCGTTGCCCAGAGTCATCGGGAGTCTGGCAGTTTATGAATTACGAATGAAGGCAAATAGTTTATGAATTGTTTAAATGGTTAAATAAATGAGGAAGGGGGTGGTCCCCCTGGACATAGCAAGGAGCTTATTTCTGAATAAATCTGTCCCACATTTGGCTAAAAATGTTAATTGAATTGGAGAGTGATCCCATCCGACATGCCTTGCCATAATATTTACTGCTTTTCTAGATTGGAAAAAGAAAAGCATTACTCTTGGGCATGTAAAAATGCAAATTTTACGTGAATCAATATATTGACCTTGTTTTCCAGCAAGATCCATTCCAGCCCCAATTGTGAATGTATAGTCGAGGACTATATGTACTGTACACTCTCGCCTCCCCAAACTCTCTTGTTTTTCAAGAGATAAGATGTTCCTACTACATTCCAACTCTTTCAGGTTGTTTCAATTTCTGCACAATTTATAGTGCTGAATTCAAGACTCTCCCGGTTGAGCATGGATGGAGGTGTTTTAACTACATTTGACTCACAATTGGGAGACAACAGAGTCAATAGGGCTGAGACTGTTGTGTGACAGCAGCCATTATGTTTATGATGGGAGGGATAAAGATGGATTCGAAAGACCAATGGAGAAAGTCTCAGGGTCCTGTAAGCTTTTGATCCCCCAATCCATCAGGTTGATTTAGTCTCTGATCTACTCAATCCCAAATCTGCTCTTCAAACCCCTTTCTTTCCATACAAAATTATAGAATAACGAAGTTGGAAGGGGCTTTCGAGGTCTTCTAATCCCACCCCCTGCACAAGCAGGAGACCCTGTACCATTTGGAATGGCCTTGTTAATGGAATAGAATAGAATAGAACAGAACAGAACAGAACAGAACAGAACAGAACAGAACAGAACAGAACAGAACAGAACAGAACAGAATTCTTTATTGGCCAAGTGTGATTGGACACACAAGGAATTTGTCTTTGGTGCATATGCTCTCAGTGTACATAAAAGAAAAGATAGATAGACGATATAAGATAGATAGATAGATAGATAGATAGATAGATAGATAGATAGATAGATAGATAGATAGATAGATAGAATTCTTTATTGGCCAAATGTGATTGGACACACAAGGAATTTGTCTTTGGTGCATATGCTCTCAGTGTACATAAAAGAAAATATACATTTGTCAAGAATCATGAGGTAAAAAACACTTAATGATTGTCATAGGGTTCAAATAAGCAATCAGGAAACAATCAATATTAATAAATAATATTGTAAGGACACAAGCAACAAGTTACAGCCATACAGTCATAAGTGGGAGGAGATGAGTGATAGGAACGATGAGAAAAACTAATAGTAATAGTAATGCAGCCTTAGTGAATAGCTTGACAGTGGTGAGGGAATTATTTGTTTAGCAGAGTGATGGCGTTTGGGAAAAAACTGTTCTTATGTCCAGTTGTCTTGGTGTGCAGTGCTCTATAGCAACGTTTTGAGGGTAGGATAATTGAGGGTAGGAGGGTAATTTATTTCAGGTTTGTCCATGTGTCTCAGATTTGCCGAGATGTTGAATGATTCTGGGCGAGCGAGGACCTTTGGTTATTTCTTTATTTTTAAAAAGCCTTTATGACATTTCAACTCAGACAATGGCTATTTGAAGAACTGTCTTTTCCCAGTCATATCTACCAGACCCACCAGAGCAGAGAGGCAAGGTGTCCACTCCTAAGGAGGTCTATCTTGAGGGTCCAAGAAGAAGGGCCTTCTCCATGGTAGCTCCCTCCCTGTGAAACATCATCCCTGTGGAGATAAGATTGATCTCCAACTCTTGACTCTCTTCCCCAGGGCATGAAGACACAGTTCTGCCAATGGGTAGATATGGAACCCATCAAATGGTTTATCAGAGTGTTGTTGCCAAGGGCTTGGGGGTGGGGGGGTTACTGGATTTTGTATTGGGCTTTTATCTTTATAAGCTGTCCAGCTCACTGAGAGTGAGTTGAGCGGCCATGTATTTTCTAAATAAATAAATAAAACCGGGCAATCAATGCAAGATTAAAACAGAACCGTTAACCAGCAATCCAGGATTTAAATTTATGCAAGATGGAAACTATTTATTTTCTGCCCTTATTATTATTTTTACAAATAACTCAAGGCAGCCAACTTATCCAACATATATGCAATCCGAACAGACATAGGAGCAAGGCTGCAGAGGGAAGTAGCGATGACTTGCCCATTAAGAAATGTACCTTGACTTACGACCACAATTGAGCCCAAAATTTATGTTGCTAAGTGAGGCATTTGTGAAGTGAGTTTTGCCCCATTTTACGACCTTCCTTGCCACAGTTGTTAAGTGAATCACTACAGTTGTTAAACTAAGCACAGTTAAGTGAATCTGGCTTCCTCATTGACTTTGTCGGAAGGTCGCAAAAGGTGATCACATGACCCCAAGGCACTGCAACCGTGTGTACATAAATATGAACCAGTTGCCAAGTATCTGAAATTTGATCACGTGACCATGGGGATGCTGCAACGGTCGTTAAGTGTGGAAAACGGTCCTAAGTCACTTTTTTCAGTGCCGTTGTAACCTTGAACGATCACTAAATGAATTGTTGTAAGTCGAGAACTACCTGTATAAAGCAGCCTTGACACGAATGTTTTCCTTTCCATTCTTTGCACCCATTCCTGAAGTTGCTGCTTCTCCCACTGCGCTTCCCTGCCTCCAGCAACCCCGTGCTTTACAAATCCCGCTATTCCGGGACACTCTGCAATTCAAGGCCTCCGCTGAAGACTGGCTTTAATCCTCTTGCAAACGAAGACCCGGAAAAAACATTCCAAGTACTGCCATAAATATATATATATTAAGAGGAGCTCCTTTTTATTCAAAGACTGCAGCGTCCCTTTAGCACGCGCCAGACCCGGGCAAGGCGGGGCCTCGAGTCTCCGCCCACCGCCGTTTCCGTGGAGAGAGGCCCCGCCCCTCGGGCTGCCCCAATCACCGCCTCCGCCTCCTCCTGACGGGACAAGATGGCGGCGCCCTTAGCAGCGGAGTTGGAGCGGCTCCTCAACCCGCTGCCCCGCGCCCAGGCTGACCCGGAGGACGACCCCGAGGAGGGTGAGGGCTCGCCTGCAGGGCCGGTGCGGAAACCCCCGGGTTGGGTTTCGCTTCTTCGGCTCTTTAAAGGGGTTGGGTTGAGATGTTGGGGCGGGGGAGGCTGTGTTTCCACGTGGCTTTCCGACGTCGCCTCTGTACACGTGTTGTGTGTGAGAGAGCTGGAACTGGGGGCGGGGGCGCCTGTTTCGAACTCTGCCTCACCCTATGTGCTGAAAACCCGTATCTTGGCCCTGGGAGAGGTCGGGATTGAGCATGGGATGGATAACTTGTGAGAAAGGAGAAATTTCCTGACAGAACAATTAATCAGTGGAACAAGTTGCCTCCAGAAGTTGTGAATGCTCCAACACTGGAAGTTTTTAAGAAGAGTGTTAAGTTGAGATAAAGTTCTATCCGTCCGACTGCTACCGTGTTAAAGAAAAATATCCCATAGAGGCGATATTTTGGATCTTTTCCTTGGAATTCAAACACTTAGAAATAAAACCGAGATTAAATGTCTAATAGAAAATAGAAAATATTTGAATACAAACACAATAAATCCTGAATAATCTACATCTTTGCTACGGAACACAACCTTCCTGTTCGGAAGGCACATCAGAAGAGGATTAATGGTGGATTAGGAATGTAGACATGCGTAGACATCATATCACGTGTTCTGCTTATATTGGGAAGTACCATAATATTAGAATAGGGATGCATCACCCTGCATAGACTCACAACTGACAATATTCACATCGTGACAAAGAGACTGGACAGCAATTTGTCTGAAGTGGTGTAGGGTTTCCTGCCTAAGCAGGGGGTTGGACTAGAAGACCTCCAAGGTCCCTTCCAACTCTGTTATTCTATTCTAAATTGTCACGTTTGGAGACCCCTGGATTAGTTTGAGACTTGATTGCTACCTTTGTAATACCACACTCAGCTTGAAAAGTGAATTAACCTATTTTCTGGAATTGTAAGATACCGTAATATTGCATCATGAAGTAACCAAGAAGGCTTGTGAAGCTCAGCTGAATTGATGGACCCATGGCACCCTGCTACAGGGGTCTGATGAGAAAGGAGGAGATTGGATGACCCGGAACCCAAACTAACCACCTCTCGGTTTTTCCTCTCTACAGCTACGGCAGCCAAAGTGATCGACAAATTTGACGAAGGAAACCTTGATGAAGATGTCCTTTCTGTTGGTCAAATACGGAAAGGAATTGCCTCTCAGCTTTTGGATGCTGATAAGCGTTACCAGGGAAAAGCCACAAGCCGCAAAGCCTTAGAAGAAGAGTTGTGGGGCTCAGCTGAGCTGCTAGGTGAGTTGTTACCTGGTTTTATTTTCTAGCCAAACTGCTGTGGTTTTGACAGCCACGGAGAGGTTGCATCTATCTTGCAAAATTGTGGTACTTCGGTACTCATCGTTAATTGGTTCCAAGAGGCGTGATGAGTACCAAAAACGATGAGTACCAAATAAATTTTCCCCATAAGGAATAATGTAGTGAGTCACAAGGCAGCCAACACTGACAAATCCCAGATTGTGCTTTGAGTACCAAACATGATGATGATGATGAGTACCAGAACAAAATTTTTGCATCAAAAAGCATTGAGTGCCAAATTCAATGAGTTTCAAAGTACTTGAGTACCAAAGTATTCATACAATTCAGGAATTGTTGTTGCATAAAGTAGCATGCAAATCTTTAAGAAAATGTTCCAAGATTATTATTTTTTAAGGAAAAATCAAAACAGCTAAAGCAACTTTAGCTTATTGCTTTTAGAAAGTTAGTTAAAAAGTTTTATTGGGTGTGCTTTTATATCCTTGCTGGTGAGGGAGAGGCACTCTTGACAGAATGGTTGCAGTTGGAAATTGCTGTACAGGTAATCCTTGATTTACAGTAATATTTGAGCTCAAAATTTGTGTTCAAATTCTTTTATTAGCCAAGTGTGATTGGACACACAAGGAATTTGTCTTTGGTGCACATGCTCTCAGTGTACATAAAAAGACAAGATACATTCGTCAAGAATCATAAGGTACAACACTTAATGATAGTCATAGGGTACAAATAAGCAATCAAATCATACTAGGAAATGATCAATATAAATCGTAAGGATACAAGCAACAAAGTTACAGTCATGCAGTCATAAGTGGGAGGAGATGGGTGATGGAAACGATGAGAAGATTAATAGTAATAGTAATGCAGACTTAGTGAATAGTGAATTATTAAGCAAGGCAGTTGTTAAGTGACCTTTGCCACAATTATGAAGTGAACCATGCAGTTGTTAAGCAAATCTGGCTTTCCCCCATTGACTTTGCTTGTCAGACATTGTCTGGGAAGGTTACCAATGGTGATCGCAAGACCCCTGTGTAGGACATTCTTATTCAGAATGGCTTATGTAGGGGTCATGTGATCACCAATCCCCTATGCAGGATACTCACAAGATTTGGGATCTGCAAATCCGGCTGGGCAGAGTCCATTGAGGTGACAGGGGCAAGTCTTAGTCCACCATTGTGGGAGGAGTTTGGGCCTGTTTCTCCTGAAGATGTGAACATAGGCGTGGGTGCGATGAGTGCTTCCACCTGTTTATTGGACCCATGCCCCTCCTGGCTGGTTTCGGCCAGCAGGGAGGTGGCACGAGGCTGGATCCAGGCGGTGGTCATCGCTTCTTTGACCGAGGGATCCGTACCGCAGCCGTTAAAAGTTGCAGTGGTGAGACCCCTCCTGAAGAAGCCTTCCCTGGACCCAGCTGACTTGAAGAACTTTCGTCCGGTCTCCAACTTACCTTTTTTAGGGAAAGTTGTTGAGAAGGTGGTGGCTGCTCAGCTTCTGCGACTATTGGAGGAAACGGATCATCTAGACTCCTATCAATCGGGTTTCAGGCGCGGCTTCAGTACAGAAACTGCCTCGGTCGCCCTGATGGATGATCTCTGGCGAGCCCGGGATGGTGGAAATTCCTCCATCCTGGTGCTACTTGACCTCTCAGCGGCTTTCGATACCATCGACCATGGTATCCTTCTGCATCGTCTCGGCGAGTTGGGAGTGGGAGGCACCGTTCTGCGGTGGTTCTCCTCTTATCTCGCTGATAGGATGCAGTCGGTGTTAACAGGAGGGCAGAGATTGTCCCCTAGACCCCTGTCATGCGGGATGCCTCAGGGTTCTGTCCTCTCGCCCATCCTGTTTAACATTTACATGAAACCACTGGGGGAGATCATCCGTAGACACGGGGTGAGTTTCCAACAGTACGCTGATGACACCCAGCTGTACATCACCACCCCGTCTCAATTCAGGGAGGCGGTTGATGTGATGTGCCAGTGCCTGGACGACGTTAGGATCTGGATGGGGAGAAACAGACTCAGACTCAACCTGGACAAGACTGAGTGGCTCTGGATATTGCCTCCGAAGGACTATATCGACTGTCCCTCCTTGGTTCTTGAGGGAGGGAAATTAACTCCCTCGGAGCAGGTCCGCAATTTGGGGGTCCTCCTAGATCTACAGCTAAAATTAGATCAACACCTTACGGCTGTGGCTAGGGGGGCCTATGCACAGGTTCGCCTGGTGCACCAATTTTGGCCATACTTGGAGAAGGAGGCTCTACTCACGGTCACTCATGCCCTTGTCACCTCCCGACTGGACTACTGCAATGCGCTCTACATGGGGCTACCATTGAAGAGTATTCGGAGACTTCAATTGGTGCAAAATGCGGCTGCGCGTGCTGTGATGGGTGTGCCAACGTACACCCACGTTACACCTATACTCCGCCAGCTGCATTGGTTGCCCATTGGTCTCCGGGTACAATTCAAGGTGTTGATCATCATCTTTAAAGCCCTGCATGGCTTAGGACCAGGTTACCTTCGGGACCGCATTCTGCCTCATACTTCCCTTCGACCGGTTAGGGCCCACAGAGTGGGCCTCCTCCAGGTCCCGTCAGCCAAACAATGCCGGCTGGCGGGCCCTAGGGGGAGGGCCTTCTCTGTGGGGGGCCCCGTGCTCTGGAACCAACTTCCCCCAGAGACCCGAACCATCCCCACCCTGCTGGCCTTCCGAAAAGCCATCAAGACATGGCTCTTCCTGCAGGCAGGGGGTGAGCCTAGTTCCACCTGAGCTCTCGCCCGGTATGGCTGATGGTGAACATTTTTAATCTTTTTGTAATTTTTAATTGTTGTTTTTAACTGTTGTTTATTATTAGTGTTCTTGTATAATTTGCTGTACGCAGCCCTGAGTCCCTCGGGAGTAGGGCGGCATAGAAGAACCAATAATAAATAAATAAATAAATAAAAAATAAATACGTGCGTGCCAGTTGCCATGGCACAAATGACCATGAGGATGCTGCAGCAGTTGTGAGTATGAAAAACGGTCACAAGTCACTTTTTCCGGTGCTGTTGTGACTTTGAAATGTCACTAAACAAATGATTGTAACTCAAGGACTTATCTAATTTCCTAAGCCACTTCTGAATATTTATCTGGTTGTTCTGTATGTTAAAAAATGCTTCAGCCCCTTTTTGCCTAGGCAACAGAGCTTGAGTATCTCTGTCAAAGTCATCTTTCTTACTCTCTACAAATGCTAAGGTACGTTCCGCACCCAGGAACTGCTGCATCATAAGCAAAAGGGGGGGGTGGGGTCTCAATTCAGGGATGAAAGAGGTTTGACACATTGGCTTTGCTCATGTTTAAAAAATTGCTTTCCCAGAAAGAATGAAATACAGGCAATAGCAATAGCACTTAGACTTATATACCGCTTTACAATGCTTTACAGCCCTCTCTAAGTGGTTTACAGAGTCAGCACATTGCCCCCAACAATCTGGGTCCTCATTTTACTGACCTCGGAAGGGTGAAAGGCTGAGTCAACCTTGAGCTGGTCAGGATCGAACTCCTGGCAGTGGGCAGAGTTTGCCTGCAATAGCACTTAGACTTATATACCGCTTCACAGTGCTTTACAGCCCTCTCTAAGCAGTTTTACACAGTCAGCAAATTGCCCCCAACAATCTGGGTCCTCATTTTACTGACCTTGGAAGGATGGAAGGCTGAGTCAACCTTGAGCCGATCAGGATCAAACTCCTGGCAGTGGGCAGAGTTTGCCTGCAATAGCAATAGCACTTAGACTTATATACCACTTTACAGTGCTTTACAGCCCTCTCTAAGCGGTTTTACAGAGTCAGCCTCTTGTCACCAACAATCTGAGTCCTCATTTTATTGACCTCGGAAGGATAGAAGGCTGAGTCAACCTTGAGCCTGGTGAGGTTTGAACTGCCAAATTGCAGGCAGCCTGCAGTCAGCAGAAGTAGCCTGCAGTACTGCATTCTAACCACTGCGCCACCACGGCTCATCCTCGACTTATGACCCAATGGATCCCAAAGTTTCTGTTGCTAAAGCTAGAGATTTGTTGAAAGAGTTTTGCCCTATTTTGTGGCCTTTTTTGACATATTTCTTAAGCGAGTCACCGCAGTTGTTAAATTAATAACACGGTTGTTAAGTGAATCCGACTTCCCCACTGAGTTTAGCAATAGCACTTAGACTTATATACCGCTTCACAGTGCTTTATAGCCCCCTCTAAGCGGTTTACAGAGTCAGCATATTGCCCCTCAACAATCTGGGTCCTCGTTTTACCGACCTCGGAAGGATGGAAGGCTGAGTCAACCTTGAGCCAATGAGGATTGAACTGCCGAAAAAGTGATCACATGACCTCGGGACAGTGCAACCGTCATAAATACAAATCGGTTTGCCAAGTGTCTGAATTTTGATCACGTGACCATGGGGATGCTGGAATGGTTGTAAGTGTGAAAAACAGTCCTAAGTCACTTTTTTCAGTGCCATTGTAACTTCAAACGGTCACTAAACAAACTGTTGTAAGTCGAGGACTACCTCCAACAAGCTATTCATACGTAAATGGCCTGGGTACACCTGCCGGCAACTCCTATTAAGAGGAGTTTGGATGATCGGACTGGGATTTTTTTTCTCTTGAGACCTAGAGATATTAATGCCAACTTGCGCGAATGATCAGTGGCATTGTTGGCTGGCATCTACTGGGATGAAATTTATTCTCTCCACTTCTGTCAGCTTTTGGAGATCTGCCAGTACGATCGGCCAGAGAAAATCCACATTTGGCAGCACTTGACCTCTGGATGCTAAATGTTGGGGGGTCAAATTGGGAGCAGGAGGTGAACCCCATTTATGTCCAGCTGGCTGGCATCTGGCATCAATTCTTTCAGAGCTGAAGTTTGTTCGGGATTGTTATGAACAGTGGGCAGCGTGAAATGATAGCTTGTCCTATCCAGTCAGGCTGCTCCTGTGTGTTTAAAGCAGGGGTGTCAAACTCAAGGCCCAGGGGCCAGATACTCCCCATGGGATGCATAGATCTGGCCCGCAGGGCTGCCCTGGGAACAGCAAAGGACTGGCTCGTAGTGCCTCTGTCAGCAAAAACGGTGCTTGGAAGGGCCGCGGGCCGCCCTCCCAAGATCCATTTTCGCTGGCAGAGGGTTGCAGGAGGCCATCGCAGCCAAAAACGGAGCTCGGGAGCCCGTTTTCGCTGGCAGAGTACTTGGGCCACCACAGGCGCCCCCAACACGAGTGACATTGAGCTGGCAATGCCCAGCCCGTCCATACCCACCCTGGCCCCCTGAGATCAATCACAACCCTGATGTGGCCCTCCATGAAATCGAGTTTGACACCCTTGGTTTTAAAGTGAGGCAGGGAAGGGTCCGAGGGGGCCTTCATTACAATTCTCTCTTTAAATAGTCAGGTTTAAAACAGTGTTTATCTTCCCAAGCTCTTTAATTTGAAAAATGTCTTCACTTGCCGCAACGCCTTTCCTTGCTGCCTCGTTTTATTAATGGCATGACTTTTATGATATATTTGAGTTATCCCTCCGATGTCGTAATATCTGTTGCATAACGGATGGTATGCAAACACTTTAAATAATAGAAGGATAACAGAGGCCTGTTTTCTTATTGACATAAATTGACCATGTTATGATGTGAAGCACTAGCAGAAAGCATTCTCTCCCATGCCCCGTTCTTTGATCAGTCACACCACGCCGGCAGTCTTGAATACAAATGACATAACTTCCCTATTCTTTTCAGAGTATAGATTTTATCATGACTGGTGCCCTGCCAGCAGTTTGCACATTAAAAATCAAAATTTAAATCTGTAGAGTCTATACAGGTGGTCCTCGACTTTTATTTATTTTTATTTTATTTATTTTATTTATTTGTCAAACACGTATAAGATAACAGATATAAGTATAAACATGAATATTTATTTATTTATTTAGTGACATTTATATACCGCCTCACGCAAGCACTCTCTAAGCGGTTTACACCAGTAAGCAATGTATATTTATATTGCCCCCAACAATCTGGGTCCTCATTTTACCTACCTCGGAAGGATGGAAGGCTGAGTCAACCTTGAGCCGGTGAGATTTGAACCGCTGACCTGCGGATCAGTGTCAGCTAAAGTGGCCTGCAGTACCTGCCTCTCACCGCTGCGCCACCTCGGCTCTTGAATACATGAAATGGGTACGAATAAATGGGGACAGTAGGACAGGGACGGTAGGCACGCTGGTGCGCTTATGCACGCCCCTTACATACCTCTTAGGAATGGGGTGAGGTCAATAGTAGACAGTCTAAGGGTAACGTTTTGGGGGTTTGGTTAATAAACCACAGAATCAGGTAGTTTATTCCAGGCATTGATCACTCTGTTGCTGAAGTCGTGTTTTTTGCAATCGAGTTGAAGTGGTTTACATTAAGTTTGTATCTATTGCGTGCTCTTGCATTGCGGTTGAAGCTGAAGTAGTCATTGACAGGTAGGATGTTGTACCAGATAAATTTGTGTACTATGCTTAGGTCAGACCAAAGGTGGCATAGTTCTCAGTTGTCTAATCCCAAAATTTCAAGCCTGGTGGCATAAGGAATTCTGTTGTAAGCAGAGGAGTGGAGGAGACTTCTTGTGAAATACCTCTGGACTCACTCAATTGTATTAATGTCCGATATACACTGGGGGTTCCAGGCAGATGAGCTGTATTCGAGAATTGGTCCATAAAAGGTTTTGTATGCCCTAGTTTGCAGTACAATATTACCGGTTATCAACACTTTAACAACAATTTAATATTAAATTTAATATTAACAACAGCTCATTTTGTGACCGCTCAAAGTTACAAGTGCATTGACAAAAAAGTGACTTATGATCATTTTTCACACTTACGACCATTGCAGCATCCCCATAGCCACGTGATTTACATTCGGATGTTTGACAACTGCTTCATATTTATGACGGTTGCAGTGTCCCAGGGTTACGTGATCACCTTTTCTAGCTTTCTGACAAGCAAAGTCAACGGGGAAGCCAGATTCACCTAATAACCGTGTTACTCACTTAACGACTTTTACTGATTCACCTAACAAATGTTAAATAAAATGGGGCAAAACTCACTTAATCAATCTCTCACTTAGCAGCATAAAGTTTGGGCTCAATTGTGGTCGTAAGTCGAGGACTACCTGCATAGACTTTCCTTAGAAATTACAAGTAGTCCTCAAGTTACAACTGTAATGGAGCCTGCCCTTTATGGTCTTCAGTCGTGACGGTCGTACAGTGGATCACCCATGGGACCAACCTGATTTTATATCTTTTTGGGGGGTTTGTTAAGGGAACGTGGAAGTTATTAAGTGAACCAATAGTTGCCTATGGGCTGATTTTGCTAAAAACCAGAAATAAATGACAGTTTTTGGCAAACCCATTGTAAAATGCCGTCACATGACTGTGGGACACTACAAACTGGCATAATGTGGGCTGGGTGACGAGTACTTAAAGACTGGTCACATAACCGGGGAGTAGTGGCTGTTGGAAGCTCGGAACTGGATTGTAAGTACTCCCAGGGAGGCCCACTGTAATTTGAAGTGACTGCTAAGTGACTGGCTATAAGTCAAGGACTTTGTGAGCTGGTCCTTCTTTTCAGCCCGAGTTGGGTATTTTAATTGCCACATGGTATCCGTCGGCACCTTGAGGTAGTTTGGAGGTTCTAGCAGAAGAGCGTAGCTAGGGAGTAGGGCAGCATATAAGAACTCTAAAATAAATAAATAAATAATATTAACTGAAGATCGGTACATTCTTGGCACGATGGTTCAATTGGTAAAGACGCTGAGCTTACCACCTGGAAAACTGATAGCCTGAGTTCGAGACCCGAATGCCACACGATGGCATGAGCTCCTGTCCTGGCCTCAGCTCCTGCCAACCTAGCAGTTTGAAAGCATGAAAGTGCGAGTAGATAAATAGGTACCAATTCGGTGGGAAAGTTACAGCGTTCTGTGCGCCTTTGGCGTATAACCAGGCTGGCTAAATGACCATTGTCTTTGGACAATGCTGGCTCCTTTGATTAAGAAAAGGATATGAGAACTGCTCCCTACAGTCGTACATGATTTCACAGGGGAAAACGGAACCTTTATCAGTGGGGAACAGTGGTGGTTTGCTGCCAGTTCACTCGAACCGGCGACTGGAATTGGCCCCCGCTCGCCGAACCGGCAGTGATGGCCAGCTGGCCACCCCGCCGAACCGGTCCTCCGGTTGCTGCTCCTTGAAAGCAGCTGGCAAAGAATTTGCGTGACATGATAGGGCAGTGATGGCGAACCTTTTTTCCCTTGAGTGCCGAAAGTGCATGCGCGCGTGCTATCGCGCATGCGCGAGTGCCCACACCCATAATTCAATGCCTGGGGAGGGTGAAAACGGCCTCCCCCACTCCCCTGGAGGCCTTCTGAAGGCCAGAAATGGCCCGTTTCCCAACTTCTGGTGGGCCTGGTAGGCCCATTTTTCATCCTCCCCAGGCTCCAGAGGCTTCCCTGGAGCCTAGGGAGGGCAAAAACACCCTCCCCAGTCCCCCCCGGAGGCCCTCTGGAAGCCGAAAACGCCCTGCCAGAGCTTCCACGTGAGCCAAAAATCAGCTGGCCGGCGTGCACATGTGCACTGGAGCTGAGCTAGGTGTGCCGGCAAATATGGCTCCGCGTGCCATCTGTGGCACCCGTGCCATAGGTTCGCCATCACTGTGATAGGGCGACTTCCGACGCGATGCGAACCAGTAGGGAAGGTAAGTAGAACCCACCCCTGGTGGGGAACCCTATTGTCAGAAGGAACATCAGATTGTTGGGAAAGAAATTGGCAGCCCATTATATATATATATATATATATATCGCATCAGTCCTGCAGTTCGTGCATGCAACGGCACAAGAAGCCTTGCAGAGTCCTGCTCCACGAGGCGGTGGCGGCGGGCCAGCTGCTCGGCCGGCGCCAAGAACAGGGAGGGGAGGCGGCAGCGATGGGACATCCAGTCCCACGCTCGCCGCCTACTGCACCCCCAAAATAATAAGCCCCCACCCCCGATAATAAGGCCAAGGCCATATTTCGGGGTTCAGAAAAATATGAGGCCCTGTCTTATTTTCGGGGAAACACGGTATATACTGATGGGTCTCGCAGGAACTGTATCTTTCTCAAGTACAACACCTTCTCCCACTCTCTTTATGAAGACGTGGGGAAGGGAACGTGATCACCTTGTAATGCTCACCCATTATCACATTATTTAATGGGAAAGGCTGTCAGCTAATCAATGGGTCTGATAATCAGTCCGGCTCCTGCTGTGGATCAGCGTGAGTTTGAGATTTTAATCTGCTAGAGACTTTCCAGTGGTCCCTTCGGGCCAAAAACCCCTGAGGTTGGTATTCTACGTGCCCCATAATGTGGAAAATGTAAGAAGTGATGCTTTTGGGAAGAGATGTCTGGAATGTGTGTATAATTTCTTTAACTTCAATAGCCCAAAATTTCCAGATGGTATTGTATGATTAATTAGGTTTATTGAAATTTCCATGCTTGTTGACATTGTAAGGCAGGGGTGTCAAACTGGATTTGTTCGAGGGCCGGATCAGCATTGTAGTTCTCCGCCGGCCGGGGGTGGGTGGGAGACAGGACGGACGTCTCCTGCAGCACCCTGCCGGCCAAACAGGGCACCGGGGGGGCTTGCGTAGCCCCCCCTGCCCCCCATTTTCAGCCTGGACGGCCTCCTGCAGCACCCTGCCAGCCAAAACAGGGCATAGGGGGACCTCGCGCAGCCCACCTGCACCCCGTTTTGGCTGACAGGGTGCTGCAGGAGACCGTCTAGGCCCGTGATGGCGAACCTATGGCACGGGTGCCACAAGTGGCACGCGGAGCCATATCGATGGGCACGCGAGCTCAGGTCCAGCGTGCATGTGTGCACCAGCCGGCTGATTTTCGGGCCTTCTGAGCCCACTGGGAGTCGGGAAACAGGCTGTTTCCAGCCTCCAGAAGGGGTGGGGAAGGCCGTTTTCGCCCTCCCCAGGCTCCTAGAAAGGCTCTGGAGCCTGGGGAGAGCGAAAAATGGGCGTGCCATTGCATGCTGGGAGCAGGGGGGTCATGCGTGCATGTGCGGGAGTGCATGGAATTATGAGTGTGGGCACGCACACACGTGATCCCCCGCATTCCCCCCCCTTTTGGCACGCGAACCAAAAAAGGTTCGCCATCACTGGTCTAGGCTGAAAACGGGGTACTGGAAACCTCGCACGGCCCCCTCGTGCCCCATTTTGGCTGCTAGAGGCACCGCAGGCCGATCCTTTGCTATTTCCAGGCCAGCCCCGCAGGCCACATTTAAGCACTCTGTGGGCCGGATTCGGCCCGCAAGCCTTGAGTTTGACACCCCTGTTGTAAGGGAAGAAACATCTATAGTTTTTGTGGAAGGAGTTAGGGCAATTTAAAAAGAAAATTAGATATGCAGGCAAGAATCAGCTGGCAGATTTCATCTAGGGAGGACTGGCTGTTGGTATCTTTAGTTGCTTATGATCCTGGAGTTGTGGTGTAAAATAAGTCCTTGACTTACAACCTTCTGAAAAGGTTGTGGAGGCTAAACCTTTTTCACCAAAAGCATATTTCCTTACCATAACCTTCCTGGATTCAGAAACCAGTCCCTTTTTTGTGTTTTAATATGCAGGTAGTCCTTGACTTACAACCTTTCATTTAGTGACCATTCAGAGTTACAACAGCACTGAAAAAAGTGACTTATGACCGTTTTTCACACTTATGACCATTGCAGCATCCTCATGGCCACGTGATCAAAATTCGGATGCTTGGCAACTGGTTCATATTTATGACAGTTGCAGTGTCCCAAGGTCATGTGATCCCCTTTTGTGTCCTTCCGACAAGCAAAGTCAATGGGGAAGCCAGATTCACTTAACAGCCGTGCTACTAACCGAACAACTGCAATGATTCACTTTACAACTGTGGCAAGAAATGTTGTAAAAAGGGCCAAAATTCACTTAACAAATGTCTCATGTAGCCATATAAATTTTGAGCTCAATTGTGATCGTAGGTTGAGGACTACCTGTACAAGTGTGTACTCATTTATTTACTTAACACATCAAATGTTACAATCAGGGGAAAAAATGGTTGCTGTCACTAGAATCTTTATAAAATCTAATCTCTTAATAATTGGGGAGCTGGTTCATCCTGCATCTCACGTATAATTTATTGCTCCCGAAATAAGCAAGAAAAGAGTTATAAATATTCTCACTTGTTACTTTCCGGCTTCTTAAAAACCATATTCTCGGTCAAGAATTATCTTGCAGGTTATGAGTAGTTGCAGTTGTAAAGTCCGTCTTTCACCAATCTTAACCATTGTGTTTTCTTATTGGTAGACGAAGAAACATCAGGTGAGGAGACAGATGAAGATGATCTTGACAGTGAATCTCTGGCTGAAGATGAGAGTCCAGGATCAGAGGAGGAAGAGGAGGAAGAGGCAGGCAGTGATGCCGAAGAAGACAAAAAGCTGTCCCACAAGCTGAAAAAACCAGCCTTCAGTTTCCAGGCCATTGACGATTTTGAGAAATTTGCCGAAGGGATGGATGAGCTTGGGAGCGAGGAAGAAGAGGAAGCCAGCTCTGGAGAAGACTACGAAGGTGAAAGTGACTCACAGGAAAGCGTGAAGGAGAGCGAGGAGGAAATGGCAGATATCGATAGAGATCCAGAAAGTGGAATCCTCGTCACTCACTCTCAAGGCGAAGCAGCGGAAGAGGTGGCAAAGGGAAAAGCGGTGAAAAATCAAATAGGTGAGTAGGAGGTCCTCCTTTGTTTCTTGGTGGGGTCTTCGTGGCTTCCTGGGTTGAGAGTCAATAGAGACCCCTTTGAAAGGTAGCAGGGACCTTGTTTCTGTGATGGGACATGTACTTCGTGTGTAGATCCTATACTGGAAGTCCACAACTTACAACAGTTCATTTAACCCAGGGGTGTCAAACTCAAGGCCCGCGGGCCGGATCCAGCCTGCAGGGTGCTTACATCTGGCAGAGTTAGCCTGCAATAGCCATAGCAATAGCACTTAGACTTACAGCTTCATAGTGCTTTACAGCCCCCTCTAAGCGGTTTACAACCTATTGCCCCCAACAATCTGGGTCCTCATTTTACCGACCTCAGAAGGATGGAAGGCTGAGTCAACCTTGAGCCTGGTGAGATTCGAACTGCCAAATAGCAGGCAGCCGGCAGGTAGCAGAAGTAGCCTGCAGTACTGCATTCTAACCACTGTGCCACCGTGGCTCTTATGACCGGTCGTCCTGACTTATGATCGGTTTTCACACTTAAAAACGTTGCAGCATCCCCATGGCCAAGTGATCAAAATTCAGACACTTGGCAACTGGCATGTTTTTATGACGGTTGCAGTATTCTGGGGTCATGTTATCACCTTTTGCGACCCTCTGACAAGCAAAGTCAACGGGGAAGCCAGATTCATCTAACAATCATGTTATTAATTTATCAAGTGCAGTGAGTCACTTAATAACTGTGGGAAGAAAGGTCGTAAAATGAGGCAAAACTCATTTGAAAACTGTCTCACTTACAAGAGAAGTTTTGGACTCAATTGTCCGTAAGTCAAGGACTACCAAAAGTCAAGCATTTAAGAATTAATTTGAACAGCTATTGCTGGGGGTGAGGTGCACAAATAATGCTGCAAGTCAACTTCTTAATTTGTTTACGTATTTATTTTTTGCACTTCTGAACTGCCCATCTTCCTCAAAGAGATGCTAAAATGTGACTGTTAAATTGTGAACAGCTACATAAGACAAAATTAATGTCTCTTATAATTCAAGCCCCACTCCTGAAGATTTCATAGTCATGCACTTATCTTGGCAGCAATTTGGAAGTTTCACATTGGCCTCTTCCCAGAAGTTTTCTACCTCCCCAGTCCAATCTACAACCATGGGATTTTCTGGTGGTCTCCCATCCCAGTACAAATTAGGACCAGCTGTGCCTGTTTTCAGGATTGACCAAGGTCAACCAGGTAATGCTACCTGGCAAGCAACCTAGAACTAAGAAGAAATTTCCTGACAGTCAGAACAATTAATCAGTGGAACAGTTTTCTTCCAGAAGTGTGAATTCTCCAACACTGGAATTTTTAAAGAAGAGATTGGACAACCATTTGTCTGAAATGATATAGGGTTTCCTGCCTGAGCAGGGGGTTGGACTAGAAGACCTCCAAGGTCCCTTCCAACTCTGTTATTCTGCTCTGTTCTTACCTGATTTTATGATCTATTCTGCCAGGGTTGTTAAGCAAACACCACGGTCATTAAGCAAAGCAATGATTTGCCTGGGCTTGGCAATGCTGGCCAAAAAACAGAAGTAACTACTGTTGGGTTTTTTTTTTTTTGCCAAACCATTATAAAACGGAGTCACATGACTGTGGGATGCTGCAAACAGCTATAAAGGCAGCCCCGTTGCTGAGCACCTGAAATGTGATCACATGACTCTGGAGGGGGTGGGGGACAGCCATCGGAAATTTGGATCCCCAGGTAGGTCTGTTGTACCTTCAGTCATTAAGTGACCAGTTGTAAGTTGAGGACTAACGCTATCTGTCAGATATTTATTAAATGGATTACAGGTATGACTTACAATCATTCTGTCAGTGTTCCAGGAAACATCCCCAACGAAATAAAAGTCCGAGGCTAGAAGTTCCTCAAAGTTCCAATTTACTAGAGATGTCATGTTGGCACATTTGGGGAAACCCGAATCTGAAAGCTTCCAGGGTTTCCCCACCCAGTTAAAAGTTCACAACCCTGCCCCACACCCAGAAGCTCATCACATTGTCCAATCAAATCTTCACACTCCAGGCTTGTACAGGCATTTGCAGGCATTTGTCCTTGAGTAAAGAATTTTGTTATGACTAAGTTTCTACAGCTCCAACAAAAAAAAACCCATCCCAATTTCCCAGGCTAAAATATGTAGCAGTTGAAGCAAACAGAAATAATGCTTTCCAGAACTGACACATTCATTTAGTAACCGGTTCAAGTTACAACAGCACTGAACACACTGACTTCTGATGGTTGTTCACAGTTAGGAACGTTGCAGCATCCCCACGTTCAAAATGGGACCCCTTGGAAACTAGCATGTATTTACGACTGTCCCGGGGTCACATGATCACCATCTGTACCTTCCCAGCCGGCTTCTTTGTTAAGATATTCATGAACTGGGAGAGCCATGTTAACAAGGTCAGCCAATGAATAGGCATAGCAACTAAGTCAGCCAATGAGAGCTAAACACATCTGAGTCTGTGCAGAGAATCGAAATTGAAACTTAAGCTTAAGGCTGGGTGTGGCTCAGTCCACTCTGTACTCTCAGCCCACTCTGTTCTTGTCTGCTCTGCTGAAATGAAACTAGCTCTCCTACTTGTATTTACTTGAAGAAATAATCTACTTGTGGTATTGTATATATATTATTATGTTTATAAACAAGTTAATGAATCCAGCTGAATCAGTTATCTGTGTGTGCTTCTGGAAATAGATTTTTTCTGCAACAAACTCTGATACTTCTGACAAGCAAAGTCACTTGAGGGGAAGCCAGATTCGCTTACTGACCACCTGATTCACTTAACAACTTCAGTGGTTTGCTTGACAACTGCGGCAAAAAAAAAAGTCAACAAAGTGGGGCAAAACGCATTTAACAATTGCTTTGTTTTAGCAGCAGAAATGTTGAGCTCTGTTGTGGTTGTAAGTCGAGGACGACCTGCAACGCTAGGATAGGATGAATACCATATTCCATTAAAATTGCCGAGAAGATTTCTGCAAGAAGATTTTTGAGGCTGTTTTTTCTTTCCCTGCCTTTTATTTTTTTATGTTTTATTTTTTTTACTTGCCTTCCCTTGTTCAGATATGGCTTTGTTGTTTTAACGGCCTCGGGAGGGAAATTCAGCTATAATCATTTAAATGCACGGGGATGAGGTGGGAGAGAAATGGAAGAAAGCTAAGCTTGTTGTATTTTTGTTTGGATTGAATAAAAGGGGCTACCGTTGCTCAGAAAGGCAGTTTCTGCTTTCCCTCCAAGGAATTTAGATAAGACAAGAAAAAAATTGGAATTGTGGAACCCCTCTACGTGATACATCCGCTCTGTTTAATATTGCAGCTATAACAAATGAATGACAGCTAAAGTTTTGTCTTTCTCCTCCTCCCCCCTCATTCCCCCGCTTCTTTATTTCTCCCAAAAGCCCTGTGGGATCAGCTCCTGGAAAGCCGAATCAAGCTGCAGAAGGCCCTCTTAATAGCTAACCAACTTCCCCAGCCAGATACCTTCTCTGAATTCAAGAAGAAAGGCGGGCAGGAATATTCTAACGTGCTCAAGAACAGTAAGAATCTATCTGCGATTTATGTATTTTTATATCATTCATAGCAATAATCAATAATTATTGGCAGTATTGATAATGCATTATGAGTTTTCTTATAGACACGTGGACATTTTACATACCGTATTTTTCAGAGTATAAGACGCACCTTTTTCCCCCCAAAAGAGGCTGAAAATTTGGGTGCGTCTTATACTCCGAATGTAGCTTTTTCGGAGCTTTTTTCCCCAGCCCTAATGAGGTGCTAACAATCTTCCCTGCTTGCAGGATTTTTTCATTCCTACTCCCTCCGAAGAAGTGGTTTTCCAGCCCTAAGTCTTTGCAGGCTTGTTTTCATTGCTATTCCCTCTGAAAAAGGTTTTTTTCAGCCCTAACCAGGGGATAAAATAATGTGCTGAAGCTGACCAGACTAAGGACGCTAGCCAAATAAATACCTGGTAGGTAGATTTTTTCTCCTATTTTCCTCCCCAAAAACTAAGGTGCGTCTTATACTCCGAAAAATACAGTACTTAAGAGAGGAAAAATGAAAATTGGGGGCTCCATTCATCTCAGTGTACTAATTACACAAAATTAAACACCCATTCCTAGATCTGCTTATTCTACATACAGGTAATCGTCGACTTACAATCGTTCATTCAGTGACAGTTCGAAATTACGATGGCACTGAAAAAAGTGACTTTTGACCGTTTCCCACATGTATGACCGTTGCAGTATCCTTATTGTTGGCAACTGACTCATATTTGTGACGGTTGCAATGTCCTGGAGTCATGTGATCACCTTTGGCAACCTTCTGACAAGCAAAATCAATGGGGAAGCCAGATTCACTAAACAACCGGGCTACTAACTTAATGACTGTAGTGATTCACTTAACAACTGTGGCTGGAAAGGTCGTAAAATGAGGCCAAATCCACTTAACAACTGCCTCACTTAAATTTGGGGCTCAATTGAAGTTATAAGTTGAGGACTACCTGTACTTAAGAGAGAGAAAATTAAAAACTTGGGGCCATAGCCATCTCGGTGTATTAATTACACAAAATTAAACATCCATTCCTCAGTCTGCTTATTCTACATAATTTGAGAGGTAAAAGAGATTGGAAATGAGTCTAGAATCACTCTTAACTCCACTAGTAAACCTGCTTGTCCGTCTTTCGAGACGCTTTTATCTGACAGGATTTTATCTGACAGGAACCAACTCTGTTTTTAAGGCCATGTCTCTGACTCTTGCCTCTTCTCAACCAATTGCCTGCTGAATTTTTTACTGGGAAGACTGGGAAGTGAAAGAGTCAGTTGTGTGTGTGGGGGGGAGAGTCAAAACTGAGGGAAGATGGTGGGGTGTAAGAGAATCATAAGGCTGAACACACAGACAAGAGTATTTACAGCTGTTTGAGGCGTCCCACAGATCGTGTCAACACCTTTTTTTAGTGCCATTCAAGGGTGGGTTCCTCCCAGTTCGGACCGGATCGCCCGAACCAGTAGCGACCCGCTTGGGACGTCACTGTCGGTGCCGTTCCAATACGTGCCGCCATCTTTTTTTTGGGTTTTGTGCGAAGTTTTCCCCTTCCGCGGCTTGAAAAAGGGCCTGCCCGCCCGCGGTTGAATTCTGACCTTTATTTCTTTGCCCGAAGCACAGCTGATGAGCTCCTCAGCTGTGTTTCGGGCTCATTCCTGCTTCTGAGCATGCGCGGAAGCCAAATCGCACGAGGGGATGCGTGCACGCGAGTGGAGCATGCGTGCATGCGCGAAACGCCGTGATGCAAACCGGTGGCGTAGCTAAGTGGAACCCACCCCTGGTGCCATTGTAACTTCGAACAGTCACTAAACGAATGGTTGTACGTCAAGGACTGCCCGTAACTGCAACAGCCCCTCGGTCTTTGAAGACCCGCCTCAGGTGATACGTTTTGTGCTGCACAGCTTGCTGCTTCTTTTAACCAAGGCTCTTTTCTCCCCCCCCCTCCTCCTTTTTGGTTTAAAAGGCAAAGTCCCAGCAACAGGAAGCCTGACCTTTTAGTAAAACGTATGCTATTAACGTATTTAATGAGATGCATTACAAACGACAGCAAACGACGTGTTTCATTACTGGTCCAAAAACGGTGATATCGTTAAGACCTTTAACAGAAACAATGGTTGACATTTTGATATTTCCCATAAGCAAAACTCAGTTATGAACATGGAGTTTAATACATAAATCCCGTAAAGAGCTGGAAATTCATATATAGGACTTTTTTTTAAAAAAGCATTACCAGGGTGATAAAAGAAGATTCTGCACTTTAGCATGGCTTCCGCTGATGGTATCTTCAGCTAGTTAGTGCTAAATATTGTAAAGGATTTAGAAATGAAATCCTGACCGGCTTAAGCATCTATTGCTACCTGAGAAAGTTCTGTGTTGCCAACATAGATCTCCCATAACCTTCTTCCCAAGACATTATTTGTCTTCTAGTTAATAGAGCTCAGAACAATGCACGCTAAAAACACAAATAAAACACAAATCTGTATAAATCAAAGCAAAAGGAGCATAATAAAGCAGTCAGTTAAACGGCAGTGGCTAAAACAGTAAGTATTATAGAAAGTATTACACAGTATTATAAAAATAAAACTACATTTAAATTAGGTCACAGCTATGGAAATGCAAGGGGTTAAAAGGCCCGAGAAAAAAATAAAAAAGTAAAACATTATAATTTACATGTGATGAATTTCACAGATGTGACCAGAGAAAAAATAGGGAAGAGATAAGAAAAATGAAAAAGAAAATAAAAGGTATGGATACAGGCATAGTAAAGTGCGCTATAAAATATCAATAACAGCGATATAAAATCTGCCTACAGGTAGTCCTTGATTTAGGACTGTAATAGAACCTGACAATTACAATCATAAAGTTGGGACAGTTGTAAGGCAGGTCATCATGTGACCAATCTGATTTTGCAACCTTTTTTTGCGCGGTGGTTGCTAAGTGAATATTGCGGTCGTTAAGCCAACACATTGTTTGCTATGGGTGTTTTTTGTCGAAACCGGAAGGAGGTGCTGGTTTTTTGGCAAAAACTTAAACTGCAGTCACATGACCACAGTATACTGCAGACAGCCATAAATCCAAGCCAATTACCAACCACCGGAAAGGTCACATGACTGGGTACGAGAGCAGTCATTGGACCTTTGGAATGTTGTAAGTGCCTTTAGGGGACGGACCGTTGAACGACTTGTTGCAAGTCCGGGACTACCTGTATTAAAATCAAATTCAAATCAGTTGGAAAGTTTGAAGGAATTAAAATAAGTCAGCCTTAAAATTAGATTGTTAACTGTGGCGAATATTAGCAATATCAGCAAAATCTTTAAAAAAACGCAATAATGTATTCCTGATCTAGAAAAAACTTGGGAAAAAATAATTAGAAGTTGAATATTAAAATCTAAAATTATAGAAAATAAAAAACTTTGAATGTGACACCCCATCACATTGAATTAAACACTATATCCAAATTGTTTTTCAGATGCAAAGTTAGTTTTGACATCAGCCTATACTCCTATAACTCATTTGCCATCCTGCAGTCAGGGTTATTTGTAATTTCTAACAGAAGGCATAAAGCAGCAGCCCGAGGCAGAGGCACAGGGTGTGGGGGTGTGGGGGGAGACAGGCGATCTGGACTCACCATACAGGACAAGGGAAAACCAAGAGTCTGTGGCTGGAGCGGGCAGCCGGCCACGGGAGGCTCGTCTTGCCTGCGGCCCGCCCGGCACATCACAATCACCTTCCTTCTGCCCCGCGCCTCTGCCTCTGTCTGCTGCCGGTGCCACCATGCGAAGACGAGCCTCCCACAGCCACCCACCCACTCCAGCCCACCAACTCTCGGTTTTCCCGCAGCCCGCGTGGCGTGTCCAGATCGCCTCCTCCCCTCTGCGCCTCTGCCTCCGTCTGCTGCTTGGACAGGGAATCCACTTACCTGGGCTGCACGGGCTGCACAACCCCAGAGTGCGCCAATTAGGGGATTGGCAGGCTGCAGCTGCTGCTGAATACCGTCGGTCCGCACGCGCTTGCCGCCTCTTTAGCGTATGCTGGGGGCGGGTGTGCCTAGTCAGGGTGATAACTCTGAAATCGCGTTTCCCTGAAAATAAGCCCTAGTGCTTATTTTGGAGTCCCCCAAAAAATATAATACCGGGTTTTATTTTCAGAGAAACACGGTAGTGAAGCCGCATCCAAGGGATGCAGGCAGTATACGAAACCACACACCCTCCAGCCCACGGAAAAACCTCTCTCCACAGAAACGTGCCCTGGTACCCAAAAGGTTGGGGGCTACTGGCATAAAGAATCACAGCCACTATTTCTACCGTGTTTCCCCGAAAATAAGACCCTGTCTTATATTTTTTTGAACCCTGAAATAAGCGCTTGGCCTTATTGTCATGCGCTCAAAAGCCCGATTGGGCTTATTATCCGGGGATGTCTTATTTTGGGGGGAACAAAACAAAATGTACAAAGCCAGTTCTATGTAGTTTGAAAGAACAGGCGGTTAGAAATATTTAATTAGAAAATAACGAGCTGAAAAGAGAAATATACTTTTCAGTTTGTTTTATCCTTTAATAAATTATTTTCCAAAGTTGTTGAACTCTGCAACACTGCCACCAGAAATTAAAAAAAGAAGAAAAGAAATGCTTCTTAATTTCTGACATTTTTAGAAAAGGAATTGTGTCTTTTCACAATCAATATTGGTTTACACCAATAATATGAATTCTCTTACTAGATTTCTCTAAGTGTAATATTTATTGTGAGTTTGCCGTTTCGCCATTGATAGCTCATTGTTGACTTTCAGTTGTTCTATTTAAATTCTGCACCTATTTAATCATATAGTATTTTACTTCTTTACTTTTTGAACCAGACTTCAATCGCAGCATATAAACCGGCCCCAATAAATTATCTGCATTTTTCTGTGACAAATGTTTCAAACTTAATCAGATCTCTTAGAATGCCACTTTGTTTTCGTAATTAATTTTCGACTGCCACTGTTGTAGATACTGAAATATATTTAGTTCTCACTATTTTGAAGAGAGATTCTTGAAGGATTTCATTTTTTTCTGATTAATAATTTTCTTGCAACCTACATGAATTATTGTCTCTTCGCGAATCAGTTTTTTTATACATTCTTCTTCATGCAAATAAACAATATGATAAAAGATGATAAATATGGAACTTTTTTCTATTTATCTGTTGCTTTCAAAACACTGTTAAGTACTTTCTTAAACAATGAATGTTTAAAATTTTTTTAAAAAAATTAAAAATTTAATTGCATCCGAGATGTTTGTGAAAATCACCCAGAGGTCCTATTCCTTCCATAGAAGCAGTTCAGCCATAAAGATACTATAATCCTATTTATTCTCAAAGTTCAGCTTGGTAGTACAGTTTAAAATGCGATGCTGCTTCCAACTCTTATAAAATCTTGATCTTTAACGTCGGGTATTTTATCAAGCCATATAAAATGGAATGGTTGTGACATGTTGAATAGTGGAATTGAAACGAATGTTGTGAGTGTGTCTTAAGAATCGGGGCGAGGAAAGCATAAATGCTGTGACAATGTTGAAAAATGGTGAGACTGGGTGTAGATGACGTAATGGAAGAAATATTAAAACAGGGATGCAATCTGCTTGTAGCCGCTCAACTTCTTTAATTAGTATTATTGTTCCCCCATCCCCCAAAAAAGTGAACGCACAAGGATTAGTTTAAGAGCCGAGGTGGCGCAGCGGTTAGAGGCAGGTACTGCAGGCCACTTTAGCTGACACTGATTCGCAGGTCAGCGGTTCAAATCTCACCGGCTCAAGGTTGACTCAGCCTTCCATCCTTCCAAGGTAGGTAAAATGAGGACCCAGATTGTTGGGGGCAATATAAATATACATTGCTTACTGGTGTAAACCGTTTAGAGAGTGCTTGCACTGTAAGGCGGTATATAAATCTCACTAAATAAATAAATAAGTGTGAAATGAAAGCTTGGGTTTTAGATCTTGGCCGTGGTTTGCTCTCCAAGCTTGTTTGAATTTAGTTTCTGAACGTTTCATTACCAGACTAAGTAACATCATCAGTAGGATTTTCTTGTCCTATCCCCCTTTAGCTTTTAAATGTTTTGTGTGGTCAGTAGGTTGTGTGTTTGGTTGTTTGTTTAAGGGTGCCCGGGAGACTTTTAGCATCATTTATGTCAGGGGTCTCCAACCTTGGCAACTTTAAGAGTTGTGGACTTCAACTCCCAGAATTCCTCAGCCAGCGAAGCTGGTTGAGTTGAAGTCCACAACTCTTAAAGTTGCCAAGGTTGGAGACCCCTGAATTAGGTGGGAAGGGCAGGGAACAGTGTATAAAATGTGGAAATGCAAGAATGCAGGATTTACGGCAGGCAGGTGGTTGAGAAACCAAATTTTGCCCTTCAATGGTTTATTAAGAAATGTTTAAAGGAGAGTTTATTGAATATTGTATATTATTGTGTATTTTATTGCGTTATATATTATTGTATATTGTATATCAGAGTTGCCCAACCTTGGCAACTGTAAGACGCGTGGACTTCAACTCCCAGAACGGCTGAGGAATTCTAGGAGTTGAAGCCCACACGTCTTAAAGTTGCCAAAGCTGAGAAACACTGTTGTATATTACAGGTCGTCCTCAACTTACAACAGTTCATTTAGTGACGGATCATTTATTTATTTATTAAAAGTTCTTATAGGCCGCCCAATCCCGTAGGACTTAGGGTGGCGTACAATGGGAATAAGAACAATACAGTAAAAAAGACATGACGATATAAAACACAACAATATTCATTCAGGGGGAATCCGATCTTCTACTTCTTCACCCCGCCTGCCGGAAGAGCCATGTCTTCACGGCTTTGCGGAAGGCCAGTAGGGTGGGGATAGTCCGAATCTCTGGTGGGAGTTGGTTCCAGAGAGATGGGGCTCCCACAGAGAAGGCTCTCCCCCGTGGGCCCGCCAACCGACATTGTTTGGCTGATGGGACCTGGAGGAGACCAACTCTGTGGGACCTAACTGGTCGTAGGGAGGAATGTGGTAGGATGCGGTCCCGGAGGTAACCTGGCCCTGAGCCATGTAGGGCTTTAAAGGTCAAAACCAACACCTTAAATTGCGACCGGAGACTAATAGGCAACCAATGCAGCTGGCGGAGGATAGGTGTTACGTGGGTGTATCTCGGCACACCCACCACAGCTCGCGCAGCTGCATTTTGCACCAATTGCAGTCTCCGAATGCTCTTTGAGGGTAGCCCCATGTAGAGCGCGTTACAGTAATCCAGCCGTGAGGTGACAAGGGCATGAGTGACAAGGGCATCATTACAACGGCACTGGGGGAAAAGTGACTTCTGATCATTTTTCACACTTACGACCATTCCAGCATCCCCATGGTCATGTGATCCAAATCCAGATGCTTGACAACCGGCATGTACTTACGACGGTTGCAGTGCCCCGGGGTCATGTGATCCCCTTTGGCGACCTTCCGACCAGCAACGTCAATGGAAAGTCCAGATTCACTTAACAGCCAGGTTGCTAATGCAGTGATTCAGCTTAACAACTGTGACAAGAAAAGTCGTGAAATGGCGCAAAACTCCCTTAACACATGTTTCACTGAGCAACATAACGTTTGGGCTCAATTGTGGTCGTAACTCGAGGACTAGTAGTCCTCGGCGTACGACCACCATTGAGCCCGACATTCCCATTGCTAAGCAAGATCTTCCGACAAGCAAAGTCCACGGGAGAAGCCAGAATACCTAACAAGGGTGTCAACTAACGTAACAATTGCAGTGTCCACTTCACAACTATGGCAAGAAAGATTGTCAAATGGGGCAAAATTTACTTAACCGGGTGTCTCGCTTAGCCACAAAAACGTTTGGGCTGAATTGTGGTTGTGAGGCTATTGTGTGCAGAACTGCAAGCATGGAAGAGATCCATGCTCATGGTTGAACGAGGTGGACTGGGCTGCACATAATTTTAAACTGGGGAGGCGGGTCATCTGGGGGAACTCTTCCTCTCCTCCCCTAGCAGCTCCTTTTTTCCCCGCCTAGCTATACGTACCACAGCACGGCCTGGCTGTCACCGGCCTGCGGAGCTCCCGATTCTGGCGGATGATTTACTGCAAAATGGCTTATAAATTGAAGTAGAAAGTGTTTTGCCGAGGTGGCAGCTTTCAAGCTTCGCACCCATTTGTCACCCAGCATTTCCCTTTGTGTATGGAACAGGAATTAATTAGGCTGCACTGCGGGGTGAAGAGAAAAAAAAACACTTTATGGCCATAATTTATATAGGATGGCTTTTTGTTTTGTTTTTTTAAAGAGGCAGTGTCGCTTTGTGTAGGCTTTGAACCCTTGAGAGCAGAGGGGCTGTCCACATTGCATATGTGCGCGCATGCACGCACACACACACACACACACACACACACACACACACACACACACACATGCCCCTCTTAAATACAAATTCAGCCGGCTGTGCTGAAGGAGGCAAAACTGGGTGGTTTTGTAAGAACAGGCCGTTGTGGGTCAATTGGAAGCTAATCATTGGATTTACACATTGTGCTAAGCCATGTTGCGTTTTGCTTACTTTTGAGGTGGCATATGTATGTGGGCCGGTCGTTGTAATCGTGTGTACCTTTAACAGGCATGGTTAAAACAAAACCACAGCTTGGCAGAATATAGGAATCCTATTTATTTATTTATTTATTTTATTTATTTAAATGGATTTATATGCCACCCAACTCCCAGGGGACTCTGGGCGGCTCACAACATGTCAATCCATTTTCCAATATAAAAAGACACAACAATTTAAAAGCTACAAAAATTAAAAAGAACATCTAACATTCATAACCAAAGGGGGAGACCCATATCTTGTCTAGTTGGTCTATTTAAGTTGAAATGGGTTTAATGCCAAGAGGAAGGTTCAGCTATCTCTCAGCTCTTGTGGAGGAAAGGAGTGCAGACAGTCCTCAGTTTATAACCATCACAGAAGGTTTTTAAGAAGAGTTTAGAATGTCACTTATCTGAAATGGTATAGATTCTCCTGCTTGAGCAGAGGGCTTCTATTCTATTCTATTCTATTCTATTCTATTCTATTCTATTCTATTCTATTCTATTCTATTCTATTCTATTCTATTCCATTCCATTCCATTCCATTCCATTCCATTCTATTCTATCCCATTTACTCCTATTCCATTCCATCCCATTCCATCTCATTTCTACATTCTATTCTATTCTATTCTATTCTATTCTATTCTATTCTATTCTATTCTATTCTTTATTCTATATTCTATTCTATCCTATCTCATTTCTACATTCTATTCTATTCTATTCTTTATTCTATTCTATCCCATTTCTACATTCTATTCTGTTCTATTCTAATTCTATTCTATTCTATTCTATTCTATTCTTTATTCTATTCTATTCTATCCTATCTCATTTCTACATTCTATTCTATTCTATTCCACTCCACTCCATTCCATTCCATCCCATTTCTACATTCTATTCTATTCCATTCCATTCCATTCTCTATTCTATTCCATTCCATTCCATTCCATTTCTACATTCTATTCTATTCTATTCTATTCTCTATTCTGTTCTATTCTCTATTCTACTCTACTCTACTCTACTCTACTCTACTCTACTCTACTCTACTCTACTCTACTCTATTCTATTTGTTAAGATATTCAGGAACTGGGAGAGCCATGTTAACAAGGCCAGCCAATGAATAGGCACAGCAACTAAGTTAGCCAATAGGAGTTAAACACTTCTGAGTCTGTGCAGAGAATCGAAACTGAAAACTTAAGCTTAAGGCTTAAGTGGACTCTGTACTCTCTGTCCCACTCTGTACTCTCATTCCACTCTGTGTGCTTGTCTGCTCTGCTGAAATGAAACTAACTCTCCTGCTTGTGTTTACTTGAAGAAATAATCTTCTTGTGGTATTGTATATACTGTATATTGCTATGTTTATAAAGAAGTTTATGAATCCAGCTGAATCAGTCATCTGTGTGTGCTTCTGGAAATTGATTTTTTATGCAACAAACTCTGTTACTATTTCATTTCTACATTCTATTCTATCCCATTTCTACATTCTATTCCAGCGGTGGCGAACCTTTTTCTCTCGGCGTGCCAAAAATAGGCGCGCGCACACCCACCAGCGCTCCCGTGTGCCACTACCCAAAATGCAATGCGCACCCCCCCTGCGCATGCGCACCCACACCTACATGCACGCGCCTGCACCACGCACGCGCCCGCACCGCACATGCGCACATCTACTGCGCACGTGTAACCGCCTCCTCCTGCTCCAAGCCTCGCACTCCGGGCACAAGCCGGAACGTGAGGCTGACAGGAGAAGGAGGAGGGAGCGGTTACGCGAGCCGCCCAGCCTGCGCAACCGCCCCCTTCTCCTGCTCCAAGCCTCGCACTCCGGGCACAAGCCGGAACGTGAGGCTGACAGGAGAAGGAGGAGGGAGCGGTTACGCGAGCCGCCCAGCCTGCGCAACCGCCCCCTTCTCCTGCTCCAAGCCTCGCACTCCGGGCACAAGCCGGAACGTGAGGCTGACAGGAGAAGGAGGAGGGAGCGGTTACGCGAGCCGCCCAGCCTGCGCAACCGCCCCCTTCTCCTGCTCCAAGCCTCGCACTCCGGGCACAAGCCGGAACGTGAGGCTGACAGGAGAAGGAAGAGGGAGCGGTTACGCGAGTCGCCCAGCCTGCGCAACCGCCCCCTTCTCCTGCTCCAAGCCTCGCACTCCGGGCACCAGCCGGAACGTGAGGCTGGCAGGAGAAGGAGGAGGGGCGGTTGCGCAGGCTGGGCGGCTCGCGTAACCGCTCCCTCCTCCTTCTCCTGTCAGCCTCACGTTCCGGCTGGTGCCCGGAGTGCGAGGCTTGGAGCAGGAGAAGGGGGCGGTTGCGCAGGCTGGGCGGCTCGCGCAACCGCCCCCTCCTCCTTCTGCTCCAAGCCTGGCACTCCGGGCAGAAGCAGGAACATGAGGCTGGCAGCAGAAGGAGGAGGGAGCGGTTACGCGAGCCGCCCAGCCTGCGCAACCGCCCCTCCTCCTTCTGCTTCGGGTAGCTCTAGCAGCTCTGCGCATGCGCGCCAGAAACCCGGAAGTAGAATGTGCCGGACCCGTGGCGTGCCAGCCAAAATGGCTCCGCGTGCCACCTGTGGCACGCGTGCCATAGGTTCGCCACCACGGTTCTATTCTATTCTACTCTACTCTACTCTATCCCATTTCTACATTCTGTTCTGTTCTGTTCAACAACTGTTGGAAGTTAGCATGCCCCTGAAAAAAGTGACTTACAACTAGTCCTCCCAATTACAAATGTTACATCGTCCATACGATCCCATTATCAAATTTTGGATGCTTGGCAACCAGCATGTATTTACAATTGTTGCAACAGTTCCTGGGTCATGTGATCATCATTTGCAACCTATTTCGGGGCTTCCAACAAGCAAAGTCATTGGGGAAGCTAGATTCACTTAAGAACCGTGATGATTCGTTTAACGACCATGTCAAAAAAGCTCATACAACAGGGTGCAACTTACTTAACAACACCACAGTGATTGAAGTTCTGGTCTTAATTGTAGTCATATGCCAAGTACTACCTGTATTATAAATATTGTTTTTCAACTTAAGTTAGAATCCTAATGTTCTATATAAATACAGATAGTCCTCAATTTACGACCACAATTGAGCCCAAAATTTATGTTGCCAAGCAAAACATTTCTTAAGTGAATTGTGCCCCATGTTATGACCTTTCTTACCATGGCTGTTAAGTGAATCACTGCAGTTCTTAAGTTAGTAACACGATTATTGAATCTGACTTCCCCACTGACTCTGCTTGTCAGAAAGTCACAAAAGGGGATCACATGACACAGCAACGGTCATAAGTATGAGTCAGTTGCCAAGCATCTGAATTTTGATCACAGGATCATGGGGATGCTGCAACCGTCGTAAGTGTGAAAATTGTTCATAAGTCACTTTTTCCAGTGCCGTTGTAACTTTGAATGGTCAGTATGTGAACTGTTGTAAGTCGAGGACTACCAGTACTGTGACTGACGTTCTCCATTAAATGACACAGTTCTCTTGTCTAGTTGTGTTTGACTACAACTTGCACTATAATCTCTTTCTGCCTTTTTTTCCAGTTGCATCTTCTTTTCTGATATTCACATATCCCTTTTGTTTTTAGCTTCCTAGTTTGCCAACTTTTCCATTGCAGATTGCTTTATTTATTCAGGCATTCCTCAACTTACGGCCACAATTGAGCCCAAAATTTCTCTTGTTAAATGAAACATTGGTTACATGAGTTCCCCCCCCCTTTTACGACCTTTCTTGCCACCGTTGTTAAGTGGATCACTGCAGTTGATAAGTTAGTCACCCGGTTGTTAAATGGACTTTGCTTCCCCCATTGACTTTGCTTGTGGGAAGGTCGCGAAAGGTGATCATGTGACCTTGGGACACAGCCACGGTTATAAATAGGAACCTGTTGCCAAGTATCTGAATTTTGATCACATGCTGCAGATTAACAGAGTTGGAAGGGACCTTGTAGGTCATCTAGTCCAACCCCCCGCCCAAGGAGGAAACCCTACACCATTTCTGACAAATGGCAGTCCAGTCTCTTCTTGAAAGCTTCCAGTGATGAAGCTCCCACAACTTCCGAAGGCAACCTCTGATCCATGGCTTGATTGTTCTCACTGTCAGAAAATTTCTCCTTAGGTTGAATCTCTCATTGATCAGTTTCCACCCATTATTCCTTGTCTGGCCTTCAGGTGCCTTGGAAAATAGCTTGACCCCCTCCTCTCTGTGGCAGCCCCTCAAATACTGGAACCCTGCTATCATGTCTCCCCTGGTCCTTCTCTTCACTAGACTAGCCATGCCCAGTTCCTGTAACCGTTCTTCATATGTTTTAGTCTCCAGTCCTTTAATCATCTTGGTTGCTTTTCTCTGTGTTCTGACCCAGCCTTAGCAGAAGCAAGAAATAGACTCCTTGTCACAAACCCCCCCCCCCCGCTTTATTTACCTCTTGTGAATTAATTGCATTCACCCACTGAAAAGTCCAGGCAATAGTCCTTCAAGGAGTTAACTACAGTAACAGACCTTATCAGTTTCTTGCTATAATTGCAAGGCCCTGAGCTCCCAGCCGAAAGGCTGCAAATTAAGTTCTGGCAAGCAGTCTTTGTGGCAGGAAACACGATGAGCAAAATCTTCAGAAATACAAACTGTTGTCTCCTACGACAACCACTCCTCTTTCCTTCTATTTATTCCCCAGCCAGGGAGGGGCCATTCAGCGTCCATGTGTGTTTTGCTTCCCAAGTCGACTCCTTGTCCTCCGTTGTTCACCTCTCCTAACAGTTCTGCGCATACGTGCATCTCTAACAGGCCCCAGCTGTTCTTCCTCCTCACTCATCTCAGCCTCCAAAGGCAGCTGCCTCTCCGGTAGCTGGGAAATGTCGGACGGCCCTGGCTCTATCTCTGCGTCCGACGCAGAGCATCCATCAGAGCCTTCCCCAGACTCCAGAACTGGCCCAAGTTCCTCCCCAACCTCCTCATCGTCCGAGTCTGCTGCCAGCTCTGCTGCCGGCTGGTGGGCCACAACACTCTGCTCTTTTTCTAGAGTCTCAACATCTCTGTGCTGACCAAAACTGAATGCAGTATTCTAGGTGTGGTCTTACTAAGGCTTTATAGAGTGATATTAGTACCTCACTTTATACTAATACCACTCTATAAAGCGGTAAGTTACATTTTTTCTGTGCCTTTGTAACTTTGAATGGTCAGTAAATGAATTGTTGTAAGTCAAGGACTACCTGTAATAAAGGCTTTCACATAACCTGTTGCTTGACGCTTAGAATGGTTGCAGCTTCCTGGGGTCATGTGATTGACATATGTGACCTTCCTAGTGAGCTCCAGGCAAACATAGTTAATGGGGGGAAAGCCAGATTTATTTAATGACCACGTAATTCATTTAACAACTGCAGCAATTCACTTAACAACCATAGCTAAAAGGTTGTAAAATCGGGCACAGCTCCCTTAACAACTGCCTTGCTTAGCAACTGAAATTCTGATCCCAGTTGTGGACATAAGTCGAGGCCAACCCTACCAACCTAGCTGCCTCATAGTCTGAATCTGAGACGGAAGATGAACAGCTGACAGAGAGCGGGAGAGTGGCTCCGTTGGCTGTGGAGGAAACTGGGGAAGGGCAAAGTCAGGCTGGGCAGAGCAGGGGAGAGGTAGAACAAGGGAGAGGTGGTACAGATGACAACCAAGGCCCACCCCCTCCTCATCCTAGGGCGCGCAGGGAAGAACGCAGAAGAGAGCAACATGGGTTGCGTGGCTTACGAGGAAGGAAAGGGCCCTGATTCCCTTCACAAGGCACACCTGGGGATGGAGTTTAAAGGAGAGGCAGTTGGTAGGGGCGTTTGTCGGGAACAAACGCTGAATTCATCTAGTGTTGAGATTTGGGGCCTGCATTCCTGGCATTTCTCCTGACTGTTTGAATTATTATTACTTTTTTCCCCCAATATATTTTATTTGTTTTTGGTCTTTCAACATCTCATGTTGTGAGCATTTGCTTTCTGAGTTTCATACATCCATACAATATTCTTAACAATATTTTTTTAAAAAATAATTACAGTCCATTATCATTTCATTTTCAATACATCTCTCAACTTTCTTTTCCTCTTAATATCTGTCTTTAGTCTTTTCCCCCTCTTATTTTATCCCTATTTTAATTCCAACACTCAAAGATGTGGTCATTTCCCGATTTATATATTTCTAATATTAATATATTTTAGTTCACTTATTTCCTAAACAGTAATCAAAAATCAGCTTATAATTTCTTTATCCTCTTTTCAACAACATTACTTTTTAATACAAACTAGTTTTATCTTCTTACCCATTAATTCTATCATTATATCACATTTCTATCAATCATTCAACACTAATTTTTATCTCTTATATCCCATACAAAACATATTTCAAAATTACATATTTTTAAAGGTTTTTATTATATTTTTTCCATTTAACAAGTTTCCATACTTTATACATAAACATATAGAACTAAGTAACTAAGGAGAAATTTCCTGATAGAACAATTAGTCCGTGGAACAGCCTGCCTCCAGAAGTTGTGAATGCTCCAACACTGGAAGTTTTTAAGAAGAGATTGGATAACCTTACAAAAAATGGCCCGTTTTTCGCTCGTTTTTGCCCTTCCCAGCCCCCAGGTACAGGCCTCCCAAAACCTTTGTACACCCTGTTTTTTGTGAAAAATGGGCCAATTTTTCGCCTTCCAAACCCCCCACGAGTCACGTTTTTGCCCTCCCCCGCCCCCAGAAGCACTTTGCAGGCCTCCCAAACCCTCTGCGCACACCGTTTTTGCGAAAAACGGGATGCGCAGGGCGGGGTTTTTGGAGGCTAAAGGCTGTATTGGGTGTATAAGACGCATCAACATTTCCATCCTCTTTTAGGAGGGAAAAAGTGCATCTTATACTCGGAAAGGTACGGTATATTTATCGTGTTTTTATTGTTTGTATTGATGCGGTTATTTTTAGTTTGGTTCGCCTTGTTTTATTTTATGTCTTTAGAACTGTTTTTTTTAAAAATGTATTTGGCTACCACAAACTGCCCAGAGTGTTTCGGAAAAGGGGCGGTTGTAATAAATTTAAGTAATATAATAATGTCCATTTTCAAATCAAAACATGTCCCTGTTCAGTTTTAAATTAAAGCTAGTTGGTTAGCACAGTTCAGATCATTAGGGAAAAAAGGAAAGGTGGGGGGATAACAGAAGTACAAAGTTGGAGGGGACCTTGGAGGTCTTGTAGTCCAACCCCCCTGCTCAAGCAGGAGACCCTGTACCATTTCAGACAAGTGGTTGTCCAATCACCGAGGTGGCGCAGTGGTTAAAGTACAGCACTGCAGTTCAGCAGTTCAGCTGTTCAAATCTCACCGGCTCAAGGTTGACTCAGCCTTCTATCCTTCTGAGGTCGGTAAAATGAGGACCCAGATTGTTGGGGGCAATATGCTGAACTCTGTAAACCACTTAGAGAGGGCTGTAAAGCACTATGAAGCAGTATATAAGTCTAAGTGCTAGTGCTATTCCTATTGCTATTTTCCTAAAAACAGTATAGGTATAGAAAGGTAGTACAGGTGATTAACAACACATTAAGACAATACGGTGGGTTATACATTACGTTAAAATATAAACAGTAAAATCTAAATTTTATGGTGGAACCGCACATGACTGGGGCAGACCTTTTGGAGGTTGTTAAAATTTTTTGCAAAAGCGTTTTAGAAATCGTAGCAACTTTGCATCTCTCTTTCCCAGCTCTCTCTTTCCTTCTGCACCACCGCTTCCTTTGAGCTGAGTTTGTACCATTCAGATTAACATTGGAGAGAGCAGCATTAAAAACGCCGCTGCTCTGTGTGAGTTGAGTGAAAGGACCACCCCTCAGTTGGAGAAAGAAGGGCGAACAGATATTGGGAGCCTTGAGAAGAGAGACCATGGAAATAGAGCACCCTTGCCGATAGAAAAGCGTATTTTGTAGCTCAGGGTTGAACTGTGGGGTCATTTGTGCTCTCTGAGCTTGGTGGTTTTCTTGCAGACATTTCATTTCTAGCCCTGATGATGTTACCTAGTTCGGTAATGAAAAGTCTGCAATGCCCCACCTAAAATCCTAGAAATACCCCCCCCCCCCGTCCCCGTGACATATAATTCTTACTATTCAAAATGTGAACTCCTACTCACGCGGAGGAAGCCTAAAAGGCCATTAAAGATAAAAGGTAAAGGTTCCCCTCGCACATATGTTCTAGTCGTTCCCGACTCTAGGGGCCGGTGCTCAACTCCGTTTCAAAACCGAAGAGCTAGCGCTGTCCGAAAACATCTCCGTGGTCATGTGGCCGGCATGACTAAACGCCAAAGGCGCACGGAATGCTGTTACCTTCCCACCAAAGGTGATCCCTATTTTTCTACTTGCATTTTTTTTTCTTACATGCTTTCGAACTGCTAGGTTGGCAGAAGCTGGGACAAGTAACGGGAGCTCACCCCGTTACGCGGCGCTAGGGATTCAAACCGCTGAACTGCCAACCTTTCGATTGACAATCTCAGCATCTCAGCCACTGAGCCACCGCGTCCCCTATAAGGCCATTAACTTGGTTTAAACAAGGTTCCAGTTGCCCCCATTAAAAATCAAATTGCCTGTGTGGCGTGGGCCCCACGTTGGGAACCACTGGTCTAGAAGGATCAGCGAGCTATGTACCTGGAGAGAAGCTAAAGAGAAGGCCCCAAAGTTTATTGAAAACAATTGTGAGATGATGCGAAAGTCCCTCTGGCTACCCAAAGTCCTGGAACACAGTTACCTAATCAAGGTAATCATTTCTGGATGCAGAGTAGATCGGACATGGTGTCCCCTATACAGGTCGTCCTCGACTTACGACCACAATGGGCCCCCCAAAAGTTATTAAGTGAGACATTTGTTAAGTGAGTTTTGTCCCATTTTACGACCTTTCTTGCCTCGGTTGTTAAGTGAATCACTGCAACTGATAAATTAGTAAGTCGGCTGTTAAGTGAACCTGGTTTCCCCATTTACTGCGCTTGTCAGAAGGTTATAAAAGAGGATCACATGGGAAGGCCTGGAAAAATTGGGAGAATAGGGGAGTTTTGCCCATTTTTTCCCAAATGGCTTTGGGAAAAAAATTGTTATTTATTTATTTTATTTTGTGAGATTTATATACCGCCTCACAGTGCAAGCACTCTCTAAGCGGTTTACAATACAGTAAGCAATGTATATTTATATTGCCCCCAACAATCTGGGTCCTCATTTTACCTACCTCGGAAGGATGGAAGGCTGAGTCAACCTTGAGCCGGTGAGATTTGAACCGTTGACCTGCAGATCACAGTCAGCTAAAGTGGCCTGCAGTACTGCACTCTAACCGCTGCGCCACCTCGGAACTGTTTCCCCCCCCAAAAAAATTTTTTCCGGGTTTTCCCCCCCCCCCAGGCCTTCCCATTTCTACAACATGACCCTGGGACACATCAACGGTCATAAATATGAACCAGTTGTGCCAAGCATCCGAATTTTGATCAAAGGTCGTAACTGAAAAACGCTCATAATTCACTTTTTTTCAGTGAACGGTCACTAAACGAACGGCTGTAAGTCGAGGACTACCTGTAATGCCGGGGATTTCAAACCCCATCTTTTTCTTTTAATTCTCCCTCCCCCCCTCCCCCAAATCTAACCCTGTCAATTTGCAAGACCTGACAGGGCTTAATTACCAACTCTCCTTCCTCCCTCCCTCCCTCCCCCTCCTCCATTTACAGTTCCAATCTTTTTATTTTTATTTATAGCTAATCTTCCAGAGGGTAAGGTTTCAATCCGTGCTCAGACTGGAAGCCCATACGTCATGCTGCTGGGGAAACAGCTGGGAATCCTAGCTATTTAAACAATATATAAATCATTTAATCTTGTACTGAGGGAGCCAGGATGAGGCAGATCGCTCTGGAGTTTTGAAATGACAGTATCAATGCAGGCCATAGCCGGACGCCCGCTGGGAATTGAAACAGCAAGGCACCTGAGGGATTTTTGTCTTTTAATTTGGGGGGGGGTGGCAGTCAGATTTCTCAATAGGACCTTATTTTTTTTATATAAAAAAAAAAGTGCAAAAGTTCATGTCTTCATTATCGGAAGTGTAGCTGGCTCTGTTCGAATGAGCTTTGTGAACTCCGAAGGCGTGGAGGAATTAAAAAAACTTGCATTAAGGAAATGGGAGATTAGCATCCTGTCTTATTTGGGCCTATTTGCATATATTTGCTTCTTTTTTCCACTTGATGGAAATGGGAACCAGCAGTTTTGTACTGTACTAAAATGCGAAAGCAGCTGTTTCTAGCGAACCGATAGAAGAGAATTATTTGTAGCTCAAGGGTTGAAATGGAGGGATGTTGGTGCTCTCAGAGTTTGGTTGTTTTTCTCATTTCCCGACTAGGTAACATCATCAGTGCATCAGTGTTTCTAGAGTCCATTTGTCTCATCTCCTGTCATCTGCTGCTTTCTTCGTTCTTTGCGGGAAAAATCTCAAGCTTCTTCTTCTTCTTTTTTCTGTTTTTCTTAGAATGATGTGAGGCTCAAAATTATGTGTCGGTCTGTTTCTTCCCCTTAAAGGTAGCAATAGCAATAGCACTTAGACTTATATACCGCTTCATAGTGCTTTACAGCCCTCTCTAAGCGGTTTACAGGGTTCAGCATATTGCCCCCAACAATCTGGGTCCTCATTTTACCCACCTCAGAAGGATGGAAGGCTGAGTCAACCTTGAGCCGGTGAGATTTGAACAGCTGAACTAGCAGTCAGCTGAAGTAGCCTGCAGTGCTGCGCTTTAACCACTGCGCCACCTCGGCTCTCTCTTCCCTCGGCCTCATCCCTCTATCTTCCCTCGGCTTCTATCTTCACCTCAGCCTCATCTTACAACCATTCATTTAGTGCAGGGGTGTCAAACTCAAGGCCCGCGGGCCAGATCCAGCCACGGGGTGCTTAGTTCTGGCCCACGGGTCCGACCTGGAAACAGCGAAGGACCGGCCCGCGGTGCCTCTTATCAGCAAAAACAGAGCTTCAGAGGGCCGTGTGCGGCCCTCCTGAGCTCCGTTTTCGCAGGCAGAGCGCTCGGGCTGCCACAGGCGTCCCGACACGAGTGACGTCTAGCTGGTCACGCCCACCCTGGCCACGCCTACCCAGCCCCCTGAGGTCAAACCCAACCCTGATGTGGCCCTCAATGAAATGGAGTTTGACACCCCTGATTTAGTGACTGTTACGACCTATTGCAGCATGCCCATGATCATGTGATCAAAATTCAGATGCTTGGCAACTGGTTCATATTTATGACCATTGCTGTTTCCCAAGGTCATGTGTGATCGCCTTTTGCGACCTTCTGAAAAATGTGACTTACAACCGGTCCTCACATTTATAACCATTGCAACATCCCCACAATTGTGTGATCTAAAATTTGGGTGCTTGGCAATTAACCTTAACAACCAGGGCAAGAAAAGGTCATACAATCTGGCATGACTCACTTAACAACTGCCTTGCTTAGTAATGGAAACTTGGGAGCTGCCAGCAATTGAACCATTATTATATTCTTGTCCGCAAGGCATATAAATCCTTCCATTCCCCACCATCCAGTCAGAGCTGGAGAAGCTTCTTGGATGAGAAGCGAAATGTCTTCAAAAGAAAAGCCAGAAAGTCCAGTTGCCTCCTGAAAAAGCACCTTTGGGACAACCATGCCTAGGATGACTGAGAATCTCCATAGACATTTATGATTTTAAATATTTATCTTGAGGCTGCCTTTATTATTTTTATAAATAACTTAAAGTGGTGAGAATACTTAATATTCCTTCCTTTTCCTATTTTCCCCATGGTGGGTTGGGCTGAGAAAGAGTGACTGGCCCTAAGTCATCCAGCCAGCTTTTATTCCTAAGGCAGGACTAGAATTCAAAGTCTCCTGGATTCTAAGATGGTACTTTCACCACTAAACAGGCTGTCAGGGTTGCAAATAGCATCCAAAACTAAATCAGAGTCCGAGGCAAAATATTCCTCAAAGTTCCAATTTATTAGCAGAGCCATGTTGACACATCTGGGAGAAACCCGAATCTGAAGTCTATTTTATTATTATTATTTTATTTATTAGACGCTCTTATATGCCGCCCAATCCCGTGGGACTCAGGGCGGCGTACAGCATGAGTAAGAAGCGTACATTTAAAAACAATAATCATAATTTAAGTTAAAATATAGTTAAAAAGAAAACATTATAAACACAACATTCAGGGGGAATTTGATTATCCTATTCACCCCATCTGCCGGAAGAGCCATGTTTTTAAGGCTTTACGGAAGGCCAGAAGGGTGGGGATAGTCCGGATCTCTGGTGGAAGTCCCCAGGGTTTCTCCAACCACTTGAAAGTTTAAGCCCTTGTCCCCACACCCCCAAGTCCACCACGTTGACCAATCTTCATCTGCCAACTTGGCAGAAACTCCCATCTCCTTCTGTGCAGGTGCAGGAGTGCAAAGACAAAGGATGACCTTGACAATCTAGAAGGAATTTGTTATGGCTGCATGCAGACATCCCTCATGCAATTACCCCTCCCAAATTTCCACAGCAAAGAATACATTTTAAAATAGCATAAAGTATGGCAGGCCAAAGACCCCAACTAAAATGGCTTCAACTGCCATTCTGGCAAGCATCCATCCATCTCCTTCCGTGCAGGTGCAGGAGTGCGAATACAAAGGATGACCTTGACTATCTAGAAAGAATTTGTTATGGCTTCATACAGACAGCCCTCATGCAATTCCCCCTCCCAGATTCCCACAGTAAAGAATGCACATTAAAAGACTATTGTGGCAGGCCAAAGACCCCAACTAAAATGGCTTCGGCCTGACACTGGCTTCATTACTTTGGATTTTGTATTGTATTTTGAGTCTTACCCTACTCTTCTCCACTTTGACTAACATTGTGGATCTCAATGTTAACATGAGATGGAGAAAAGGTTATTGAAGTATTAATATGGCCACATGTGGTCTCACTATAAAACTGGTGATAAAACATTCCTACACAACATGAAGAATCAGCACATGATCACCACGGTAGAGAAATTCCTAGAGATATGTTGATTACTGGGGAAAGGGGGTTTGTTGGTAGCTTATTCTAACTCTGTGACAGAACACGATGGGCAAAGAATGCTTGTGAACATACCGTAGTAGTTATGGTGTCAAGGTTTTATTTAATGCATGGTTTTGTTTCAAATTTCACTGTGTCTACACATTTTATCTTACCAGCAAGACCAGGGTCATCATAATATAACAATAAGCATACCTAAGCATATATTTTTTTAAAGATTACCTATTTATTTCCTTGGACTGGACTTTTTATCATTAATCCAGGCAATTTGTTGCAATTATGTACTTCATCTTTGTTTAACAAATGTGGTAAATGGGAGGAAAACTCCCTGAACAAGGAGAACTCGGCCTGGGATCACATACTGCCAAAAATGACAATATTTAATTCTATCTAGCCATATTGTTGAAGAGAGAAACTTCAAACCGTATAAGCATCTGTGATCTAAAAAAGAGAAAATTCTGGTCTTGCTATTGTTGAGCGTGTCTGGCTCTTTGTATTTTACACTGGTGCCTAGAAATTTGAAACAGTTTTTGGAGGGGGGGAAAAAAGCTTTCAAAATGTGCTTGTTACTGTCATGGAAACCTTTATGGGTAGTCCTCGATTTACAACAGTTTATTTAGTGACCGTTCAAAGTTACAACCGCATTGAAAAATGTGACTTGCGACCGTTTTTCACAGTTACGACCTCTGCACCGCCATGGTCATGTGATCAAAATTCAGATGCTTGGCAACTGACTCATACTTATGACCATTTCAGTATCCCGGGGTCATGTGATCCCCTTTTGCAACCTTCTGACAAAGTCAATGGGGAAGGCAGAACCGAGTTACCAAATTAACAACTGCAAGTGATTCACTTAACTCAGACAAGAAAGGTGGAAAAATGGGGCAAAACTCCTTTCAAATTTCTAGATTCTATCATATCTCAAGACCTAAAATGGTCACCTAATATCAGAAACATCATCAAAAAAGCACAACAAAGAATGTTCTTTCTGCGCCAACTCAGGAAGCTCAAACTGCCCAAGGAGCTGCTGATACGAGTTCTACAGAGGAATCATTGAGTCTGTCATCTGCACCTCTATAACTGTCTGGTTCGATTCTGCAACCCAACAAGACAGACACAGACTTCAGAGGATAATCAGAACTGCAGAAAAAACGATTGCTGCCAACCTGCCTTCCATTGAGGACCTGTATACTGCACGAGTCAAAAAGAGGGCCGTGAAAATATCTACAGACCTCTCGCATCCTGGACATAAATTGTTTCAACTCCTACCCTCAAAACGACGCTATAGAGCACTGCACACCAAGACAACTAGACACAAGAACAGTTTTTTCCCGAATGCCATCACTCTGCTAAACAAATAATTCCCTCACCACTGTCAAACTATTCATTAGGCTGCATTACTATTACTATTAGTTTTTCTCATCGTTCCTATCACTCATCTCCCACTTATGACTGTATGACTGTAACTTGTTGCTTGTATCCTTACGATTCATATTAATATTGATTGTTTCCTGATTGCTTAATTGAACCCTATGACAACCATTCTTGACAAATGTATCTTTTCTTTTATGTACACTGAGAGCATATGCACCAAAGACAAATTCCTTGTGTGTCCAATCATACTTGGCCAATAAAGAATTCTATTCTATTCTATTCTATTCTATTCTATTCTATTCTATTCTATTCTATTCTATTAACAAATATCTCACTTAACAGCAAAATTTGGGTCATAAATCGAGGACTCCCTGTATTTAGAAGCAGAAATATTCATCTCTTGAACATCAAAGGCCTTTTCCTCCTTCCTCTCCCTGGAGTTGTTCAAGGAACTTCAAGAAAACACCAGAATTTTCTTTTCCGTCTATTTCCCTTGTGGTGGCCAATGCAAAGGTAGAAGAAAGTACTTAAGACTTTTTCTTGTTTTGACATAAAGCCGAAAGATGATGGGCCACCAGAAAGAAACAAGGTGCAAAAATCTTTGGGAATGGCGATGCTTTAAAGCATCGGCATAATTTCCTCAGTCACCAAAGTTAGGGGCCTTAAAATGTTACGGCTTATTGTTATTCCGAGTTGATAATCTCTCCTTTGCTTTAATAATTTTTCCTCATGCCTGGATGGTCCGTGAGTTGCACGATAATCACTCACACAGCTTTGTAATCAATGCCCAAAGTAATAGGATTCCGCTGGCCAACGGCAATTAATAAATTTGTGTCTTTTTTTTTTAAAAACACTAGCAAGTCGGGCCTGAAATACGACTGACTGGCTTTGGCTCATTTGCATATTTATTGCAGTGGAAAAATTCCCCCAGAATGATTGATGTGGAGCTCGCCTCTTGAATTCCAAGCAGCGCATTATTATGAAATGAAAAATGCCGGCCATACAGTTGATTAAAGTTGAAGACAGTGGAATCAGTGTTTTTTAAGATTGTGGGAGAATTAAAGGCATATTTTAATAGATGTTGACAAGAAGTGAACTAACAAAAGCAAAGCAAAGGATTTGCTTGAAAAGATTTAATCAAACGTGTTTCTTGGGGGATTAATTGTCAGGGATGACTGGGGGGGGAGAGAGAGAGAGAGAGAGAGAGAGAGAGAGAGAGAGAGGCGGATAAGATGGGGAGGGGCTGGCTTGGGGTTTGAATGAGGAGTATTGTTCTTGGGCCAACGTATCGAGCATTGTGTTCGACCTGTGTTTTAATAGCAATAGCAATAGCACTTAGACTTATATACCGCTTCATAGTGCTTTACAGCCCTCTCTAAGCGGTTTACAGAGTTCAGCATATTGCCCCAACAATCTGGGTCCTCGTTTTACCCACCTCGGAAGGATGGAAGGCTGAGTCAACCTTGAGCCTGGTGAGATTTGAACAGCTGAACTGCTGAACTAGCAATCAGCTGAAGGTTGCAGTGCTGCTTTTACCCACTGCACCACCTCGGCTCCTTAACTTGGTTCTGGAGCAGTTGGTGAAGAAGAAAGCTCCCTTTGAAAGAATTACAGGTAGTCCTCGCTTTACAACAGTTCATTTAGTGACCGTTCGAAGTTACAGCGGCACTTAAAAAAGCGATTTATGACAGTTTTTTGCACATTGCAGCAGTCGCGTGATCAAAATCCAGACGCTGGGCAACTGACTCGTTTTTATGACGGTTGCAGTGTCCCGGGGTCACGTGATCCCCTTTTGCTGACAAGCAAAAGTCGATGGGGAAGCCAGATTCACTTAACAACCGTGTTATTACTAACTTAACAATCGCAGTGATTCACTTAACAGCTGTGGCAAGACAGGTCGTAAAATGGGGGTAAAATTCATCTAACAAATGACTCGGTTAGCAACAGAAATTTGGGGCTCAACTGTGATCGTAAGTCAAGGATTACTTGGGCTCCCTTTTTTCTCCTGAATGTTCAAATCAGTTAGTGTTTTGGACCTCAGTAACTTGTTCCGAAGGGAAGATCTGAAACAGTGGTGGGATTCAATTTTTTTTTACTACCAGTTCTGTGGGCGTGGCATGGCTTGATGGGCGTGGCAGAGGAAGGATACTGTAAAATCTCCATTCCCACCCCACTCCAGGGGAAGGTTACTGCAAAATAAAAAGTGTTCGGAGACTACAACTGGTCCAGAATGCAGCTGCGCGCGCTGTTGTGGGCGCCCCTAGGTATACCCACACAACTTCCATCTTACGCACTGGTTACCGATCGGTCTCCGGACGCAATTCAAGGTGTTGGTTATCATCTTTAAAGCCCTACATGGCTCAGGACCAGTTTGTCTACGTGACCGCCTTCTACAGCATTCCTCCCAATGACCAGTGAGATCGCATAGGGAGGGCCTTCTCTGGGTCCCGTCAGCCAGACAATGTCGGCTGGCGGGTACGAGGGCAAGATCCTTTGTTGCGGCTCTGACCCTATGGAATGAACTACCTACCGAGATCCCTAATAACCCCCACCTTGCTGGCCTTCCGGAAGGCCCTTAAGACCTGGCTTTTTCGGCAGGTCTGGGGCTAATGAGATCACCCCATATATGTATGTGTTGTAATGTACCATTTTTGAAAGGTATGCTTGAATTGTTGTGCTAATTGTTTTTTTATCTTGTTATTGTGTTTTTATAGTTGTAAGCCGCCCAGAGTCCCTCTTGGGAGTTGGGCGGCATATAAATTTTATTAAATAAATAAAATAAAATAAAATCCCCATTTCCTCCCGATCAGCTGGGACTCAGGAGGCAGAGAATAGATGGGGGCGGGGCCAGGCAGAGGTGATATTTACCGGTTCTCCGAACTACTCAAAATTTCCGCTACCGGTTCTCCGGAACTGGTCAGAACCTGCTGAATCCCACCTCTGATCTGAAAGGATCTTTATCCACGTTTGTGATATTTCTTCAATTGTAGTTTAAAAGCAAGAAACCTCCCCCCCCCCCAAGTTCTCTGGTTAGGTATGTACAGCTGATCCTTACGATTTACTAACTAGGAGCCTGCTAGTATTTATAGGATGCGTGTGAGGAGGGGATTTAGAAACGTTAAAAACCCTCTCAGAGATACATCACCCTCCATGCTGGAGTTGGAACACCATGAAATGCCCCTCCTCGTAGGTACAGGTAGTCCTCGAATTACGACCACAATTGAATATCTGTTGCTATGTGAGACAGTTGTGAAGTGAATTTTGCCACATTTTACATCCTTTTTTTTTGCCACAATTGTTAAGTTAGTAACACGATTGTTAACTGAATCTGGCTTCCCCATTGCCTTTGCTTGGCGAAAAAAGATCTCAAAAGGGGATCTCGCAGGACCGCAGAACATTGCACCCGTCATAAATATGAACCAGTTGCCAAAGCATCCAAAGTTTGATCGCGTGACCACGGGGATGCTGCAACGGTCGTAAGTGTGAAAAACTGTCATAAGTTCCTTTTTTCGGTGCTGTTGTAACTTTGAACAGTCACTAAATGAACTGTTTTAAGTCGAGGACCCCCCTCAGGTTTCGCATCAGGAAGGAGCAACAAATGAGGACCCAGATTGTTGGGGGCAATATGCTGAACTCTGTAAACCGCTTAGAGCGGGCTGTAAAGCACTATGAAGCGGTATATAAGTCTAAGTGCTATTGTTAATATCACTGCGGTTTTACCAGAAACGTAAGGTGCACGCTGAAACGTCATCACGACAAGACTTCGTTTGACGTTTTTTGATCCCTCCATATCCCTTTATCCCTCCGTTCCCGCCATAAAACACGAAGGCTTTTGCTCCGTCTCAGCAGGCTGTTCCTCTGAGGCTTATTCTTAAAAGTAAAGGACAATACAAGTTACTGGTTGAGCTTTGTGGTTAAGTGGAAACTCCACTCCTTGGTTTGCTGCGATCCAACTCCAGTACCTTCAGTCGCAGTACATTTCCGATTTCCCAAAACCTCACTGGGAGCAAGGTAGAATTCTGCAGAATTCCCCACTGAAGACTCTACTCTTTTGAAAGGCACCTTAAGAACTGTGAATTTTCCTTTCATGCAAGTGAAAGCCAGGGGTTGCTTGTCAGGTGAATTCTGCTTTTGTTAACCTCGTTCTAACTCAGAGCTGTCCAGCCTTGGGAACCTTTAAGGCTTGTGGACGTCAACTCCCAGAATTGGGTTTAAGGTATAGATTCTTGACTTTACAGCAGGGATATCCAAGCCTAGCAACTTTTAGACTGGTGGACTTCAACTCTCAGAATTCCTCAGCCAGCCATGCTGGCTGGGGAATTCTGGGAGTTGAAGTCCATCTGTCTTAAAGTCGCCAACGTTAGACACCTCTGGTGTACTTTTCCCCCCTGCATATCTAGCACTGTGTTAGGCACAGTTCTGCAAAGGGCTAGTGGCTTCAGACATTGTGGGTGCTCTATCACAGGAGGCTTTCAAAAAGAGACTGGACAACCATTTGTCTGAAATGGTACCGGTATAGGTTCTGCTCAAGCAGAGGTTTGGACTAGAAGACCTCCAAGGTCTCTTTCAACTCTTATTATTTTATGTTCTAGTGGACAACAGCAGCTTGATTTTTACCTATTAAAGACATATTAGGTCGTTGGTTTTCCTGCTATTTTTCCCCTCTCAGCTTCTGGTTATCTCTTTTCATTTTTAGTTTCTTTTTCCCCCTTTGTTGTTGTTAGTTGCGAAGTCGTGTCCGACCCATCGCGACCCCGTGGACAATGTTCCTCCAGGCCTTCCTGTTCTCTACCATTCTCTGGAGTCCATTTAAGCTCAGTTTTTCCCCCTTAGTCTTTTCCTATTTATTTATTTATTTATTTCCTTCCTTCCTTCTTCCTTCCTTTATTTTTCTTTCTTTCCTTCTTTCTTCTTTTCCTTCTTTCCTTCTTCCTTCCTTCCTTCTTTTTCTTTTCTTTTCTTTCCTTCTTTCTTCTTTCTTTCTTCCTTCCTTTCTTTCTTTCTTTCTCTCCTTCCTTCCTTCCTCCCTCTATCCCTCCCTCTATCCACCTTCCTTCCTTCCTTCCTTCCTTCTTGGCTGCCTTGAGATCTCACCTGCGAAAAGACTAAGGGCTAAATGCAGTGCTCAGGGTCTTTAATAAAAGAGGCAATAGGATAAATAAAACCTTGAAAATGCAAGAGATGGAAACCTGGGAATAAAAGGCCCAGCAGTAAAATTAAACAGCGGGACTCGCCCCGATAGATAGAACTCATCAGGCTTAGATGGGCTTTTGAAAATTGAATAAAAATGTCCTCCTGTCAACGGGCAGAGATAACAGAAAGAGGGCTGGTTTGGTTGCCTTTGGCAGTCGGTGTGGCATCGAGGCTACATTCTGAATTGATGAATCTCGGCTGCCTTCGTCCCTCTTCCATTAATTCTTCTGCTGCTTTAGGTTAGACTTCCTCTTGACATCCACACTTATCCTTAAATAACTGTGGTGCAAGGGGTTATTGTCCTATAGTGCAAGAGAAATACTTTGAAAAGGGAGGGGGGGGGAGACTGCTAGGTTAAAAACCAGCTATTCTTAGTAAGCAATTCTCCCGTGACATTAATACAGAATAGAATAACAGAATAACAGAGTGGGGAGGGAACTTGGAGGTCTTCTAGTCCAGTGGTGTCAAACTCGATTTCATTGAGGGCTGCATTAGGGTAAGGTGACCAGACATCCCGCTTTTGGCGGGACAGACACGCTTTTCAAGCGTGTGTCCCGCGTCCCGCATTCTTTCCAAAAAGTCACGCTTTTTTGGAAAGAATGCCCGACAACAAACAAATTTTGAAACGAAACAGCGGGACATCTGGTCACCTTAGCAGTGCTCCCCAACCGTTGTGCCGCGGCACACTGGTGTGCCGTGAGGCCATGCCAAGTGTGCCGCGGCAAAAGGGGCAGGGCGGGCGGGGCAGGGCGGGGCGCGCGTCCTACCTGGGACTTTTCCTGGTAGCTCCAGTCGCGTTCCTTGCTAATAGCGTCCAGAGCAGAGCAGCCCCTTCCAAAAGATCGCGAGACGTTATCTTTTGGAAGGGGCTGCTCTGCTCTGGGCGCTATTAGCAAGGAACGCGACTGGAGCTACCGGGAAAAGTTCCAGGTAGGACGCGCGTCTCACGCTGGGGGTTGGGCGGGCGGGCGGGGCAGGACTGTTACTATTGAACTCAATGGAATCTTTCCAGAGCAAGAGCTGATTTATCCAAAGAATAATAAAAGGAACCTCATCTTCAGAGAAAAAAATCTAGACAATCTAGAGCTAGTTAATTGTTTTCAAGTCAAGGGCTACATTTACTGTGGTGTGCCAAGACCTACACTTTCGGACGGCCGAGAGTTGCCAGTTGAGCGGGGCGGCGGCGTCTCCTTCTGGCTGCGGGCAGGGTGAGTGGTAGCAGAGAAGCTTTGGGGCCGGGAGGCTGCCGCCGCCCCGCTCAACTGGCAACTCTCGGCCGTCCTAAACAACACAAGCAGCCTCTGCGCGGCCTCCCATTGGCTGCCGGGTCACGCGACTCTGCCGCGCTCCTCCAATCGGCGCAGGCAGGGGGAGCGTTGAAAGCGGCGTCTCCTTCTAGCTGCGGGCAGGGTGAGTGGTGGCAGAGAAGCTTCGGGGCCGGGAGGCAACGAGGTCCGCAAACGAGCCAGCCGCCCCTCGCCGGGCATGAGGAGGCTCTCCCGGCCGGCATTCCCTCTGCTCCCGAAGGGGAGGCGGGAGGCGAGGAAAGGCTTCCCGCCTCCCACCCACCCACCTGGACGCCGACATTTGCGTTCTTTTGCCCTCTGCGCATGCGCAGCGTTCTGCGCATGCGCAGAGGGCAAAACTCAAATGGCGGCGTCCAGGCGGGCCCGCCCCCCGTCAATGGTGTCCCGCTTAAAAAAAAATCTGGTCACTTTACATTAGGGTTATGTTTGACCTTGGGGAGAGGCAGGTGGGCGTGGCCGGGGGGTCACAACCAACTGCATGGGTGTGGCCGGGGTAGGCATGGCCAGCTCAATGTCGCTCACAGGGGGGGGGGTGATGCCTGTGGGGCCCGGGCGGGGCTTGGGGATCCATTGACTCCAGCATGCGCGCAGGGGGCAAGGTAGGGGCGGTCCCTTGCTGGCTCCAGGACGGCCCCATGGATCTGACTGTGTTCCAGCCTGGATGGCCGCCACCAAGTTGTAGATCAGCACCCAGTTGGCCCTGGCTGGGGCCGGGGGTTGGTCCTTCACTGTTTCCAGGGCAGCCCCACAGGCCATATCTAACCACTTCGTGAGCTGGATCCGGCCTGCGGACCTTGAGTTTGACACCGCTGTTCTAGTCTAACCTTGTGTTGAGGCAGGAAACCCTACACCGCTTCGGACAAATAGTTGTCCAATCTCTTCTTTAAAAAACTTCCAGTGTTGGAGCATTCACAACTTCTGGAGGCAAGTTGTTCCACTGGGTTAATGGTTGTAATTGTCAGGAAATTTCTCCTTATTTCCAGGTTGCTTCTCTCCTAGATTAGTTTCCATCCGTCGCTTCTTGTCCTGCCCTCTGGTGCTTTGGAAAATAAATTGACCCCTGCACTTCTTCATGGCAGCCCCTGAGATATTGGAACATCATGATATCATGTCACCCCTAGTCCTTCTAAACTAGACATACCCAATTCCAGCAACCGTTCTTTATATGGAGCCAAGGTGGCGCAGTGGTTAAATGCAGCTACTGCAGGCTACTCCAGCTGACTGCTAGTTCAGCAGTTCAGCAGTTCAAATCTCACCGGGTCAAGGTTGACTCAGCCTTCCATCCTTCTGAGGTGGGTAAAATGAGGACCCAGATTGTTGGGGGCAATATGCTGAACTCTGTAAACCGCTTAGAGAGGGCTGTAAAGCACTATGAAGCGGTATATAAGTGCTATTGCTATATGAAGAACGGTTGAAGAGCTGAAGAAGCTTCTTGGATGAGTGGGGCTGCGAATGCCCGCGATGCTCGTGCGATGCTGTCATGAGTGGAGCTACTCAAGCGGCCCGATGGCCAATAGGTTGGGTCCCAGTAGTGGTCCCAGTTGGGACCCCTAATATTAAAAAATATTAATAATATTAATATTAATATTAATAATGAATAATAATAATAATGAATAATAATAATAATAATAATAATAATAATAATAATAATAATAATAATAATAATAATAATAATAATAATAATAATAATAATAATAATAATTGGAAGGGACCTTGGAGGTCTTCTAGTCCAACCCCTTGCTTAGGCAGGAAACCCTACACCACTTCAGACAAATGGTTATCCAACATCTTCTTAAAAACCTCCAGTGTTGGAGCATTCACAACTTCTGGAGGCAGGCTGTTCCACTGATTAATTGTCCTAACTGTCAGGAAATTTCTCCTAAGTTCTAAGTAAAGCAGAAGAATGGTTAGATGAATAGGATCAGCTTGAAGAAAACTTTACAAGTAAAACCCAAAGGTGCTTCCCCCCCCCCCCCAAGATTCAACTGGGCTTTCTGGTTTTTCTTTGAAGACAGATTCAACAACAGATTAACAGAGTTGGAAGGGACCTTGTAGGTCATCTAGTCTAACCCCCCCCCCCCCCGTTCAAGCAGGAGACCCTACACCGGACTTTCTGGTTTTTCTTTGAAGACGTTTCGCTTCTCATCCAAGGAGCTTCTTTAGCACTGACTGGATGGTGGGGAATGGAAGGATTTCCTGTCAGAGCTGGGGGGAAAAGCACCTTTGGGACAGCCATGACCTGGATGACTGAGAATTTCCATAGACGTTCTTTATATGTTTTAGCCTCCAGTCCCTTAATCCTCTTTGTTGCTCGTCTACGAAGATGACAATTTCCCCAACATCCCAGTCTGTAGGGCCATAGCCCACAATGAACGGAGGTGATAGTAGGTGTAATACGGCAACTCAGTCCCTCTCTCTTAGTCCTTTCAGAAACTGGCATCCAGGGCAGAAGTAATACATATGTGGCCGTCTCTCTACATGCGCCGGTTGTCAGCGGCAGGGATGCCCCCTCCTCCCCCTCCCCCTTTTAATACATCTCCAGTGCCTTCACCATTCAGGAATAAATATGTAATGTGCTTGATGGCAAAAATAATTCCCCCCCCCCACTTTATCTCGCCTTTGTTCCTCTGGAAAGCTTGCCTGCCACTTTTTCTCCAGCACGGTGATAGGATGCCTTCCTTTGTGGCCGCCTTCTCGCTGGCTAAACCGCTGTTTGGAACGAATGGGCTGGCTCTTTTTGACTTGCTAAAGCTGGCGAGAGGGAGGCAGGCAGGCACAGGATAAATGGGAAATGTGTTCTGGACTGTTTTCTTACCGCTAATCCAGAAGCGTGGCATGTGGAAGACTTCCAGATTTAAATACGAGGGTGAGTCAAAACGTAATGCCATTTTCTTTAGGACAGGCATAATTACCAACACAGGAACATGTAGCATACATCAAAATGAAGCTGGTCCTCTGTGGATCACATCCCTACTTCTCAACATAGTCACCGTTTCTCTCAATAGCAATGTTCCACCTTCGAATGAGAGCATGTATCCCTGCCTCGTAAAATTGTGTTGACTGTTCTTTGAGCCCCACTTCTTCACTGCAGTTTTCACTTCCTCGTCACTGGAATAATAATCCTCCATACTCACCAGATTTAGCGCCTTCAGACTATCATCTCTTCGGCCCCATGAAAGAGGGTTTGAGAGGCAAACACTATTCCAGTGACGAGGAAGTGAAAACTGCAGTGAAGAAGTGGCTCAAAGAACAGTCAACAGAATTTTACGAGGCAGGGATACATGCTCTCATTCGAAGGTGGGACATTGCTATTGAGAGAAACGGTGACTATGTTGAGAAGTAGGGATGTGATCCAGGGGCGGGTTCCTAATTTTTTTACTACCACTCTGTGGGCGTGGCTTATTTTGTGGGTGTGGCTTGCCAGCCATGTGACCGGGTGGGCATGGGCCTCAGGAGCTTGGCAGCGGCTGGAGAAGTGAGGGGGGCATTGCCCACCCGCAACGCAGCCCCCCGTAGTGGGAGCAGCAAGACCGCGGCAGCGGTTCTTCTAGGAGGCTCCGTCCGGCCTGAATGCTTCTCCCCATTCGATGATCCTAGGCTCCTGCCGCCCGTTCTTTCAGCGTCTCACGTGCTCCCTCAGCCATCCTCCCCTGCTTGGACTCACTGTGGGGTAGGAAGGCAGTGCATGCGCAGTGCCGGAAGCTTGGCTTCTGGGCATGCGCAGAAGAAAAAAAATTTTTTAATGTAAAAAAAATTTTTTTTTAAATGGCGGCGCCCAGGCACCAGCAACCGACCGCACCGGTACTGTGACATCACCAGCGGGCCACTACCAGTGCTATAGAGTGGACCGCACCGGTAGGAACCCACCACTGATGTGATCCACAGAGGACCAGCTTCATTTTGATGTATGCTACATGTTCCTGTGTTGGTAAATATACCTGTCCTAAAGAAAATGGCATTACGTTTTGACTCACCCTTGTATAAACAGACAAGTCTGTCCATTTCCCCTAATGGCAGTATGGATGTAGGCCCCCTAAATTGGGAAATAGTATTTCTTTGCATGGAGGAGGCCATGCCTTCCATTTCCAGAATCTCCTGTCAGAAATGATGGCTTAAAGTCGTTTCTTAGGCTTTGCAAACCTTCCACTAATTCAGGGGTCCCAAAAACTTGGCAGCTTTATGACTTGTGGACTTCAACTCCCAGAATTCTCCAGCCAGCTATGCCAAGTTTGAAGACCTCTGCACTAATTCATCAAGATTGCATGTTTCTCAGATGCAGAAAGTCCTTCATTGGATCTCACGGTCTCTATTCAGTGTTTCTCACCCTTGGCAACTTGAGTTGTGTGGACTTCAACTACCAGAAGTCTCCAGCTGGCTAGAGACTTCTGGGAGTTGAAGTCCAAACAGCTTAAAGTTGGAAAGTTTAAGAAACATTGTTCCAGTTTAATATGTCTATGGGGATTCTCAGTCATCCAGGTCATGGTTGTCCCAAAGGCGCTTTTCTCAAGAAGCAACTGGACTTTGTTGTTGTTGTTGTTTTTTGAAGACGTTTCGCTTCTCATCCAAGAAGCTTCTTCAGCTCTGACTGGATGGTGGGGAATGGAAGGATTTGATACTCCTTGCAGACTGCTGGTCATTTGCATCCTTTTCGAGAGTCATTGAGGCCACCTGGAGGTCTGTATCCTCAGGCTCACCTGAGTGGTGCAAATGGGTGTGGAGCCTTGGAACTGTTGAAAGGACTGTGTTGTAGACTGGAGATAGATGATGTCCTATCCCTCCCCCTCTGTTGAGGGAGGGCTGCTCAGTTTGGACATAGATGGCTTCTTTGACCCCCCTCCTCTTTCAAACCAGCTTAATAATTTTGATTCCAGTTTAACAGTTTGAGGCACGAGCTCTTCATCAGAGGTTCGGGAGCTACTTGCGTTGTGGAACTATGAGACTAGTGATCTAATTTAGTGGAAGGCAGCTTTTTGTGTTTTCTCTCCTCAAAAAGATTTTCATTCTCTGTCAACTTCCTTTACGATAATTGGCCATTCCAGAATTCTTCTGAGGAAGTTGTCAGCTTTGCAAGGCAGTCCAGATAAGAAGCATGTACAGGCAGAGGTGGGATTCAGCCGGTTCGGACTGGTTCAGGCAAACTGGTAGTGGCGACCATGCGGGTTGGCCTGCCCACCCACCCGGGCGCAATCCCATACTACATTGCTGTGTTTTTTGATGCCGCACGCATGCGCGGATGTAGCACAGGGCAAATTGCCGTGTTTTTTGATGCACGAATGTGCGGATAGTGTGCACGAGCGAATTGTTGTGTTTTTTGACACAGTGCGCATGTGTGCAAGACACGTGCGCACGTGCTCACATTTTTGATTCTGGGCAAACCAGTTGTTAAATTATGTGAAGCCCACCTCTGTGTACAAGTAGTCTATGATGAACTACAGGTAGCCCTGATTTATGGGACCATAATTGAGGCAGGGCAAGGAATCAGGAAAGAAGGCGGTTCAAGTGACTATAGGTTAATTGCATGCTAACATTCTCTGCAAGAATCTGAACTACTCAAATACACTTTGAATAATATTTTACAAACTTTAGGAATTATTTAAGCATTATATATAAAGGAAAAATAAGTTTTCTTATCTGCGTTAAGAGAAAGTTAAAGAAATGTTTAGAGTTTTAAAAAGGATGTATACAAGATGAAAAAATTATTCTATAAGGGTAACTTGGAGGGAGTGATCTAAATTTAATAGTGAACTTTAAAGTATGCATGTTAAGAGAAGTTAAAAAAAGATGTATTAGAAAGTTTTGATTTTAGAAATGTTCTTAAAGAAAAGTTTAGTGTTTTAAAATGGATGGGGGGGAAAACCCAATTTCTCACTTTAAGGTTAAAGAATCTGAAAGAATACAGTGAATTTTGTTAATTTAAATGGTGATAGTTTATAAAGACTATTAAGTGCAAATGGAAATACATATTATTTCCACAGAAAGGAAAATAAAGCAGAAATTGTTAAATTGATTGTTTTATTCAAAGAGCAGAATATATTTTTAATTTTGTTTCTTATTTGGATATCACTTCTGGATTGTGTGCTTATGATAAAAAGAAAAAAGAAATTTTGACTTTGGTTTTGCCGATTAGATAGATTTGTTGCTATAGAAATGGCTAGTTATATACCAGTGATGGCTAACTTTTTTCTCGTCGCGTGTGCTGGCACCCACAATGCAATGCATACGGGATACCGCCCGTGCGCCCCACCCCCTGTGCATGTGCATGTGGCCCATGTGCATGTGGCAAAGGCTGAAAAAAGGCCCGAAAACGGGGCGTGTGGAGGCCAAAAAATGGCCTGTGGGTGGGTGGGGCTTCCACAATATTCGGTCTATAAGATGCGCAGACATTTTCACCCCCTTTTGGGAGACAAAAAAGTGTATATTATAGTCCGAAAAATACGGTATACTCCTTGCAGACAGCTGGTCATTTGCATATTTTTAGAGAGTCCTTGAAGCACTTGGAGGTTTATCTGTGTCCTCAGGGTCACCTGAGGAGTGCTCCTGGTTCCTGTAGTCTGCAATTTTCCCTCTGGAAATCCATTCCTACTCCCACACCATCCAAAGGGCGTTCATCCCAAGGGCTGTCATTTGACCTGGATGACTGAGAATCTCTACAGGCTTTCAGGGGTGGAGAAGTCTTCCTCTGGGCCGTGCCCTACCTGTCAGAGAGTGCACAGCCTGACTACTATTTTGAGTAGGAGCAAAATACAGTACACAGAGGTTTGTCTTACAAACAGTGGTTTATATACAGGACTTCTATATACATACATACCAGGGGTGGATTCCTCCCGGTTCGGACCAGATCGCCCGAACCATTAGCGACCCACTGGTGACGTAATTTTGGCGTCACGGATCCGGTTCTGTCTGTGCCGGTCGCCGCCATCTTTTTTTCTGAATTTTCGGCCGATTTTCCTGTGTTTGGATGGCTTCACAGCGTTCTGTGCTTTGAAAAAAGCCCTCCCGCCCGCCCCCGGGTTAATACTGACCTTTATTTCTTCGCCCGAAGCTTAGCTGATGAGCTCCTCAGCTGTGTTTCGGGCTGAATCCACCTTCTGAGCATGCGCGGAAGTGAAATCGTGCGAGGGGACGCGCGTGTGTGCGTGAGCAGAGCGAGTGCGCGCGCGCAAAATGTCCCGACGCAAACTGGTGGCGAAGGTAAGTGAAACCCACCCGTGATACATACACGTGGTAGCAGGCAAGCAATCAATCTTCAACTCTACACGGAGAACTGCAATGCAGATAGAACGTGATGAGGAGAGTGATATATGAGGAGAGTGATACACTAGGAGAGAGAGATACGCCCTCTCATGGCCTCCCTTATATAGACAAAGTGACTCTATTAATCTTAAAGTGGTAATATCCCTGCTGACTCATTCTCATTGCATCAGCATTTACAGCAGCCTTACATCAGCTGGTCAGCTATTAAATCATCATTCCTCTGCAATCTTCTCCTATCAAATGTGTGGCATTCCTTGCAGAGTTTTCTTAAAGGCACTTTCTCGTTTTGCCCCCACAGGTTACAAAGCGTTAAAGGCTTTGCTGAGAAGCCTGGTGGATCTTCAGGATGAGCTGTGGCACCAGAACTCGGGGACCAGACATTTGGTAGCAGGACAGAAGAAAGAGGAGAGGTAAAGAAGATAGCGATGGCGACGACTGGGCAACGGGGGAGCAAAGGCCACAAAACACCTTTCCAACTTCGGGGCGGAGGGCAGGAAAAAATGAGATGGGGTCATCCCTTTGAGACCAACATTTCTGTTGCTAAGCGAGATGGTTGTTAAGTGGACTTTGCTGCACTGTACGACCTTTCTTGCCAATGTCGTTAAGTGAATCACCAGAGCTGTTAAGTTTTTAACACAGTTGTTAAGTGAATTTGGCTTCCCCATTGACTTAGGAATGTTCAGCATCTGGTGGCACAACCCCGAAGCCACAGGCAAATGAACAGATTAACAGAGTTGGAAGGGACCTTGTAGGTCATCTAGTCCAACCACTGCCCAAGCAGGAGACCCTACACCATTTCTGACAGATGGCAGTTCAGTCTCTTCTTGAAAGCTTCCAGTGATGAAGCTCCCACAACTTCTGAAGGCAACTTCTGTTCTATCGGTTGATTGTTCTCACTGTCAGAAAATTTCTCCTTATTTCCAGGTTGAATCTTTCCTTGTTCAGTTTCTATCCATTGTTCCTTGTCTGGCCTTCAGGTGCTTTGGAAAATAGCCTGACCCCCTCCTCTCTGTGGCAACCCCTCAAATACTGGAAGACTGCTATCATGTCTCCCCTGGTCCTTCTCATGCCCAGTTCCTGCAACCGTTCAACGTATGTTTTAGCCTCCAGTCCCCTAATCATCCTGGTTGCTCTTCTCTGCACTTTTTCTAGAGTCTCATTTAAGCTAATTTAAGAGAAATCGAAATTTAATTTTGTGTAAGGAATTATTGGGAGTTGGAGTCCACAGGTCGTAAAATTCCCATAGTGGCCCCCCACCTGTGATTTAAACATAGAACCCCGGTCATGAGTGGCCATATTGGCTGAGGCCGAAAAGGAGCCAATTCTGAAAACATCTGGCAACACCGATGTTTTGATTTAAGGGAGGGGGAGGCACTGGAAGACCATGATGAGGCTTCTGAAATCATACCTCTCTTGCCCAGTTAAATAATATAGATAGATAGATAGATAGATTGATTGATTGATTGATTGATTGATTGATTGATTGATTGATTGATTAAATATAGATTAAATTGATCTATAATAGTCTCCCTTTATTTTCATTTATCAGCAAAAAATGTTAAACATATAGACAATATAGTTTGTCGACTATAGAAAACTGCCTGGATGATCCCAGGAGGGGCCGAAAGGCAAAAGGAAGCTGTGATGTTTCCTTCCATACACCAGGATGACTCGACAGAATAAACATATATAACCCTTTCCTGGTGAAGAGCTGATAGGGAAGAGAACTTTGTGGCCTAGAGGTTAAACTTCTGCCTTACAAGCAGACTGCCCAGGTTCAAATCCCACTAAGGGTGTGGCTATCTGATGAGAGCAAAATAGCTCGAAATAGATCTATAATAGTCTCCCTTTATTTTCATTTATCAGCAGAAAATGTTACACATACAGACAATATAGTTTGTCGGCTATAAAAAACCTGCCTGGATGGCACCAGGAGGGGCCGAAAGGCAAAAGGAAGCTGTGATGTTTCCTTCCATACACCAGGATGACTCGAGAGAATAAACATATATAGCCCTTTCCTGGTGAAGAGCTGATAGGGAAGAGAACCTTGTGGTCTAGAGGTTAAACTTCTGCCTTACAAGCAGACTGCCCAGGTTCAATTCCCACTAAGTGTGTGGCTATCTGACGAGAGCAAAATAGCTCGAAATAGATCTATAATAGTCTCCCTTTATTTTCATTTATCAGCAAAAAATGTTACACACATACACACACACACACACACACACACACACACACACACACACACACACACACACACACACACACACACACACACACACACATATATATATATATATATATATATATATATATATATATATATATATATATATATACAGTATATATTTCCATTCTCCCCTTTGCATTAGGCCTAAGGCTTATCCAGGGATAAGTTTCCGAGCTGTCGAAAGACTTGTTCCCGTTTCATAAGGTATTATCTGCCTGTGTGATTACATGGCTTTAACGGGGGATTAGCTATTCATAGAGGTGGGGGGAATGCAATCAACCTCTGTTGACCATATGGCTAAATGGAAATGCCATATTCAAGGGCAGTATACCATTGAAGGCCAAGATGATCTGAAGCAGCAAAGGATAAATCCGCCGCTTTAACAGAATAACGGAGTTGGAAGGGACCTTGGTGGTCTTCTAATCCAACCCCTTGCTCAGGCAGGAAACTCTATACAGGTAGTCCTCGACTTAACAACACTTCATTTAGTGACTGTGCAAAGTCACAACGGCCCTGAAACAATTGAGTTATGACCGTTTTTCACACTTACCACCATTGCAGCATTTGACCAAAATTCAGACACTTGGCAACTGATTCATATTTATGACGGTTGAGTGTCCCGGGGTCGCATGATATCCTTTTGCGATCTTCTGACAAGCAAAGTTGATGGGGAAACCAGATTCACTTAACAACTGTTACTAACAACTGCAGTGATTCACTTAATGGCTGTGGCAAGAAAGGTCGTAAAATGGAGCAAAATTCACTTAACAACTGTCTCGCTTAGCAACAGAAATGTAAAGTTCATGAACATCTCATTTGAATAGAACAGAATAACAGAGTTGGAAGGGACCTTGGAGGTCTTCTAGTCCAACCCCCTGCTTAGGCAGGAAACCCTATACCACTTCAGACAAATGGTTGTCTAATCTCTTCTTAAAAGCTTCCAGTGTCGGAGCATTCACAACATCTGGAGGGAAGCTGTTCCACTGGTTAATTGTCCTCACAGTCGGGAAATTTCTCCTTATTTCTAGGTTGCTTCTCTCCTTGATTAGTTTCCACCCATTGCTTCTTGTTCTACCCTCAGGTGCTTTGGAGAATAGTTTGACTCCCTCTTCTTTGTGGCAACCCCTGAGACTGCTATCATGTCACCCCTAGTCCTTCTAAACTAGACATACCCTATTCCAGCAACTGTTCTTTATATGAAGAACGGTTGAAGAGCTGAAGAAGCTACTTGGATGAGAAGCAAAACGTCTTCAAAGAAAAACCAGAAAGTCCAGTTGCCTCTTGAAAAAAACCCAGGTTGCTTCTCTCCTTGATTAGTTTCCATCCATTGCTTCAGTTTGACAGCCTTGCTTTTAAGTTGCCTGTTGCTAACCAGGTTTGGCGATAAAGCCATACTAAAGAAAGCAAGCTATCAGGAGATGCTTGGACAGCTCTGTAGACTAATTATACCACCATCTTTATTGTCAGCGATGAAGAGATCTCAAGTGGCAGCGATGAAGCTGAGGAAGAGAAGAGGGTCGTCCGGAGGCCGCCCAAACGGAAGCTGGAGATGGAGGACTACCCCGAATTCGCATCTAAGAGGTTTGCTGAGTTTCGGGTCTACAGAAATGACGTCCTACAGAAGTGGCACGACAGGACCAAACTGGCTTCTGGCAAACTGGGCAAGGCAAGTATTTCTTCTTTATAGGGGTGCTGAGGAGTGATGAGTGGTATGAACTCATCAGCAAGAAGCCTGGTGCCTGTGAGTTCTAGTCCCACCTTAGGCACAAAAGGGACTTTGGGCCAATCCAGCAGGTGATGATGAGTTCTGGTCCCACCTTAGGTGAACCGAGGTGGCGCAGTGGTTAAAAGCAGCACTGCAGCCTATTTCAGCTGACTGCTAGTTCAGCAGTTCAGCTGTTCAAATCTCACTGGCTCAAGGTTGACTCAGTCTTCCATCCTTCCGAGGTCGGTAAAATGAGGACCCAGATTGTTGGGGCAATATGCTGAACTCTGTAAACCGCTTAGAGAGGGCTGTAAAGCACTATGAAGCGGTATATAAGTAAGTGCTAAGTGCTATTGCTAGGTATGAAAGCTAGCTGGGTGACTTTGGGCCAGAACACCAGGAGCCTGCAAGTTCTAGTTCTGCCGCAGGCACGAAAACCGGCTGGATGACTTTGAACTAATCACCAGGAGGCTTTGAGTGGTGTTCTTGCCTTGGCATGAAAACTGACTGGGTGCCTTTGGGCCAATCACCAGGGAACTGTGAATTCTAGTCTCACCTTTGGTATGACAGCCGGATGGGTAACTTTGGGCTAGTCACTCTTTCTCAGCCCAACCCACCTCACAGGGCAGCTGTGGTGGGGAAAATAGGAGGAGGAAAGAGGTATGTTTGCCACCTTGAGTTATTTATACCAGAGTTCCCCAACCTGAGTTCCAGGTTGGCGGTCCAAAGTGGGGGGAGTGGGGAAAGAGGGGATGGTTTTGTGGGAGGGGCAGGCGCAGGCGCGTGCTCCTGTTGCTCGTGTGAGTGGGGCCGTAAGCATTCACGAAGACGCTTGCCATAAGCACCCACGAAACAGCGGCGCTCATGTGAACGGGCCATGAGTGCCCATGATGCTCACCAGTGGAGCTACTCACGCGGCTTGGTGGCCAATAGGCCATGGCCCAGTAGTAGTTCACCGCCCACAGGTTGAGACCCCTGATGTATACAAATAAAGCAGAGGGATGGATGAATAGGATCAGCTTGAAGAAAACTTTTACAAGTAAAACCCAAAGCTGCTTTTTTTTTTCCAAGAGGAAACTGGGCTTTCTGGTTTTTCTTTGAAGACGTTTCGCTTCTTGGATGAGAAGTGAAACGTCTTCAAAGAAAAACCAAGAAAGTCCAGTTGCCTCTTGAAGAAAAACGCACCTTTGGGACAACCGTGACCTGGAGGACTGAGAATCTCCATAGACATTTACAAGTAAAAGTAACCCCCCCCCCCCAAAGCAAACAATGTGTTATCAGTGTGTAAAAGAAAGAAAGAAAGAATGGCAGGAAAGATGTTCTGCTCATTGGCTGGTAAAGAAAGACAGTGGGGGTGGGGTGGGAGTGGGGGTGGGGGGCTGGGAGAAACTGCATTGACATTGACTCCCTGACATTGCTTGATGGTCTTCCAGGGTTTTGGTGCCTTTGAGCGATCCATCTTGACTCAAGTAGATCACATTCTGATGGACAAAGAGAGGTTACTCCGGCGGACACAGACCAAGAGGTCAACATACAGGGTGCTGGGAAAAAACCCCTCGGCTGCTGAGGTTCTTCCAGAAACCCAACTGGACGAGACGGTAAGGAATGATGCAGATTGGACCAAGCAGGGGGAACAAATTGACTCTTCTTATTTGGAGGAAATTGATTGGGGGAGGGGGAGAAAGCCGATCGCAACAAATTTCAGGCAGTCCTCAACTTACGACCTTTCGTTTAATGACTGTTTGAAGTTACGACAGTGCCAAAAAAAGCGAGTTACAACAGGTCCCTGCACTTACAGCCATCATAGCATCCCCCATGGTCACATGAGTACAATCCGGACGCTTGGCAGCAAGCGTGTATGTACAATATTTTACAATGTTTTGGGTCACATGATCATCATTTGCAACGTATCCAGGGGTTTTTCGACAGGCAACGTCAATGGGGGCGGGGGGGAGCAGGATTCGTGGTTCACTTAACGTCCGCAGCGAAAAAGTTGCAAAATTGGGGCCTGGCTCACTTAACAACTTGCTCTCTTAGCAACAGGCGTTTTGGTCCCAGTTGTGTCTGTCAGTCAAGGACTACCTGTCATGCATTGTTATGTGAATGTGGTGGTTGTTAAATGAATCCATTTAAACCAACGGGCATTTTTTTGTGGTCAGGTGACCATGGGACACTGCAAATCACCGTAAATGCAAAGCCGGTTGTTTAGTGCCCAAAATGCAGTCACATGACCACAGATGTGTGCATGCGTGTGTTTGCAGTTGTCATAACTCCAGGTCTGTTTAACTTTAAGTTAAGATAACTTTGGTGTCAAATTGTTGTTTTTACCGTGAGCACACTGGTATACATTAAATATGAAAATTCGTTGCCTGCTCTCTAGAGCAGAGGTGTCAAACTCACTTTGTCACATGACGTATCGTGACTTTTTCCCCCTTCGTTATACCGGGCGTGGCGTGGCCGGCGTGTGATGCAACCGGCCTACGGGCCGCGAGTTTGACAGTCCTGCTCTAGAGAAAGTATATATCTAACCAAACACATACATAATACACATATACACATGCTATATACATACATAAATATATAGCTTCTCTCTCTCTCTCTCTCTCTCTCTCTCTCTCTCTCTCTCTCTCTCTCTCCCTCCCTCCCTCCCTCCCTCCCTCCCTCCCTCTCTCTCTCTCTCTCTCTCTCTCTCTCTTAATATCTTAATATTGATATTAATTGTTTCCTGATTGCTTATTTGTACCCTATGACAATCATTAAGTGTTGTACCTCATGATTCTTGACAAATGTATCTTTTCTTTTATGTACACTGAGAGCATATGCACCAAAGACAAATTCCTTGTGTGTCCAATCACACTTGGCCAATAAAGACTTCTATTCTATTCTATTCTATTCTATTCTATTCTATTCTATTCTATTCTATTCTATTCTATTCTATTCTATTCTATTCTATTCTATTTATTATTAGTTGCATTTGTATGCCGCCCACTCCACAGAGACTCTATTCTATTCTATTCTATTCTATTCTATTCTATTCTATTCTATTCTATTCTATTCTATTCTATTCTATTCTATTCTATTCTAGTCTCTTCCTCTCTGTGTCTCTCTCTCTCTTTCTATGTGTGTGTGTGTGTGTGTGTGTGTGTGTGTGTGTGTGTGTGTGTGTGTACACACACACACACACACACACACACACACACACACACACTAATCTCTGTCCATTTTGAATACATAGAGGAAAGAGGAATTCACAAGGTTGATGTTCTATGAAACAAAACTCTGACTGAATTCTAGATGTTCTGCTTTGGATACCCTGAAGCCTCCTCCCAGAAGGCAACAAGGAACTTTAAACGGTCACTAAGTGATTGGTCGCTTAGCGAGGACTCTCTGTAAATTGCTTCCTGCAAGATTAAGTGGACCGAGATGGAGCAGCGTTACCGGTTTCCTTTATGGTAAATGACTGTTCAGTGCAGCTGTTTGACATGTTTGTTTGAAGAGCCACATCTTGTGAACCATCCTATTTTGCATGCGCGGTGGGCTTCCCTCCGTTCCCCTTTCAAATCCTGGATAACTAGAGTAATATGTCATGTTTATAAGCTATCATCTGATTTGAAAAATCAAGGATTTGTTTGCTTGAGCTATGCAAAGACTTTTGGTGGATGATGGTGGTCTTCCCGGACCTTCTCACTCCATAAAGAATGCACATATGAAAGGGAACAGAAGAGCCCTGCCTTCGGTGTCCATTTGAGTGTACATATATTATACATGAATTGTGTGCGTACAAAAGCTTCTCTTGGTTTTGAAGTCAAAGCATGCCCCAAAGATGCTTGAAAACCGCTCATTTAAAGTTCAAGGCAGTAGCAACCCTTTTGAAATGGGAGATTTCATGGTATTTCACATTTCAGAAGGAAGCATTTGTGCATATTCTTAGATTTCTGGAGCAACAAATAGCAAGCACTGCGAGAGAGTTGTGCCGAGGTTAGAAAAGGAAGGAAGAGTAGACAGTCAAAAAAAAAAAGAAGAAGAAGTGAGCCTGTTGGCAGTTTATTTCATAAACAGCAATTCAGTCCAGGTGAAGAGAAAGCTGAGGAGAAGAAAAATTTTAAATTATCCAAAGAGATTCTGCTTTATCTCTTAAATGGCAACTCAGCCCAGGTGGAGAGAGAGCTGGGAAGAAGCATTTCAATGTGTTTAAGCATCTCCATCTTAATGAACTCGCCAGAAAGGAGGGTAGGAAATTCCTCTTAGGCTGCCCAAGATTCTCTGTTGATCCCAGAGGAGCATTGAATAAAATCTGTGTAGTTCTTGCTTACATGTTCCTGACTTGCAGTGTGGAATCTGACACTTGTGGTACCTTAAACGTGAGCAAATGTATTATTGCACGCGCAAGAAGAGTGTGAACCCCGCAAAGCTTTGGTAATAATAGATTTCTTATAGTTATGAATATAAGAAGTCTATTCTTATATTCATAAATAGATCTTCAGTAGTATAGAAGAGGGTAAGGAGCAGTGGTGGGTTCCTACCGGTGCGGTCTATAGCACCGGTAGCGGCCTGCTGGTGACGTCACAGTACTGGTGCGGTCGGTTGCCGGTGCCTGGGTGCCGCCATTTTAAAAAAAGGTTTTTTTTAATTAAAAAAAATTCTTCTGCGCATGCCCAGAAGCCGAGTTTCCGGCACTGCGCATGCGCTGCCTTCCTACCCCACAGTGAGTCCAAGCAGGGGAGGATGGCTGAGGGAGCGCGTGAGATGCTGAAAGAACGGGCGGCAGGAGCTATCTCCATTCCCCTCCCTTCAGCAGTCCGAGAAGCCACGAACACGCGGTGATGATCCTAGGCATTTTTGCACATTTGAGGCTTCTCGATCTGCTGATGGGAGGGGGAACGGGCAGCAGGACCTATCTCAGTTCCCCTCCCTTCAGCAATCCGAGAAGCCACGCCCACCCAGTCACATGGCTGGCAAGTCACACCCACAAAATAAGCCACGCCCACAGAATGGTAGTAAAAAAATTAGGAACCCGCCCCTGGTAAGGAGACATTCTTCAAATGTCTGAACTATATATTGCTTTTCTTCCTGTTACACCTTTTGGCCTGGCAGGTCAAACGGAGGAAGGCCGAATGGCTCAGGGGATCACCACTGATTGTTAAACAAAACTTCAGGTAGCAATAGCACTTAGACTTACATACTGCAGTACTGCAGGCTACTTCTGCTGACTGCCACTTGCCGAGAAGTTCAGCAGTTTGAGTCTCACAGGGTCCAGGTTGACTCAGCCTTCCATCCTTCCAAGATCGGTAAAATGAGGACCCAGATTGTTGGGGGCAAGAGGCTGACTCTGTAAAGAGGGCTTAGAGAGGGCTATTAAGCAGGGGTCCCCAACCTTTCGGACTTCAGGGACCACTAAATTCATAATTTTAAATCCCGCGGACCACTAATGTGATCTGCCTAATGACTGGCTGGGTGGGCGTGGGTAGGTTGTCATGTGACTGGGTGGGCGTGGCCAACTCGATGTCACTCACGTTGAGAGGCGCCTCACTGGCCTCTACTCACCCCTCCCCTGTCAGCCACTCCTCGCCTGCCCGCCCGGGCTCCTTAGTGCCCCAACAGGAAGCAGTTGTTGGAGCTAAGCAGCCACCATGAGAAATAGTTGACAAAACAGCTGGCTCAGTTCAAATTGGATCTGGCCGAGAAGGAGGCTCAGCAGAAGCACCTCACTGAGGACTAGGAGCATAGGCTTTCCAAGCAGAGGGAAGACCTGTGGGAATGCAAGGCCAGGTACCGGCGCCTGGAGGCTCAGCGGGCTGAGATGGTCAGCCAGTTCCAGGCCATGATGCAATCCCACTGGAACGAGGTCCTCCGGCTCTTCGCCACCAGCGGCACTTCCCTCCAGCCTTCGCCCAAAGCCCCACACCAGGAGGCTGAAGCAGACCCCAAGTCAGAATTTCTGCCCCCCTCTGACCCACACAAAAAGACCCCAAAGGGGGAGACTCTCTGCAGCAACACAAGCGCTCATTGCACGTATCTGGCCCAGGGGCCGTAGTTTGAGGACCCCTGATTTAGTGCAATATAAAAAATGCAAATAATTTTTTCTCTGGACCACCAAAATTTTCTTGCGTACCACCAGTGGTCCACGGACCACCAGTTGGTGACCCCTGCTATAAAGCACTGTGAAGCGGTATATAAATGCTATTGCGATCTACAAAATCCACTGTGAATCTAGTAGTTCTTAAACTGTTTGACCCAATTACTCCTTTTCCCAGTCTCCAATACTATCATTATCTCCACCCCCAAACTCCAGGAACTGTTATTTTACACAGGTTTTGGCAGTGCCATTCGCGAAACTCCATCCATGACTCGCAAACAAGCAAACGCAAATGGCTCCACTACCCCCCAGGGTATGCCCGGATTACCCCCATCCCCACCCCCAGTTTAAGAACCACCGTTCTAGATTGGAGCTGAGACTGTCCTCACAGAAGTCTCTTTTCTTTCTCGGCCTCCTAGGAGACACTTCCTCCGGCGATGTCAAATGTCCACCTCAAAGACCTGGATGAGGAGATCTTCGATGACGATGACTTTTATCATCAGGTGAGTCCCACTTTACAAGCACAGGGGGTTGAAGGAAAGCCACCTGAACATGTTAAATGTCCTCTACTGGTTTTTTTCATCATCCAGCTGAAGAGTTTATGGCAGGGATGCAGTGGCCAGAAGAAATGTGTGAAAGAGAGTTACACACACACACACACACACACACACACACACACACACACACGGGGGGGGGGGAGAGAGAGAGAGAGAGAGAGACCAGCATAGCCGGGCACGAGTAGGGGAAAATACCCCTCTAAAAGCACATTCAGATGTTCTCAATGTGTGAAAGAGTTTTTTAGACACACACACACACACACACACACACACACACACACACACACACACACACACATACCCCTCTAAAAGCACATTCAGATGTTCTCCTTGGATGCCCGTTTCCATCCTGATTGCCGTGCTAATGAACTGAAAAGTGTTATTAAGTACTCCTCGGCTTACGGCCGTAATGGAGCCTGCCCATCACAGCCGTAAGTCGTGACAGTCATAAATTGGGTCACTCATACAACCAACCCGATTGTATGACCTTTTTTGCCACAGTCACTAAGTCAGGGGTCAGCAACCCGCGGCTCTGGAGCTGCATATGGCTCTTTCATTCCTCTGCTGCGGCTCCCTGACGCTCAAAATATGCGTCACAATTGCCAATGTGTGACACCTGTTGGCATGCAATTTATTGAGCTTTTTGACTCCCGGTAGGCCAACCTTGGATAAATCCAAAAAAAGAAAAGTTTCAGAGGAGAAACAGAATGTTTAATTCAACTACATATGCTAGTTCTGTGGCCGCTCAGGAAATAGGCACGGGAAGGGTTTTGTGGCTCCCAGTGTTTTCTTTTCTGTGGGAAATGGGTCCAAATGGCTCTTTGAGTGCTTAAGGTTGCCGACCCCTGCACTAAGTGAACAGTGCAGTTGTAAAGTGACTGTTGCGATCATTAAACAAACCAATGGTTCACTGTGGAAACCAGAAGTTTAAATGCCATTTTTTGGATCATGTGACCGTGGGATGCCGCATGTATCGCCAAGTATCCGACACGTGATCTGGTGACTACGGCTGAAGGTGGCTATCGAAACCTCAGAACTGGCTCATAAGTACCACGGGGCAGATCTTTCGTCTTTTGTGCTTTCAAACGGTCGCTAAGTGACTGGCCATAAGTCGAGGACTACCTGTATTGTGAATAAATAGCAATAGCAACAATATTTTAGACTTGTATCCTGCCCCATGGTGTTTCAGCATTCTCTGGGTGGTTTACAACGTGGAAGCATTATTTTGCATATTGCACTCAACCATCTGGGTCCTCATTTTACCGACCTTGGAAGGATGGAAGGCTGAGTCAACCTGGAGCCAGTCAGGATCGAACTCCAGGCTGTGGGCAGAGTTAGCCTGCAATTCTGCATTCTAAAGGTTCCTTTCTTCTTTTCCTTTCCTAAAAAAAAAGAAGTGGGGTGTATATGAACCCATGGACAAAATGTTGTCCATCCCTGCAGTAGAGTACAGATTGTCCTCAACATACAGCCATAATTGAGCCCCAAATTTGTGTTGCTAAGTGAGAAATGTGTTAAGTGAGTTTTGCCCCATTTTACGACCTTTTTTGCCACATTTGTTAAGTGAATCACTGCAGCTGTTAAATTAGTAAGACGATTCAGTGAATCTGGTTCCCCCGTTGAATTTGCTTGTCGGAAGGAGATGGTTAGAAAATTGCATGAGAATGAGGCATGCCATTCAGAATAATTGTGGCTGGGTGTTGGTGAACGCTGGCGTGTCACCCAAAATGTCGCGGTGTCTCCCCTTTGACAAGTGTGTCACAGGTTTGCCATCACTGCCCTAAAGGAGATCGTGTCAATCAATAAACAGACAGGCAATCGATTGCTGGGATAGAGAGCCCGTGAAGTTTAAAATGTTGGGGACTTTGAATCATATTGTGCCCTCTGCCCCCAACACGCTTTTAATTTGCTGCTCCCTGGCTTCAGACTTGAGAAGTGTCGCAGCTGTGTGATCCCTCCTCCAGGGAGCAGGGGTGCCAAGGTTAATCCAAATTAGAGCGAAGAGAACAACGATCCTAATCGAAACGCCTTCAGTTCCCGAGAGTTGCCGCCTGCTTGCTTAGGGATTTCCGACATGGGTTTCGGGCACGCAGGTCGAGAGCGTCGACTAAACCTGAGCTCTTCCAGTCTGACGCTTGCGGTGTTGGGGTTTTTTTTTTTAACCCCCTTCTTTAGGAAGCGGCTGGTGCTTGCCTGCTCAGCGCTCCGACGGCGCATCTGCCGGTCTGCACCTGTCAAACAGAGAAAGGGGGAACGTCCCAGGTGCCAACATCTGGCAGCTGAACATGAAACAGGCTTGACTTTGGGATGCCCTGCTATCTCTAAATACGGAGCCGTGGTGGCTTCCGTCATTTACCTGGATCTGCCAGCGGGTTGTGACAGCTTAGCAGCCCCTCGTACATCACAGGTAGACATCTGCTCAGTAAAGAGGCAGCTGCACTTTTGACATTCCTGCTTCTCTCTCTCTCTCTCTCTCTCTCTCTCTCTCTCTCTCTCTCTCTCTCTCTCTCTCTCTCTCTCTCTCTCTCTCTCTCTCTCTCTCCCTCCCTCCCTCCCTCCCTCCCTCCCTCCCTCCCTCCCTCACCCCCCCTCTGTATCTCTCTATGTCTCTCTCCCTCTCCCCCTCTCTGTCTCTGCCCTGGTCGCTTCTCCATCCAGGCAAGGAGTGACTGGGAGGGGAGGGGGCAGGGAGGGGCCAGTAAGTAGTGGGATCACCCGACAGGGAGCCACAGCAAAGGGCCCAAAGAGCCGCATGCAGCTTAGGAGCCGCAGGTTGCTGACACCCGCCCTAGACTAAACTGGCTTATTATACAAATGGGTCTTTGAAGTCACCCAGAGCTGAATGTGTTTCTAGAGAGAACTGACCCCATGCCTTTTTGTTTAAATCTAATTAAACCTGATTTGTTAACAACTTTGGAAGGTCCTTGGCTTTCATGCCTCTGTGGGCTTCTGGATTTCCACCCCCCCTGTAATTGGAACCTTCGCTCATTGAAAGAGAGCCCGTGACACTCTGAAGCAGCAGCTGAATTTCAGGATCACCTTGTGGTCTCCCAGTCAGGTACTAAAATGGTTCTATTGGGCTTAGCTATTTGAGCTTGGTCAAAATTGGCAAGTTACTGCCTCCTGACCACCCCTGACCCAGTATATACATGTCCAAAAATCAATCTATGACTTGACGTCATCTTTCATTCAAGGGTAGAAAAACCAAGGAAGTTAAAATTGTTGGATTTTCTACACAATGTTAAAAAGGATAACGGTGACTCTTAGTCTACTTCTGCCTGTCCTTGCCTTAGGAACTATTGTGTGATCATAGCTAGCAACCGATTCCTGGCGATAACGTCGCAACCATTTTTTGGTGTTTTTACCATTTTCTTTAGGACAGGTATAATTACCAGCACAGGAACATGTGGCATACATCAAAATGAAGCTGGTCCTCTGTGGATCACATCCCTACTTCTCAACATAGTCACCGTTTCTCTCAATAGCAATGTTCCACCTTCGAATGAGAGCATGTATCCCTGCCTTGTAAGATTTTGTTGACTGTTCCTTGAGCCACTTCTTCACTGCAGTTTTCACTTCCTCGTCACTGGAATAATAATCCTCCATACTCACCAGATTTAGCGCCTTTAGACTATCATCTCTTCGGCCCCATGAAAGAGGGTTTGAGAGGCAAACATTATTCCAGTGACGAGGAAGTGAAAACTGCAGTGAAGAAGTGGCTCAAAGAACAGTCAACAGAATCTTACGAGGCAGGGATACATGCTCTCATTCGAAGGTGGAACATTGCTATTGAGAGAAACGGTGACTATGTTGAGAAGTAGGGATGTGATCCACAGAGGACCAGCTTCATTTTGATGTATGCTACATGTTCCTGTGTTGGTGATTATACCTGTCCTAAAGAAAATGGCATGACGTTTTGACTCGTATTTGTGATTTGGGTTTCCCTCCAGTCATGACTTGTGGGCGTGTGTAGAAAACAGAATGAATTTTAAGTCTAAAAGCGGCAAATGTTCTCTACCCACGTATGAAAGGTCCGATCTTGCATTTTTGAGGAGCGATGAACCAAAACCCAGCCAGCGACTGCCAGCCGATGTTGGTAAAAGATGGAGAGGATCTGCCTGTATCTCTCCCCCGCCCCAACCCCTGGCTTTCTTTCCTTCTGACAAGCCGGTTTACCTTAATTAAACTGGTGAGTGATTAATAAATGGACAGTTGATCTCGTGGCTCTCATTAGGCCGGCGTTTAGGATTTTTTTTTTTTTTTTTTGCAGAAATTGGCAACGCCTGCAGCCATCGCGTAGGTTAATGGCAAGGCAGGAATATTATCATCGGCGTGCATCTCCAGAATGGCTGAGTAGATGGTTAATAGCACGTTTTAAAGCTTCGTTTGAGGGGGGCGGTTTCCTCTCTTAATAGTCTATGAAGAAAACGGCACCTTGTCAACCGCTTTGGGCAGTTAACAACCAGGAACCGCGACCCATCAACAGCAGGAGGGGATTCTGTTCCCCTCACGAGGTTGTTGCTGAGCTAGAAATAGATGTAATCCACCTCTAAGCTCCCGCAGCGGTGGGTGGGTGGGTGGGGGGAGATCAGCCTTCCCGTCCTCTCTGTAAAGTTGGGATTAAAGAAGAAACTCCGCTGGCTTGTGCCATCCAACATCCTGAAGTGACCGGCTACAGGTACTCCTCCACTTACGACCGTGAAGCCTTGGTTCTGCCAAATGGGCCTGGGTAATCCAGGGTGGGATGGAGCCCATCAAGTGGCTTATTAGCCTGGGTGGGTGGGTGGGAGGGTTATTGGGGTTTTTTGGAATTTTTATAGTGGGGTTTAACTGCCCAGAGTCCCTGGGAATGAGTGGAAGGAACCCCTACATGATTGGATAACTGCGTTCCTGTCTAACAGACAACAAGTGGTCAAAATAGGAAGTGCCATATCAAATCCTGCTCCTGTCAACAGTGGTGTCCCTCAAGGCAGTGTTCTAGGACCAACACTCTTCATACTCTACATAAACGATCTTTGTGATCATATTATAAGCAACTGCGTTCTCTTTGCTGATGATGTTAAACTATTTAACACCACCGACAATGTTGCTACCCTTCAAAAAGACCTTGACCATGTAGCAGAATGGTCAAACAACTGGCAACTTCAAATCTCAATCAACAAATGCTCTGTCTTACACATTGGCAAAAAAATCAGAATACAAAATACAAACTTGGAGGAAACGAACTTGTAGATGACCCTCACTCTGTCAAAGACCTTGGAGTACTCATATCCAACGACCTAAGTGCTAGAGCCCACTGTAACAACATTGCCAAAAAGGCACTAAGAGTTGTTAATCTAATCTTGCGTAGCTTCTTCTCTGGCAACATTACATTACTAACCAGAGCATACAAAACATTTGTTAGACTAATTCTGGAATACAGCTCACCTGTCTGGAACCCGTACTGCATATCAGACATAAATACAATCGAGAGAGTCCAGAAATATTTCACAAGAAGAGTCCTTCACTCCTCCGCTCACAACAAAATACCTTATTCCACCAGACTTGAAATACTGGGATTAGACAATTTACAACTATGTCGCCTCCGATCTGATCTAAATGTAGTTCATAAAATCATATACCAAAATGTCCTTCCTGTTAATGATTACTTCAGCTTCAACCGCAGCAATACACGAGCACGTAATAGATTCAAACTAAATGTAAAGCGCTCCAAACTCAACTGCAGAAAATACGACTTCAGCAACAGAATGATCAATGCCTGGAATGCACTACCTGACTCTGTGGTTTCTTCCCCAAACCCCAAAAACTTTAACCTTAGACTGTCTACAGTCGACTTCTCCTCGTTTCTAAGAGGTCTGTAAAGGGCGTGCATAAGCGCAGCATCGTGCCTACCGTCCCTGTCCTACTGTCCTATTGTCCTCTTTTATCGTTACTTTTTACTTATGTTTATACAAATTACTACTATACATGTTTGACAAATAAATAAATAAATAAATAAATCAAAAAATAAATCAAAAAATAAATAAAATTAGTGGGCGGCCATATAAATTTTCCGAATGGATGGATAGAAGAAAAAGAAATTAAAGAAAAGAAGAAGGAAGTAAGGAAGAGGAGGAAGAAAGAAAGAGAAAGAAAGAAAGAGAAAGAAAAAAAGAAAGAAAGAAAGGAAAAGAAAGGAAAGAAAGACAGATAGAAAGAAGGAAAGGGAAGGGAAGGGAGGGAGGGAGGGAGGGAGGGAAGAAACCAGACCAGACCAGAGGATGGATGGATGGATGGATGGATGGATGGATGGATGGATGGATGGATGGATGGATAGAGACAGACAGACAGACAGATTTGTTTAGTGACCGTTTGAAGTTACAATGGCACTGACAAAACTGACTGATGACCATTTTTCACACTTAATGCCCCTTGCAGCAGCCTCAGGTGATTAAAATTCAGACTCTTGTCAACTATAGGCAGTCCTTGACTTAGAACAGTTCATTTAGTGACCATTCAAAGTTTACAACAACAATGAAAAAAGTGACTTATGACCATTTTTCGCAGTTAAGACCTTTGCAGCATCCCTATGATCATGTGATCAAAGTTCAAATGCTTGGCAAACTGTTTCATATGTATGACCGTTTCTGTGTCCCAAGGTCACATAATCGCCTTTTGCGACCTTCTGACAAGCAAAGTCGATGAGGAAGCCAGATTCGCTTAACAAGGTTGGGAACCACTGATCTAGATAGATGGGGACACGGTGGCTCAGTGGCTAAGACGCTGAGCTTCTCGATCAGAAAGGTCGGCAGTTCGGTGGTTCGAATCCCTAGCGCCGCGTAACAGAGTGAGCTCCCGTTACTTGCCCCAGCTTCTGCCAACCTAGCAGTTCGAAAGCACGTAAAAATGTAAGTAGAAAAATAGGGACCACCTTGGTGGGAAGGTAACAGCGTTCGGTGCGCCTTTGGTGTTTAGTCATGCCGGCCACATGACCACGGAGACGTCTTTGGACAGCGCTCGCTCTTCGGCTTAGAAACGGAGATGAGCACTGCCCCCTAGAGTCGGGAACGACTAGCATATATGTGCGAAGGGAACCTTTACCTTTACTTTAATATACTGGTTTTCCTTTAATTTGATCTTTATAATGTAACACATGGGAAGGAAAAACGGCTGTGTTCCCCACCCTATCCTATCCCGTTCTGGCTGGGGAGGATGGGTTGCGTGTCAGTCCACCTGCAGGAATTCTTTGCTGTGTCCCTCCTTAACAATCCGATTCATGCAGCTGGTTTTGAGTAGTTTTGTGAATAGAAACTTCTTCAGATTAGAATTAGATTTACAATAACAGAATTGGAAGGGACTTCGGAGGTCTTCTAGTCCAACCCTCTGCTCAGTCAGGAAACCCTATACCGTTTCAGACATAGATGACTCATGCAAGTGAGCCAAGCTGCCTGGTTCACAGAAAAAGTCAAATGGTGCCCATTTTGCAGGAAGCTAGGGGAGAAGAAGCCAACGGGATTTAGCAGTCACTTTTCCCAGGCATTTTTTGTTTTTACTTTTTTTTTAATGCTGTGGGTGTGATTTCCTTATATTTGTCATCCCTAGCGTAATACGTGTAAGCCTGGCTACATTTTTTTTTAACACTGTTTTGGCTAATAAATTCCAGTCGGAGTTGCTGAGGCCCCGTGAAATATTACAACTTCAGGAGGAGGACAGGGGATATTTGTTCTTCTTCCTGTTTTTTTCAGACACCGTACTAGAATGAAAAAAAAAGAGGACCAGTTCTTTCAGTAAATTAGTTTATCATTTATCCTGTATTTCCAAGCCCTTGCTTGACTCTGGAATCCATCTGAGGAGTGGGGGAAGCTGGCTGGCTGGCTGGGAGGCCGTGAACCAAAAGGCAGAAAATCTAATTATATTTTTCAAAAAAATGGAATGCTACAAGATTGTGTGTGTGTGTGTGTGTGTACGCGCGCGCGCACACGACTATGTACAAGCAATCTAATTTTTTCCCTGTGGGTAACTTCCCTTCCATGCTGGTACGTTTAATGTTATTTTATTACAGGTAGCCTTTGACCTAAGACTGATCACTTAGTGACCATTTGATATTACAACAGACTCTCCAAAAAGGGATTTACGACCCAGTTCTGAAGTTACAACATCTCCCTTCCATGGTCATATGACTACATCGGGTGTCGGCAACCCACAGCTCCGGAGCCGCATGTGGCTCTTTCGTCCCCCTGCTGTGGCTCCCTGTCAGCTGAACCCACCACTGGCTGGCCTCGCCCTTCCCTCCCAGTCACTCCTCGCCTGAGAAGGTAAGTGTGATGGTGGCGGATGGAGACTCACTCCATATTCCAGAGCGGGAGCGAAGCGCCCCTGTACTTGCCTCTTCTTCCAGCCCTTGTTGGTGCTGCGTGCATCTCAGTCGCTCGGGGAGATGCGCGACTTGCTCTCCGCCCCGAGACACTGGCCCGGCTACGGCTAATGCCGCTGCTCTCGCTGCGTCCATGGCCTGCCCGCTGCTCTTGCAGCGCCTTGCGCAGTACACTTAAATTTACAATGGGGGAGACGACGTCCCCTTCTCCTCCTGGAGCCCATTACGACGCAGAGCATCGGCTGTAGCTGGGCTGAGCCAGTGTCTAGGGGTGGAGAGAAAATCGTGCGTCTCCCCGAGCGACCGAGATGCGCGCAACACCAACAAGGACCGGAAGAAGAGGCAAGTACAGGGGCACTTCACTCTCGCTCTGGAATATGGAGCGAATCTCCATCCTCCACCGTCGCCCTTACCTTCTCAGGCAAGGAGTGACTGGGCGGGGCCAGCCAGTGGTGGGTTCAGCCGACGGAGCCACAGCAGGGGGACGAAAGAGCTTCATTTATCTGGGAACCTGAAATGATTTCTTGATTTAAATCATATGGTAAAAAGCACCCAAAGAAGAAGAAAGAACAACATCAGCAAAAAAAAAAACACCCCAAAAAACCAACCCTGGCCTGTTTTTGGAAATGGTTCAAGAGGGAACATACACACAGAGAGAGATAGGGGGGGAGGGAGAAAGAGAGAGAGATGAGAGAGAGATGAGATGGTGGGAGAGAGACAGGGAGAAAGAGAGAGAGACTAGAGGCAGAGAGGGAGAAAGATGGGGGGGGGAGAGAGAGATGAGAGAGACACACAGAAAGAGAGAGAGAGAGAGATACTGTTTCCCAGAGAAAAGAAAATACTGGGAGCCACAAAACCTGGGTAGGCGTGGCTGGGGAGTCATGTGACTGGGTGGGAGTGAGTGATGTCGAGTTGGCCACGCCCACCCATGTTTTGTGGCTCCCGGTGTTTTCTTTTGTGTGTGAAACTAGTCCAAATGGCTCTTTGAGTGTTTAAGGTTGCAGACCCCTGGACTACATGTTGGGCGCTTGGCAATCAGGCCGTATTTATGGCCATTTGCAGCATCTCCTGGTCACATTACTGCAATTTACAATGCTTTTCCCTGGAAACGGCATTTACTGGGGGTTTCTGGAGGGGAAAAACACCCCATAGCAACCCACGGGTTTGCTTAAGGACTGCCGCGTTCATTTTGTGACTGCCATATTTGCTTCAAGAGTGAAATCAGGTCCAGTCACACAATGACCTGCTTTACAACCATCATGACTTACGATCATGATTGCCAGGCTCGGTCACAGTCACAACTTGAGGACTACCTGTACTGTTATTATTGTGGCCTGGGAGCTTCTTTGCAACAACAAAACCCTCAGTGCATTAGTAAGATCGGCTTCTCCAACTTTGCAGCCTGCAGGCCAGTTAAGATTCAGACTCCAGAAGTAGTCGTCCTTGTTCATGTTTAGATTTATTATTAGTTGGAAGGGACCTTGTAGGTCATCTAGTCCAACCCCCTGCTCAAGCAGGAGTTCCTACACCATTTGAGACAGATGGCAGTCCAGTCTCTCCTTTAACGTCGCAAGTGTTGGGGCTCTCACGACCTCTGCTGGCAAGCTGTTGCACTGGTTGATCGCTCTCACCATCAGAAAGTTTCTCCTCACTTCCAGGTTGAATCTCTCCTTGGTCAGCTTCCATCCATTATTCCTTGTTTAGCTTTCTGGTGCCATAGAGAACAGCCTGACCCCCTCCTCTCTGTGGCATCCCCTCAAGTATTGGAACACTGCTATCATGTCATCCCTGGTCCTTCTCTTCGCTAGACTGGCCAAGCTCAGTTCCTGCAACCGCTCTTCGTATGTTTTATTTTCCAGACCCTTTATCATCCTGGTTGCTCTCTTCTGCACTTTCTCTAGAGTTTCAATGTCTTTTTTGTAGTGTGGTGACCAAAACTGGATGCAGTACTCTAGGTGTGGTCTGACCAAGGCTTTATAGAGTGGTACTAGTACCTCTCTGGTCCTTGATTGTATCCCTCTATTTATGCAGCTCAGGACTGTGTTGGCCTTTTTGGCGGCTGCTGCACACTGCTGGCTCATATTTAGTTGGCTGTCTACCAGGACTCCGAGATCCCTTTCACAATCGCTGCTATTGAGTGTGGTTTCGCCCAGTTTGTATGTGTATTTTTGATTCTTTTTGCCTAGGTGCAGAATTTTACTTTTCTCTGTGTTAAATTTCATTTTATTGGTTTGGGCCCAGTGTTTGAGTCTGTCGAGGTCCCTCTGGATTTTGAGTCTGTCCTCTGGGGTGTTTGCTACTCCCGCCAGCTTGGTGTCATCTGCAAATTTGGTTAGTTCTCCTGCTATTCCCTCATCTAGGTCATTTATAAAGATATTGAAGAGTACTGGGCCTAGGACGGAACCTTGTGGTACCCCACTGCTTACTTCTCTCCATGTGGACTTAGAGCCATTGAGGACTACTCGCTGGGTACAGTTGGTCAGCCAATTGTTAATCCATCTGGTTGTGTAGCTGTCTATCCCGCTTTTTTCTAGCTTATGAAGGAGTAGGTTGTGGTCTACTTTGTCAAATGCTTTGCTAAAGTCCAGGTATATTATGTCTACTGCATTTCGCTGGTCTACTAATTTGGTCACAGTGTTGAAGAATGAAATGAGGTTGGCTTGGCATGACTTGTTCTTAACAAATCCGTGTTGGCTGTTGGTTATTACTTGGAGGGAGGGAGGGAGGGAGAGAGATGAGAGGGGGAGAGAGAGACAGAGGGAGAGAGAGAGTTCCCCTGCTCTATTAAGATCCTCAGGCCTACTTGCTCCTCATGTCCTGATTTTAATTTTTCTTTTGCCAGCCAGTGAAAACCGACGACTCTTCCACATTGCCTTGAATTGTCTTCAACTAAAATGTAGCCTAACCTAGCCAGTTTTTTTTTAGAAGTTTAGAAGCTCAAGTGGCACAAGAACTTAATGGGGGTTTCCTGAGAAATAGAGGGGAGGGAGGGAGGAAGAGAGAGGGAGGGAGGGAGGGAGGGAGGGAAGGAAGGAAGGAAGGAAGGAAGGAAGGAAGGAAGGGAAAAAGGCTGGAGAGGGAGGGAGGGAGGGAGGAAGGAAGGAAGGAAAAAAAGGCAGGAAGGAAAGGTTTTTTTTAGATGTTTAGAAGCTCAAGTGGCACAAGAACTTAATGGGGGTTTCCTGAGAAATAGAGGGGGGGAGGAAGAGAGAGGGAAGGAAGGAAGGAAGGAAGGGAAAAAGGCTGGAAAGGGAGGGAGGGAGGAAGGGAAAAAAGGCAGGAAGGAAAGGTTTTTTTTAGATGTTTAGAAGCTCAAGTGGCACAAGAACTTAATGGGGGTTTCCTGATAAATAGAGGGGGGGAGGGAGGAAGAGAGAGGGAAGGAAGGAAGGAAGGGAAAAAGGCTGGAAAGAGGGAGGGAGGAAGAAAGGAAGGAAGGGAAAAAGGCAGGAAGGAAAGAAGGAAGGAACGAAGGGAAAAAGGAAGGAAAAAGAAAAGGCAGGAAAGAGGAAGAAAGGAAGGCAAGGGGAAAGAAAGAAACAAAAGGGAAAGAAGAAGAGAGAAAAGGAAGGAAGGAAGGGAAAAGAATGAAAGAAAAGAAAGAAAAAATAAAAATGATTTCAAACACAGCCAATTTTCCCTTTTGATCAGGGTTTGAAATTATTATATTTTTTCCGTAGTCTAAAAAGTAATGACCAAAAAGATAAGAATACATAGTTTGTCAAAGAAAAAAATTCCTCTCACACATTAAAAGGGGTTTTTTTGGGGAGGAGGGGGGGAGAAAAAGTAGGGGCTGGGAAATCCTGTCTTTAAAGACGAACACATTTATTAAAAGTCTTAACAGACCATCATTTTCTGCAGAAGATTAAAAAATACCTTTTCTAACAAGCTCACTTACCCCAAAGGAAATACCTGGTTACCTTTGCTCTAAAACAGTGTTTCCCAACCTTGGCAACTTGAAGATGTCTGGACTTCAACTCCCAGAATTCCCCAGCCAGCATTCGCTGGCTGGGGAATTCTGGGAGTTGAAGTCCAGACATCTTCAAGTTGCCAAGGTTGGGAAACACTGCTCTAAAATAATGAGCTAAAATGATGGAATGGTGCCCAGAGTAGGGAGAAACACCCTCCAGAGGTTCTTTTATTTTAATTTTTATTTAAAACCCAGGGATTCCTCCTCTACTCCTTACAGCAGGGGTCTCCAACCTTGGCAACTTTAAGACTTGTGGACTTCAACTCCCATTTTGGGCTCAATCATGCTCATAAGTCAAGGACTACATAACATTTCCTCTGTAAAAAGACTTGCTATCCCACTGATGGGCACATCGTTCTTGAGTAATGTAAAAAGCATTGAAAAAGACCCATGTTGTACTTTCAACAAGTCTGATTTATTTATTTTTTAAGTTGACAACTCTCTCCTACACATTCAGGAATCAGTTGCTTTATCTATGCCTCTGTGCTGTGATCTTCTATACAGATAACTCTATTGATCATACCCCAGGAACCTATTTAAAATTTGATGAATAAATAAAAATAAATAAGAACTTACGATGGGCTGAGATGGGCCAAGAAAGAGCTTTGCTCCCTGTCTGATAACTGTAACTCAAATCTTAGTAAAGTTTCTCAACCTTGCTAACTTTAAGATGCATGGACTTCAATTCCCCAGCCAGCATGGACTCCCTAGTCATGTGCACTTCAATTCCCAGAATTCACCAACCTGCATGGAGTGCCCAGCCAGCGCGGACTTCAACTCCCAGAATTCCCAGCGAGCATGGATTCCCCAGCCAGTGTGGACTTCAACTTCCAGAATTCCCTAGCCAGTATAGCTAGCTAGGGAATTCTGGGAGTTGAAGTCTAATTGGTAAAGATGCCAGAGTAGAATTTTTTCAATCTTAGCAATTTTAAGATGTATGCACTTCAACTTTCAGAATTCCCAGCCAACATGGATTCTCCAGCAAGTGTGAACTTCAACTTCCGGAATTCCCTAGCCAGTTGTTTTGGTCCGCCAGCGGCCTGTGCAGCTGGCAGCAGAGTCGGACAGCGAGGAGGCCAGGGAGGAACCTGGGCCAGGCCTGGAATCTGGAGAAGGCTCGGTACCAGAGGCAGGGATTCAGCCAGGGCCATTGGGGAGGTCTGTCCCGCCTCCAGAACCTCCAGAGGCTGACATGAGCGAGGAAGAAGAACAGGAGGAGCCTGTTCTCAATGCGCGCGTGCGCAGAGCTGTGAAAAGGCAAGAACTGTTCCAGAGGAGGAGGACTACTCGGGAGTAAGGCTTGGGGCTAATTGGCCCCTCCCATAGGCTATATAAGTGAAGCAAAGGAAAGGGTGAGTTGCAGGAAGCAACTCCGTTCATTTCCAGATCTTGTCTTTGCAATTCACGGCTCTGTTTTGTTCCTGTTTGAACTTGGCAAAGTTTCCTGCAACTGTTCCTTGGCAGCTTGCCAAAGAAGAGCAAGGTTCGTGTGTGTGTCATCTGCCTTTCCCTGAAAGACTTTTAATCGGACTTGTTTGATTTTGCTTGGACTTATGACAGTAATTAGCAGCCGTTACAAAGAAAAGTCTTGCTTTACTTTATTTGAACTTAGGACGACTGCTAATGAAAACAATTAGCAGCCGTTACACAATAAAAAGAGGTTTGTGAGACGCTGTTTGTGCCATGTTATTATCAGGAAGCCTAGGTCAGAACACCAGTATGGCTAGCTAGGGAATTCTGGGAGTTGAAATCCATACATCTTAAAAGTTGCTAAGATTGAAAAAAAAACCCAGTCTGGCATCTCTACCAATTAGTGTTTGCTGAACAAATATTATACATTAATAAAGCAAAACCATAAAACCTTTCCTCCTTCTCTGTTTATTCTTCCCTTTAAAGAAAAATAAACACAGCCAGCCATTTTAAAAGCAACCCATGATGGTTCTTCAGTTTATTTTACCACCAAATTATTATGACTGTAGCAATTATATTCAGGGCCCTTAAGTGCAAAGGTACAACAATTTTGTTCTCAAAGGCTAGGAAGAGAAACCGGGAAACCCAACCAGCTTCCTCCCTCCATGTCTGCTCTCTGATTGATTCCCCCACATCTTCCTGGCACACAATTTATCACTTTATCTCCTCCACTTCATCACAGCCACTCCTGGAAGCAAGGTCCAAATCCACCCATATGCAGATGGGTAACAGAGCAAACCGATGTAAGGACAGCTGAGCTCTGTAAACAGCAGCCCTGGAGGGCTCGGCTGAAAAGCATGGTGAAGTTGGCTGCCGATAATATAAGGCAGGGGTCTCCAGTCTTGGCAACTTTAAGATTTGTCGGTTGCCAAGCGGCTGAATTTTGATCACGTGACCATGGGGACCTTGCAACGCTCTTAAGTGTGAAAAACAGTCATAAGTCACTAAGTCAGTGCCATTGTGACTTCAAACAGTCACTAAATGAACTGTGGAGGACTACCTATATATAGCCTCCAGTCTGGTTTTAACTGGCCAGCAATCAACACCCAGATGGGCATAGATTAATACCAATATCAGCACTAGATGAACAATCAAGACATAACCAGTCAAGGAATCACGAACACAGACAAACAAGCTAACAGTAAACAACTGTTGTGGCCTGTCAGCCGCCGGCCCCTCCAGCAGCTGAATCACATGAGGAGGCGGCGTGGGAGTCAGGGTCAGCATCAAGGCAACCGAGAGGGAAGAGGGAATGGAACTGGCAGAGAGAGAGAGAGAGAGAGAGAGAGAGAGAGAGAGAGAGAGAGAGAGAGAGGGGCGGAGCCTGGGCCATCCATCAGCACTCAGGTGGAGAGTCAACAGCCCCCAGGTCTGGAGGTGGCTGATGAGGAAGAAGAGGAACAGCTGGGTCCAGTGCCTGACACGCGGATATACAGAAGGCAGAGGAGAGGAGAGCAGTGGAAATCTATGGGCCGGTCCTCGGGACGGAAGAGCCACCGCTGCTAGCGAAGCCCCACCCTAGCTCTGGGGATAAAAGGCAGGGGGCGGAGATGAATAGATGTGGCAGACAGCTATTCATCTCCCGGACGGACTTGTTAGCCAGCAGTGAGAGAGAAACTTTTTGTCGGGGTGCTGGTGCTCCGAATAAAGGAATCTTTGAGTTAACTTCAGAGGGTTTGTCGTGTTTAGGGAGCTGGGTCAGAACAACAGCAGCCTAACCAAGCAACCATGAAGAACAGTGTCACCAACACTGACAGGGCAAAGCACCGGTCTATAAACAGAGAACAAACCTCACTTTCTTTTAGCACTGATGATGTTACCTAGTTGGGTAATGAAACGTCTGCAAGAAAACAACCAAGCTCACAGAGCACCATGGACCCCACAGTTCAACCCTGAGCTACAATTATTATCTCCTACCCTTTCACTGACTCAACTGATCTGCTTCTGCTAATCCAGGAACCCCCCACCCCCAAATCCTCTCGCTCGGGAATTTAATGCGTGTTAACTTATTTCACCCCACCAGGGCAGAGTTGGATGCTTCACACACACACACCCTTTCTTCCTGTGTTTTCTGCCTGACCTTTCAAAGATCCTGATCTGATATAGACGGGGCGGATTAAACTAATCATAAAATGATGAAGGGAATGCCGCAACGCTCATTGATTCGCCTGAAATTAACTATAGTACAATAAGTCTTCCTAATGGCGTTCTGTGTTGCATTCCCAAGTGGATTCCGCTTTCCTCATTTTTTTCGCCCTCCTGCTTTCTGTCACACCGAAGATCCCCCCCCCCCCCACACACACACTTCCCCTTCAATGATAAAGATACCGCATTCGTTCCTAAGTTTCCTTTCAGGGTATCTATGACCAGGGCTAAAAGCTACTGGAGATGACAGAATACTGAATAATAAGTGTTGGAAGGGTCCTTGGAGGTCTTCTAATCCAGGGGTTTCCAACCTTGGCAACTTTAAGACTTGTGGACTTCAACTCCCAGAATTCCTCAGCCAGCTTTGCTGGCTGAGGAATTCTGGGAGTTGAAGTCCACAAGTCTTAAAGTTGCCAAGGTTGGAGACCCCTGTATCTAGTCCAACCCCCTGCTGAAGCAGGATATCGTATATCAGGTGGGGAACCATGGCCCTTTCATGACTTGTGGACTTCAACTCCCAGAATTCCTGACTCCAGTTGCCTCTTGAAAAAGCACCTTTGGGACAACCATGACCTTGATGATTGAGAATCTCCATAGAATCTCTGGAATAGAACAGAATAACAGAGTTGGAAGGGATCTTGGAGGTCTTCTAGTCCAACCCCCTGCTCAGGCAGGAAACACTATACCATTTCAGACAAAGGATTGTCCATTCTCTTTTTAAAAACCTGCATTGTTGGAGCACCCACAACTTCTGGAGTCAAGCTGTTCCACTGGTTAATTGTCCTCACTGTCATGAAGTTTCTCCTTAATTCCAGGTTGGTTCTCTCCTTGATTAGTTTCCATCCATTGCTTCTTGTCCTGCCTTCAGGTGCTTTGGAGAACAGGTTGACCCTTTCTTCTTCGTGGCAGACCCTCCTTTAGGGCTTCATGGCTTGCCTTGGATAAGCTTGTATGGTGTTTCCACAGTTGAGCTTAGTTTCTCATCTCCTATGAGATCCCATGTTTGTTCAAAACCTTGACAGAAGATGAAGAAGGCAAGCTGGTTCTTATATATGACATGCTTTTGACAGAACCTCCAGAATACAGAATAAGCTCAGTGTAGGGTATCTATAACCATGGCTGAAAGCTACTGGAGATGACAGAATAATAAATTTGGAAAGGACCTTGGAGGTCTTCTAGTCCAACCCCCTTTTCAAGCAGGAGACCTGTCACGTAGTGAATATTGTCAGTTGTATGTCTATGCAGGGTGATGCACCCCTGTCCTAATATTATGGTACATTCCAATACAGGCAGAACACGTGATATGAGTTGTACGCATGTGTGCATTCCTAAACCACCATTACTCTCTTTGACTTGGCTCTTGACCGGGACGGTCGCATTTTCTTAGCAAAAATGTAATTATTCAGAATTTATTGTTTTTGTACCGAAATAAATATTTTCTATTAGACTTTTAATCTCGGCTTTATTTCTAACTGTCTGAATTCCAAGAAAAGATCTAAATCGCTTCCATGAGATTTATTCTCACCCTTAACAAGACCCTATACAATTCCAGACAATCTCTTCTTAAGAGTAAAGTAGAGCAGAGTAGAGGAATGGAATGGAATGGAATGGAATGGAATGGAATGGAATGGAATGGAATGGAATGGAATGGAATGGAATGGAATAGAATAGAATAGAATAGAATAGAATAGAATAGAATAGAAAAAATGGAATGGAATAGAATAGAATAGAATAGAAATAGAAATAGAAATAGAATAAAATTCTTTATTGGCCAAGTGTGATTGGACACACTTTGGTGCATAAGTTCTCATTGTACATAAAAGCTATAAGTGATAAATCATGATCATAGTCATCATAAAAATAGAATCAACATAAATCATACTAGGATTTCAACGAAAACAATACAAATCATAAAGATACAAGAACAAAGTTATAGTCATAAGTTGAAAAGGAGATAGGTAATAGGAAAGATGAGAAGAATATTAATAGAGTCTTACTAAATAGTTTGACAGTGTTGTGGGAATTAGTTGTTTAAAAGCCTCCAGTGTTGGAGCACCCACAACTTCTGGAGGCAAGTCGTTGATTAATTTATTAATTGTTCAGGAAATTTCTCCTTAGTTCTAGGTTGGTTCTAGGGACTCGGGAATTCTGGGAGTTGAATTCCAAAAGTCTTAACGTTGCCAAGGTTGGAGAACCTTGAAGTCTTGTATCTTACTGAGCTATTTGCAAAATGTCTGCTTTATTTATTTATTTATTTATTTATTAGTTGCATTTGTATGCCGCCCACTCCACAGAGACTCTGGGCGGCTCACAACAATAAAGACTTTGTCTTGTCTCTGCAATCAAATAGACCACGTCGTTTTAGTTGTTATTTTTGAGAGGTAAGAAATCTGCTGAGGAAATCCAGGCTGAGTTTCACAAACCCTGGCTTAGAATATAATCAAGAACAATAGACTCATAATATTCAGGTAGTCCTCAACTTACGACCATAATGGAGCCTGCGCCCATCACAGCTGCAAAGCAGGTCACCCCTATGACCGACCCAATTTTGTGAACTTTTTTTGTGGCAGTCGTTAAGTGAACACCGTGGTTGTTAAATGAATCCATTATTTGCTATGATCTGGTTTATATGCGGGGAGGGGGCGCCGTCCGATCTTCGGAACCAGGTTGTAAGTATATGACAGTCAGATCCAAATCCCCCTAATTTAGCAACATCAGAGGGTAACAATACAGATTAAGATTCAAGAAGTGGAATACAAGCTAGTTGTTTTTTCTAAAACAAGAAGTTATAACTCAGAATACCGTATTTTTCGGAGTATAAGACGCACCGGAGTATAAGACGCACCTTAGTTTTGGGGGAGGAAAATAGGGGAAAACAATCTGCCTACCAGGTATTCATCTGGCTAGCATCCTTAGTCTGGTCAGCTTCAGCACATTATTTGATCCCCTGGTTAGGACTTAAAAAAACCTTCTTCTGAGAGAGTAACAATGAAAGAGCCTGCAAGCCGGTAAGAGCTGGGAAGATCGTTAGCACCTGGTTAGGGCTAGAAAAAAACTTATTCGGAGCAAGTAGAGCAATGAAAAAAAACCCTGCAAAGACTTAGGGCTGGAAAATAGCAATAGCAATAGCACTTTACTTATATACCGCTTCATAGTGCTTTACAGCACTCTCTAAGCGGTTTACAGAGTTCAGCATATTGCCCCCAACAATCTGGGTCCTCATTTTACCCACCTCGGAAGGATGGAAGGCTGAGTCAACCTTGAGCCTGGTGAGATTTGAACAGCTGAACTAGCAATCAGCTGAAGGTCGCAATGCTGCTTTTAACCACTGCGCTATCTCAAACATTCTTCGGAGAGAGTAACAATGAAAAAGCCTGCAAGGTAAGAGCTGGGAAGATCGTTAGCACCTCGTTAGGGCTGGGAAAAAAAGCTTTGAAAAAGCTACATTCAGAGTATAAGACGCACCCAAATTTTCAGCCACTTTTAGGGAGGAAAAAGGTGCGTCTTATACTCCAAAAAATACGGTAATTCTCTCTAGGTGTAGAACAATAGAGAAAAATCAGGAGAAGAGTTTTTGGAAAGCATGACTCCCAGCTTCAGGAGTCGTGATGCAAACCTAGGAAAGATCATCATGATTCTTATCTGCACATTCAAAACCCTCCCAGCGTTGTCTTGATATGCTCTTTCTCAATGTCATTTCCCTTTTTCTTGCTTTTAGCTCCTTCGGGAACTTATTGAACGCAAAACCACTTCCTTGGATCCGAACGACCAAGTGGCAATGGGCAGGTAAGGTCGTAGGCCTTGAACAAGAGATAGAGGCTCTTTCAACTGATAGCTCGCGTTCAGATCCTTTTTTTTTTCCTAATAATTTTTATTTATTTCAAAGATAAGTTGTTTTAAAAAAACACTACAGAAACAAAAATACAAAGATTACAAACGACAAAAATAATAATAATAATAAATGTGCACAACATAACATCAAACCAATGTTAAACATACGTTGTCCACCCTGGTTGAATGTTGACAAATATGTCTCAAATCTAGTAAATTCCTCCTCTCCTTCAGATCTTTTTTGTGTGGAGACTCTGCTTTTAAAAGCAGTGTGGTCTAGTGGTTGGGGCACTAGGGTAGAAATCAGTAAACTGAGCTCTAATCCCGCCTTAGGGATGAAAGCCAGCTGGGTCATTTTGGGCCAATCGCCAGGAGGCAGTAGGTTCTAGTCCCACCTTAGACATGAATGCCAGTTGGGTGACTTTGGGCCAATCACCAGAAGGCAGTAGGTTCTAGTCCCTCCTTAGACATGAATGCCAGTTGGGTGACTTTGGGCCAATCACCAGAAGGCAGTAAGTTCTAGTCCCTCCTTAGACATGAATGCCAGTTGGGTGACTTTGGGCCAATGACCAGGAGCCAGTAAGTTCTAGTCCCACCTTAGTCATGAATGCCAGTTGGGTGACTTTGGGCCAATCACCAGAAGGCAGTAAGTTCTAGTCCCTCCTTAGACATGAATGCCAGTTGGGTGACTTTGGGCCAATCACCAGGAGGCAGTAAGTTCTAGTCCCACCTTAGTCATGAATGCCAATTGGCTGACTTTGGGCCAATCACCAGGAGCCTGTGATATTAGTCCCAACATAGGCACAGAAGCTGACTGGATGACTCTGGGTCAATCACCAGGAGGCTCTGAGTTCCAGTCCCGCCTTGGGAATGAAAGCCAGTTGGGTGACTTTGGGCCAGTCACTCTCTTTCAGCCCAACTTACCGCACAGGGTTGTTGTTGTAGGGAAAACAGAAGTAGGAAGGAACATTGGGTATGTTCACTGCCTTGAGTTATTCATAAAAATATTAAAGGCAGGGTAAAAAAAACCTAAAATAAATAAGAATAATGCTCTCTCCCACCCCCACCTCACTGAAACATACTTGGTTCTTGGTAATTTGCTTGTCTTTATATTTTATGTTGTTGCTATTTATTATACTAACTTGCCTTCAATATTAATTATGAGCCCCCGTCAGAACCGATGTGGGAAGGAGACACATGAATGAAGAGAAGAGAAACAAATCCAGGACCAGGGAGCCTCTTTTAAAATTGGTGGCAGCAGATGGTAGACTAGAAGCAGGGGTCTCCAACCTTGGCAACTTTAAGCCTGGCGGACTTCAACTCCCAGAATTCCCCAGCCAGCTGGCTGGGGAATTCTGGGAGTTGAAGTCCGCCAGGCTTAAAGTTGCCAAGGTTGGAGACCCCTGGACTAGAGTTCACAATTTGGAAGAGAAAACTTTTCCTCTTTCCGGCGCAAGTAAAAAGGTGCAGAATTCGAGACGGTGTTTGATTGGAGCCAAAGAAGCTTGTTGGGGCCGATTCAGACCGTGTATCCCTACAGCTGGTTACCCATAGCACAAATGTTATCAGCTCAAGGGCCCTATCGCTTCCAAACAGACCCTGCAGTGTATTGAGAACAAAGGGTACAAATCAGGCAATCCATCTTTCAGCTTAAGGCAGGGAGTTTATATCCTTAAAAAAACAGACGTAGTACGTCTGCACGGATTGATTCATGAAGTGGATCTATTCCTACTCAAATCAGGGAAATTGCACTTAGATAGAAAAAGACTTTATATTCAGCCAGACATCCTGCCAACACATTGAGCTTCTGAGTTGCTACGGTACGGAGAAGGCTTGGTACACAAAATTATCACATTTTGAATATACATATTTATTCATGTACACGCAAGGATCAGACAATGTAAAGGTAAAGGGTCCCCTCGCACATATGTGCTAGTCGTTCCCGACTCTAGGGGGCGGTGCTCATCTCTGTTTCTAAGCCGAAGAGCCAGCACTGTCCGAAAACGTCTCCGTGGTCATGTGGCCGGCATGACTAAGCACCAAAGGTGCACGGAACGCTGTTACCTTCCCACTAAGGTGGTCTCTATTTTTCTACTTGCATTTTTACGTGCTTTCGAACTGCTAGGTTGGCAGAAGCTGGGGCAAGTAACGTGAGCTCAATCACACAGCACTAGGGATTCGAACCGCCGACCTTTCTGATCAACAAGCTCAGCGTCTTAGCCACTGAGCCACCGTGTCCCCTTTAGACAGTCAATTAAAAACCACAAAAAATAAGGAAAAGATATAAATATAAGTAGTCCTCAGTTAACAATAGCAACCATGACCGGAATTTCTGTGGTTAAATGACGTGGTTGAAAGCACAGTTTAGCAACGGCACTTCCAGTTGCAGTCATTAAATGAATCCCGCAATGCGATTTAAGTGCAATGTCACATGATCATCGTTTGTGACCTCCTGCGGGCTTCCCCGTTGACTGCTTGTCAAAAGCTGGCAATGAAGTCCATGAGGCTTCCACATGTCCATGAGGGCACTGCAAGATTGTGATTGTGAACTGGGCACCAAATTGCCAGTGGCAATGATGTGACCACAGGGACACTGCAACAACCAGAATGTCAAGGATTGGTCCTAAAAACCACTTGTTCAGCATTTATAAGTTAAAATGATCCCCGAGTTAGTATTTGTTAAGCGAGGACTACCGGTAGTCATAATCCACTTACGGTAGTTAAATGCATAATCACAAAATGTAAATTGGAAAGCAAGATTCATATTAGTTTGATGACATCAATACCTCCTGCATTTACATTGCAACAAGGCAAGTATTTCACTATACTCCTTGTGTCTTATGGGCATGTCTTAAAAAAAGGTTTAGTGTAAAACTTATCTGTTCTTCCTGGAAATTTCTGAAGACTAGGTGCTATGTAAAGTTCATGAGCATCTCATTTGAATAGAATAGAATAACACAGTTGAAAGGGACCTTGGAGGTCTTCTAGTCCAACCCGCTGCTTAGGCAGGAAACCCTGCACCACTTCAGACAAATGGTTGTCCAACATCTTCTTTAAAACTTCCAGTGTTGGAGCATTCACAACTTCTGGAGGCAAGCTGTTCCACTGATTAATTGTTCTGACTGTCAGGAAATTTCTCCTTAGTTCTAAGTTGCTTCTCTCCTTGATTAGTTTCCACCCAATGCTTCTTGTCCTGCCCTCAGGTGCTTTGGAGAATAGCTTCGCTCCCTCTTCTTTATGGCAGCCCCTGAGATATTGGAACACTACTATCATGTCTCCCCTAGTCCTTCTCTTCATTAAACTAGACATACCCAGTTCCTGCAACCGTTCTTCATATGTTTTAGTCTCCAGTCCCCTAATCATCTTTGTTGCTCTTCTCTGCACTCTTTCTAGAGTCTCAACAACCTTTTTGCATTGTGGCGACCAAAACTGAATGCAGTATTCCAAGTGTGGCCTTACCAAGGCATTATAAAGTGGTATTAACACTTCACGTGATCTTTTGGCAGCTGCTGCACACTGCTGGCTCATATTTAAATGGTTGTCCACTAGGACTCCAAGATCCCTCTCACAGTTACTAATATTGAGCAAGGGACCACATATACTGTACCTGTGCATTTTGTTTTCCTTGCCTAAATGTAGAACCTTACTTTTACTCTGTAAAAGTAAATCTCTGTAAAAATTGCAATCAAAATCACAATTTAAAACAAAAGTTTTAATCTTTGCAGAATCCCATGGGCAAAAATGCTTAAAATACAATTTTACATGCAGTCTTCGTCTTACAACCACAAATGAGCACAAAATTTCCATCGCTAAGCAAAGTGAGTTTTCCCCCATTTTACAATCTTTTTGCCACAGTTGTCAAGCAAATCAGCTGCAGCTGTTAAGAGAATCATGTGGTCATTAAGCAAATCTGGTTTCCCCATTGACTTTGTTGGTCAGAAACTGGCTGGGAAGGTTACAAATGGTGATCACACGATCCCGGGACACTGCAACTGTTTAAGTACATGCCAGTTGCCAAGCGTCTTGATTTTGATCACGTGACCATGGGGATGCTGCAACGGTCGTAAGTGTGAAAAATGATCCTAAGTCACTTTTTTCAGTGCTGTTGTAATTTCGGTCACTGAATGAATGGCTGTAAGTTGAAGACTACTTGTATTATGTTTGCCAACTTAAAGGGCTGCGGGTAAAATGTTACAGCTGGCATTTTTTTTTTTCTTAAAGTAGAATTTAGAATAACAGAGTTGGACGGGACCTTGGAGGTCTTCTAGTCCAACCCCCTGCTTAGGCAGGAAACCCTGTACGAGGGGTGTCAAACTCAATTTCATGGAGGGCCACATCAGGGCTGTGGTTGACCTCAGGGGACCAGGCAGGCATGGCCAACTGAGTGGGGGTGGCCAAATGGGTGGGGGTGGCCAACTGAGTGGGGGTGGCCAGCTTGATGCCACTCACTGGGCGTGGCCAACTGGGTGGGCATGGCCAGCTTGACCCCACTCGCCAAACTGCTGGCATGTTTCTTATTCGCATTGGGTAGACCGGGCTGAAGCCACGCAGGCCGGCCCCTTACATTTTCTAGGACAGCCCCATGGGCCAGATCCGACCACATCGCGGGCTGGATGCAGCTGTGGGCCTTGTGTTTGACACCCCTGCTCTATACCGTTTCAGACAAATGGTTATCCAATCTCTTCTTAAAAACCTCCAGGGTTTTTTTAAAAACTAGGGCAGGTTCACTCACATCTCTTAGAGTTTGACCCAGGGGTGTCAAACTCGATTTCATTGAGGGCCGCATCAGGGTTGTGTTTGACCTCAGGGGGCCAGGGTGGGCGTGGCCAGGGTGGGCGTGGCCAGCTTACCATCACTCGTGTCAGGGGCGCCTGTGGCGGCCCGAGCGTTCTGCCAGAGAAAACGGAGCTCGGGAGGGGCGCGTGCATTTTTGCTGGCAGAGGCATCGTGGGCCAGTCCTTCGCTGTTTCCAGGGTGGCCCCGTGGGCCAGATCTAAGCACCCCGCGGGCCGGATCCGGGCCTCAAGTTTTACATCCCTGGTTTGACCATTTACAAGTATTTCTGGAGCTGAGTGTCCTGATCAATGATTAAAGCAACATTTTGAACATGGTGTTTATAAATTGTTCAGAACTCAGTTTTTCAGCCATCTTGCAAATCTCTCTTTTTTGTGTGTGTTCCGGTGCATCACTTTGACATTTGGGTCAAGGAGAAAAATAGGACAGATGTTTTTAAAAGTTTCTTTTTTACCTTCAGTTTTGCGCCCAAGAGTAAAACCGCGAAGAAAGAGGAATTGTAATTACAAACATTTTTATTTTAAGACCCCAAATGGCACTGCTTTCATCTGATTTACTTGTTGGGGAGCCCCGGATCAGGGAGGCAAATCTCAAAATCCAATTACCGCAATCTTAATATAATCTTAATTGCTGTAATCTATTTTATTGTAAAGTCAGATAAATGTGCAGTGTAATAACTGCTTAAGTGCAGGGGTGTTTTTGGTCGCCGTCCCATTAAATTATAGCCGAGTGAAGTTACCCGAGCTATTCCAGCCAAACCACCAAATATATTTGACGCCTAGCACCCGCAGCTCAGGCAATATTTTAAGAAGAGTGAAATCATTTTTTCCAGCACACCTGGGCTTTTTCTAATGCATCCAGTAGGGTTTTTTTTTCAGCAGTGGGTTGCTGTTTCAGCCCTTTAAATCTCTTTTTTTTATTTCATTTTGGGTTTCCTTTAACACATTTCCTATGCATTTAATAACCTAGGCTGTTATTAAATAAATATCCTTAATTAAACAAGAGTTTTTTAAAAAGGTGTATGTATATTGTGGGGGTTTTTTTTCCGTCTTCCTCTTAGAATTGGGAATATAGAGAATTTGCCCCACAGCACTGCATTTGTTTTTTCATTTCTAATTTCTAAAATAACTTTAGTCCTCAATTTACAACTGTTTGTTTAGTGATGGAAGTTACAATGGCCGTGAAAAAAATGACCTATGGCAATTTTTCCATATTAACAACCGTTACAGTATCCCTGTGGTCACGTAGTCAAAATTCAGATGCTTGGCAACTGATTCTGTTAAGATAAGAATTACTCTCATCAGAGGCGAAATGAATCTTTTCCTGAAACTCTGACATTATCAAAATAAACCGCAGTGTAAATGCTAAGGTATAAAATATTTATTTCGGTACAAAAATAATAAATCACATCCTGGCTATAAAAGAGGTGTTGCTTCGTACAGAAGCAGAAGACAAAAGGAAAGATCAAAAGAAAGGAATGTACACATGCGTACTAGGAACATATTAATCACGTGCTCAGGAATAAACCACTATATTTGATAGGGATGCATCTCCCTGCATATACATGTAACAGGCAACATAAAATCACTGCCTGACAGATTCATATTTATTATTATTTTTTAATATTTTTTAATTATTTTATAGTATAAAATGCAAAAATACAAAAACAAATAGGAGGGAAAATAGGGGAGGGAAAAGTGCAGAAAAGAAGGGAAAAAGAAAGAAAAGGTGTTGGCTTCCGACACCCTTTGGTGCAGTAAAATAAGATAGTAATATCAAACCTCAACTTTTTACTTTTACATAGTTTACTTTTACATAAATTAGCCATTTCTATATCAATAAATCTATCTAATCTGTAAAGCCCAAAATCAAAGTTTCATTTTTTCCCCCTCCTCAAGCACAAAGTCCAGAAGCGGTTTCCAAGTAGCACTTAGCAATAGCACTTATATACTGCTTCATAGTGCTTTTACAGCCCTCTCTAAGCGGTTTACAGAGTCAACATATTGCCCCCAACAATCTGGGTCCTCGGAAGGATGGAAGGCTGAGTCAACCTTGAGCCGGTGAGATCTGAACTCCCAAACTGCAGCTAGCAGTCAGCTGAAGTAACCTGCAGTACTGCACTCTAACCACTGCACCACCTCGGCTCTGTAGAAACAAAAGTATTTATTTATCAAAGTTTCATTTTTCCCCCCTCCTCAAGCACAAAGTCCAGAAGCGGTTTCCAAGTAGAAACAAAAGTATTTATACTTTTTTCTTTGATCAAAACAGTCAATTTAGCCATTTCTGCAAACTCCACCAACTTTTGCAGACATTCGTCCATTGTGGGAATCGAAGTGTCCTTCCATTTTTGTGCGTAAATTAACCTTGCTATCGTCAACATATATAATATCAAAGTTCCAAATTTTTTTCTCCCCAAGACTTTTTCCATTAAACCCAAAAGTAAAGTTTCTGGTTTTATCTTAATATTCACTTTAAGACTCTCCTGTATTAAGAGTATGAATCCTACTCCAATATTTCTTTGCTTTATCACATGTCCAGCCACCTGACTCATATTTATGACGGTTCCAATCTTCCAGGGCATGTGATCCCCTTTTGCAACCTCCTGACAAAGTCAGTGGGGAAGTCAGATTCACTTAACAACTGTGTTCTTATCTTAACAACCGCCGTGATTCATTTAACAACTGGCAAGAAAACTCACTTAACAATTTTCTTATGTAGCATCAGAAATCTCGGGATCAATTGTGGCCATAAGTCGAGGACTGCCTGTAATTGTGGGCATAAGGGCAAGCCACCTGAGGCTGTTGCTGCAGGTGCTGAGTTCCAACAGCCCTAATCTTGAACCCACAATGTCACAGTCCTGAGAAGGGAACACAGATAGTCCTCAACTTGCGACCATAATGGAGCCTGCCCATTATGGTCGCAAGTCATAACGGTTGCAAAGTGAGTCACCCATGTGTCTGACCCAATCTTACCATCTTTTTTGCGGCGTGTTCAATGAATGCCACTGTCCTAAAGTGAAACCATTGTTCCGTATCAGCCATTTCACCGAAAACCAGAAATAAATGTCAGTTTTTAACAAAACCATCATAAAATATAGTCATGTGACCATGGGCCGCTGAAAATGGCCATAAACGCAAGTCCGTTGCCAAGCAACCCACATGCAGTCACATGACCATGGGGGGGGAAGTGACTGTCAGAACTTTGGAACTGGATTGTTAAGTATGCCCAAAGTAGATCCGTCATAAATTTGAAGCGGTCATAAATGAAGGACTACCTGTACCATGAAGGCACCTCAGAAGATGGAGGCAGCAGCTGATGGGTTTGTTGGTTTCTTTTTTGGGATTGCAATTTGTTGATTCCATCACTTTTGAGAAGAAGCCCTTTCCATACTGTGCAACCCAAATGCCACCCTGTCATTCTGTTTCCATAGACAATGGCTGGCTATCCAGAAATTGAGGAGTAAAATTCGGAAGAAAGTGGACACCAAGGCCAGTAAAGGAAGGAAGATCCGGTGAGTAGAAAGAGGCACACCGTTTTCTGTTCTCTTAACTTCCGGATTCTGCCACCCCCTTTTATGAAAAAGCTAAAAATCATTCTGTGACAAACAATTCTGTTCAGTTCTATAAGAATTGGTTTTCTGGAAGTGTTAAAATAGATCAGAGGTCTCCAATGTTGACAACTTTAAGACTTGTGGACTTCAACTCCCAGAATTCTTCAGCCAGCCATGCTGATTGGGGAATTCTGGAAGTTGCAGTCCACGAGTTGCCAAATTTAAAGACCCCTTGAAATAAATGATGAAATATTTCAAACTGCATTGTTTTTGTGTTGGGGTTCCTCATGTTTGGAGAGATTAACACCAAGATCAGGTTTTCTGTAGACATTTTACCTCGTATTTCAGCAAATCGACCTCAGCACAACCATCCACATTATTAATCTTTGTGGGATGCATCATTCCAAACCACCAGTCAAAAACTTTCCAAAAAACATCCACCCACCCCCCACCCCCCAAACAACCTCACAGAATTCAAGTGCCACAAGGCAGCCTCCATTTCTGGACTCTCTACTGATCTGATTGAGCCTGGAGAACCACAATAATATGTATAAGGAACCTTTCGTTACCCAACTAGGTAGCACCACCGGTGTTAAAAGGGATTCAGGTTTGCAAATTGAAGCTGTTGTAGGTAAGTAGGTAGGTAACTGATGATGTTACCTAGTTGGGTCTTGAAATGTCTGAAATGTCCACCGTGCCCTCAAGACGTACTATTTTTATCAAGCCGGGCTGGCGTGAAAAAGTTTTTCGCGTTTTTAAGATTTTACCAGATTTTAATTGTATCAGGGCCACATCTAATATTTTCTTTTAAATGTATACATATTTTAATGTATACATATTTTAATGTTTATATTGTGTTTTTACTTGGCTGTTCACCGCCCTGAGTCCCCTAGAGAAGGGCGGTATATAAATGTAATTATAAATAAATAAATAAATAAATAAATAAATAAATAAATAAATAAATAAATAAATAAATAAATAAATAAATAAATAAATAAAAAGAAAACAACCAAGCTGAGAGAGCATTGAGGATTCCAGAGTTCTTTTGCTCTTCTTCCTCCTCCTCCTCCTCCTCCTTCTCCACCACCACCTACTCCTACTCCTATTCCTCCTCCTCCTTTCCATAAATCCCACTCCCTTCTAGACTTGATGATGTTACCTAGTTGGGTCATGAAACATCTGCAAGAAGATTATAGAACAAAAAGTAGAACTAAAACCGGAATTGTTTTTGTTAGGGATTATAAAAGGAAAGATAAATAAAAATAATCAATATCTTATACGGCATATAACGACAGCAGCTAGAATTATTTACGCCCAACATTGGAAATCAGAAACAGCCCCTTCAAGCACAATGGTAATTAAAAAGATATTAGAATGTGCTGAAATGAATAAATTAACTATGGAAATACACGACAGAGAGAAAACGGAATTTTATAAACTATGGAACAAATGGTATAATTGGCTGGAACATAAAAGTAAAATTAATAGATAATGGTATGACAAATAAATCAAAACAGGTATGGATATTTGTATTTATGTATATAGACACATGAAAACAAGGTGATAGGTGGATATAGTTAGACGAGATGTTAGATATTAAGAAGAAATTATATGTAGGACTTAGAAAATATACGAATAAATATAAGTTAAAGAGTAAGAGATATAAAAACATAGTATGTACACCAATACATTGCGCTATAAAATGAATTTTTTATGGTATATAGTGTTACGTTATATTATGGTCCAACACTGGAAGTTTTTAAGAAGATGTTGGATAACCATTTTTCTGAAGTGGTGTAGGGTTTCCTGCCTAAGCAGGGGGTTGGACTAGAAGACCTCCAAGGTCTCTTCCAACTCTGTTATTCTATTCTATTCTATTCCATTCCATTCTATTCTATGTTTATGTTGTGTTGTGTTATGTTATGTTATGTTGTTTTTGAATATGTGGTTTGTACGAGGATGAGTCAAAACGTAATGCCATTTTCTTTAGGACAGGTATAATTACCAACACAGGAACATAAAGCATACATCAAAATGAAGCTGGTCCTCTGTGGATCACATCCCTACTTCTCAATAGCAATGTTCCACCTTCAAATGAGAGCATATATCCCTGCCTCGTAAAATTCTGTTGACTGTTCTTTGAGCCACTTCTTCACTGCAGTTTTCACTTCCTCGTCACTGGAATAATAATCCTCCATACTCACCAGATTTAGCGCCTTCAGACACTCATCTCTTCAGCCCTATGAAAGAGGGTTTGAGAGGCAAACATTATTCCAGTGACGAGGAAGTGAAAACTGCAGTGAAGAAGTGGCTCAAAGAACAGTCAACATAATTTTACGAGGCAGGGTTACATGCTCTCATTCGAAGGTGGAACATTGCTATTGAGAGAAACAGTGACTATGTTGAATAGTAGGGATGTGATCCACAGAGGACCAGCTTCATTTTGATGTATGCTTCATGTTCCTGTGTTGGTAATTATACCTGTCCTAAAGAAAATGGCATGACGTTTTGACTCGCTCTCGCATTTAATGTTATTTTTAAAACTGTTTAATAAAAACTTTTTTTTTTAAAAAAAGAAACATCTGCAAGAAAGCAACCAAGCTGAGAGAGTACCAAGGATCCCAGAGTCATTTTCCTCCTCCACCTCCTGCTCCTTCTTTCCACAAACCCCACTCCCTTCTAGCCCTGATGATGTTACCTAGTTGGGTCATGAAACATCTGCAAGAAAACAGCCAAACTGAGAGAGCACCAAGCATCCCAGAGTCCTCTACCACCACCACCTCCTCCTCCTCCTCCTCCTCCTCCTCCTCCTCCTCCTCCTCCTCCTCCTCCTCCTCCTCCTCCTCCTCCTCCTCCTCCTCCTCCTCGCATTCCCTTCTAGCCCTGATGATGTTACCTAGTTGGGTCATGAAACATCTGCAAGAAAACAGCCAAACTGAGAGAGCACCAGGCATCCCAGAGTCCTCGTCCTCCACCTCCCCTCCTCCTCGTCCTCCTCCTCCTCCTCCTCCTCCTCCTCCTCCTCCTCCTCCTCCTCCTCCTCCTCCTCCTCCTCCTCCTCCTCCTCCTCCTCGCATTCCCTTCTAGCCATGATGATGTTAGCTAGTTGGCTCATGAACCCTCTGCAAGAAAAACAGCCGCGCTCAGAAATCACCCAGGACCCCACAGTTCAACTCAGAGCCCCAAACGCTCTCTTCCACAGAGCCCCTATCTTAAAGCCCCTTTTTTTCCTGGGATGGGCAAAGCTTTTCTATCGGAAGATCTTCCTTAACGCCTTCTTTTTTTTCCTTTCCTTCCTCTCATTCCCCCTCCCCCCCTTCCCACCGGCCTTCCAGGTATCATGTCCACAGCAAGATGCTGAGCTTCATGGCACCCATTGACCACTGCACAATGAATGATGATGCCAGGTTAGTAAGCAGTTAATTACGCTTCTGCGAGGGCTTTGTGACAGCCTGATATTGACCTGTTCTTCAGCCTGTCACCGTCTCAGGTTCTTTTGTATCAGCGAGCCATTTGTCACAGGCCAGGCCGCCCCTTTATCCAGGCTGAGCCAGCCGCTTGCGCTTCCCACACTCCCGCATCCCCCGGCCAAATTGCACACGGCGCTTTTTCCACAGTTCAGCCCAGCCTGTGCCCTTGATATTTGCCGCTTCAGTGCTTCAGGGAGAGCTGAGTTTGTCTGCGCCTGTGCTTTTAATTTCCCCCTTTTTTTCCCCCAGCTTGTGGTGGTGGTGGGGATTTGCAGTGTTATAGCGCCTTTTGTGACATCTTAAAAGAAGAGATTTACAAGGATGTAAGCACGGGCCCCCAAAACGCATGCATCCAATTATTTCCATTTGAAGTTGCCACCAAATTCTTCCTTCCTTTCTTTTGCTGGAACAGATGTTACCTGTGGTGATCCCTCTGGAATTAGATTATTTGGGGGGGGGTTCTTTTTTTTTTTTTTTTTTTTTGGTACAGGATATTGTTGCAAGTTCAAGATAAACATATGCGACTCTTGTGGGTTTAGTCCGTTTAATCAAAGGCATAAAATGGATTCTAGTCCGTGAAAGCTCAAGGCATGGTGAATTATTAGGTTTTAAGGTGTCATAAGACACTTTGCGAAAGATCAGACAATAATTTCTTGGTTTAAGAGCTCTCCCTCTCCCTCCCTCCCACTCCTCCACCTCTGTCCTCTTTCTCTCACTCTCTTCTCTCTCTCCCTCCCTTCCTCTCTCTCCCTCTCTCTCCTCCCCCTCTCTCTGCTCTCTTCTCTCGCTCCCTCCCACTCCTCCACCTCTTTCACTCCCTCACTCCCTTCTTCTCTCTCTCCCTCCCGTTCCCTCCTCTCTCTCCTCCTCCCTCTCCTTCCCCTCTCTCTCCTCCCCCTCTCTTCTCTCTCTCTCCCTCCCTTCCTCTGTCTCCCTCTCTCTCCTCCCCCTCTCTCTGCTCTCTCTCTCCTCTCCCTCCCTCCCACTCCTCCCCCTCTCTGTACTCTTTCTCTCACTCTCACTCCCTTCTCTCTCTCCCTCCCTTTCCCTCTTCTCTCTCCCTCCCCCTCCCCTCTCTCTCCTCCCCTTCTCTCTCTCTCCCTCCCTTCCTCTGTCTCCCTCTCTCTCCTCCCCTCCTCTCTGCTCTCCCTCTCCTCTCCCTCCCACTCCTCCACCTCTCTGTCCTCTTTCTCTCACTCCCTTCTTCTCTCTCTCTCCCTCCTCTCTCTCCTCCCACTCTCTTCTCTCTCTCCCTCCTTTTCCCTCTTCTCTCTCCCTCTCCCTCCCCTCTCTCTCCTCCCCCTCTCTTCTCTCTCTCTCCCTCCCTTCCTCTGTCTCCCTCTCTCTCCTCCCCCTCTCTCTGCTCTCTCTCTCCTCTCCTCTCCCTCCCTCCCACTCCTCCCCCTCTCTGTACTCTTTCTCTCACTCTCTCACTCCCTTCTTCTCTCTCTCCCTCCCTTTCCCTCTTCTCTCTCCCTCCCCCTCCCCTCTCTCTCCTCCCCTTCTCTCTCTCTCTCCCTCCCTTCCTCTGTCTCCCTCTCTCTCCTCCCCCCTCTCTGCTCTCCCTCTCCTCTCCCTCCCTCCCACTCCTCCACCTCTCTGTCCTCTTTCTCTCCTTCCCTTCTTCTCTCCCCTCTCTCCTCCCCCTCTCTTCTCTCTCTCTCCCTCCCTTCCTCTCTCTCCCTCTCTCTCCTCCCCCTCTCTCTGCTCTCTCTCTCCTCTCCCTCCCTCCCACTCCTCCCCCTCTCTGTACTCTTTCTCTCACTCTCTCACTCCCTTCTTCTCTCTCTCCCTCCCTTTCCCTCTTCTCTCTCCCTCCCCCTCCCCTCTCTCTCCTCCCCTTCTCTCTCTCTCTCTCCCTCCCTTCCTCTGTCTCCCTCTCTCTCCTCCCCCCTCTCTGCTCTCCCTCTCCTCTCCCTCCCTCCCACTCCTCCCCCTCTCTGTACTCTTTCTCTCACTCTCTCACTCCCTTCTTCTCTCTCTCCCTCCCTTTCCCTCTTCTCTCTCCCTCCCCCTCCCCTCTCTCTCTCTCTCTCCCTCCCTTCCTCTGTCTCCCTCTCTCTCCTCCCCCCTCTCTGCTCTCCCTCTCCTCTCCCTCCCTCCCACTCCTCCACCTCTCTGTCCTCTTTCTCTCCTTCCCTTCTTCTCTCCCTCCCCTCTCTCCTCCCCCTCTCTTCTCTCTCTCTCTCCCTTCCTTCCTCTCTCTCCCTCTCTCTCCTCCCCCTCTCTCTGCTCTCTCTCTCCTCTCCCTCCCTCCCACTCCTCCCCCTCTCTGTACTCTTTCTCTCACTCTCTCACTCCCTTCTTCTCTCTCTCCCTCCTTTCCCTCTTCTCTCTCCCTCCCCCTCCCCTCTCTCTCCTCCCCTTCTCTCTCTCTCTCTCCCTCCCTTCCTCTGTCTCCCTCTCTCTCCTCCCCCCTCTCTGCTCTCCCTCTCCTCTCCCTCCCTCCCACTCCTCTACCTCTCTGTCCTCTTTCTCTCCTTCCCTTCTTCTCTCCCTCCCCTCTCTCCTCCCCCTCTCTTCTCTCTCTCTCTCCCTTCCTTCCTCTCTCTCCCTCTCTCTCCTCCCCCTCTCTCTGCTCTCTCTCTCCTCTCCCTCCCTCCCACTCCTCCCCCTCTCTGTCCTCTTTCTCTCCTTCCCTTCTTCTCTCCCTCCCCTCTCTCCTCCCCCTCTCTTCTCTCTCTCTCTCCCTTCCTTCCTCTCTCTCCCTCTCTCTCCTCCCCCTCTCTCTGCTCTCTCTCTCCTCTCCCTCCCTCCCACTCCTCCCCCTCTCTGTCCTCTTTCTCTCCTTCCCTTCTTCTCTCCCTCCCCTCTCTCCTCCCCCTCTCTTCTCTCTCTCTCTCCCTTCCTTCCTCTCTCTCCCTCTCTCTCCTCCCCCTCTCTCTGCTCTCTCTCTCCTCTCCCTCCCTCCCACTCCTCCCCCTCTCTGTCCTCTTTCTCTCCTTCCCTTCTTCTCTCCCTCCCCTCTCTCCTCCCCCTCTCTTCTCTCTCTCTCTCCCTTCCTTCCTCTCTCTCCCTCTCTCTCCTCCCCCTCTCTCTGCTCTCTCTCTCCTCTCCCTCCCTCCCACTCCTCCCCCTCTCTGTCCTCTTTCTCTCCTTCCCTTCTTCTCTCCCTCCCCTCTCTCCTCCCCCTCTCTTCTCTCTCTCTCTCCCTTCCTTCCTCTCTCTCCCTCTCTCTCCTCCCCCTCTCTCTGCTCTCTCTCTCCTCTCCCTCCCTCCCACTCCTCCCCCTCTCTGTCCTCTTTCTCTCCTTCCCTTCTTCTCTCCCTCCCCTCTCTCCTCCCCCTCTCTTCTCTCTCTCTCTCCCTTCCTTCCTCTCTCTCCCTCTCTCTCCTCCCCCTCTCTCTGCTCTCTCTCTCCTCTCCCTCCCTCCCACTCCTCCCCCTCTCTGTCCTCTTTCTCTCCTTCCCTTCTTCTCTCCCTCCCCTCTCTCCTCCCCCTCTCTTCTCTCTCTCTCTCCCTTCCTTCCTCTCTCTCCCTCTCTCTCCTCCCCCTCTCTCTGCTCTCTCTCTCCTCTCCCTCCCTCCCACTCCTCCCCCTCTCTGTCCTCTTTCTCTCCTTCCCTTCTTCTCTCCCTCCCCTCTCTCCTCCCCCTCTCTTCTCTCTCTCTCTCCCTTCCTTCCTCTCTCTCCCTCTCTCTCCTCCCCCTCTCTCTGCTCTCTCTCTCCTCTCCCTCCCTCCCACTCCTCCCCCTCTCTGTCCTCTTTCTCTCCTTCCCTTCTTCTCTCCCTCCCCTCTCTCCTCCCCCTCTCTTCTCTCTCTCTCTCCCTTCCTTCCTCTCTCTCCCTCTCTCTCCTCCCCCTCTCTCTGCTCTCTCTCTCCTCTCCCTCCCTCCCACTCCTCCCCCTCTCTGTCCTCTTTCTCTCCTTCCCTTCTTCTCTCCCTCCCCTCTCTCCTCCCCCTCTCTTCTCTCTCTCTCTCCCTTCCTTCCTCTCTCTCCCTCTCTCTCCTCCCCCTCTCTCTGCTCTCCCTCCCCCCCTCTCTCTCCTTCCCCCCTCTCTCTTTGGTGAACTATCAAATAACAAAACCAGATCTTCATGAAGTCTTTCATTAACTACATTTCCTTGTTTTAGCCAACCCAAGAAACTTTGTTTAATGGCGTTTGAAACAAACCACTGTTTTCAGCAACTCCTAACAGTGACTCAGATGTCATTTGAATTTGGCTGCTGTGTTTTCAGCAGACTAACACAGCTGCTCGCCGGGAGATTTTAAATTAAAAATAAAAAATCGGCGATGCTAAATAATGCTGGTTGCTAAACATGCACTGATTTTTGCCTCATGATACAATTGTGAGATGTATAGTCGGTGCTGTTGATGTCTACAATGCATGTGGAGACAACTGTCCAATTTAAAATTCTAGTTTATACCTTCCCATTCCTGTATGTTGCGTGTGTGTGTGTGTGTGTGTGTGTGTGTGTTGTAATGCAAAGCTCATATATGCATGAAGGAGGGAACAGTAATAATAATAACACTGCTTTCTTTAGCGGCAGTGGAAGGTAATTTCATTGTTTGCAAGTGTGAATTACTAGATTGAAAATGCAAATACACATTTCACAGTGGTGTGATCATGCACTCAGCCTTTTGCTCCGTTAGTTTGGAGGCCTCACCCCAAAACAAATACAGTCTCGTACAGCGGGGGAGCGCTGCATGTTTATAGTGTGAAAAATCAGAAAAACAGAGTTGTGCTTACTGCCGTACAAATAAATTAATTGTACGGAGATGGCTGACAACACCGAATTCCAACTAAAGAAGGAAACCCAGATAATCTTCCGAGGTAGGAGCAATCCATCTGGGACCGGAGCCCTTTGTTGGAAAACAGTCACTCATGAATGGTTCTCCCTTGCCCAGATTTTAAACCAGAGATTGTCCCCAGAGAGTGAAACGTGGGGAAGCCGAAAAACCTATATGGGGTTAATGAAGCATCTAAGCCAGGGGTGTCAAACTCGATTTCATTGAGGGCCGCATCAGGTTGTGTTTGACCTCAGAGGGGGCGGGGCCAGAATGGGCGTGGCCACCTTGATGTCACTCATGTCGGCGCCTGTGGCGACCCGAGTCCTCTGCCAGTGAAAACGGGCTCCCGAGGTCAGTTTCTGGCTGCGACGGCCTCCTGCAATCCTCTGCCAGTGAAAACGGAGCTCGGGAGGGCCGCATGGCCGGTCCCTCACTGTTTCCAGCGTGGCCCCGCGGGGCAGATCTAACCACCCCGCAGGCCAGATCCGGCCCGCGGGCCTTGAGTTTGACATCCCTGATCTAAGCCATGGTATAAATTAGACAGTTGCCCAGGAAAAGACCACCAAGCCAAACCTTTATTGCTTAAGGGTGTCTGAGGTAAATAACTATACTAATGGTAAAAGAACTCTAAACACTGTTTCTCAACCTAGGCCACTTTATGATGGGTGGACTTCATTTCCCAGAATTCCTCAGCCATGCTGAATTCTGGGAGTTGAAGTCCGCACCTCTGAAAGCATATTGGCTGGGGAATTCTGGGAGTTGAAGTCCACCCTTCTTAAAGCATTCTGGGTGGGGTATTCTGGAAGTCCACACCCCTTAAAGTTGCTCAGGTTGACAAACACTGTTGAGCTTTATATAGAACAGTGATGGCTAACCTTTTCCGGACGAAGTGCCCAAAGTGTGCGCGGCCGAACCCCCAAAATGCAATGCACGCGCGCCCCCTGCACATGTGTGCACGTGCCCCACTCCATGTGCATGCGCGGCAGAGACCCGATGACCAGCTGGCCGGTGGGAGGCACATGCGCATGTGCGGCGAAACTGAATTGGGGCGACAGCTCGCGTGCCCACAGAGAGGGTGCTGCGTGCCACCTGTGGCACACGTGCCATAGATTCGCCATCATTGGTATAGAATAAGTCATTATTAATTGCAGAATGGGGCTCATTGGGAATTCCTTGGAGTTCCACATGATGGCTTAAAGCAGAGGTCTTCAAACTTGGCAACTTTAAGACTTGTGGACTTCAACTCCCAGAATTCTCCAGCCAGCATAGCATCTAGGAGTTGAAGTCCACAAGTCTTAAAGTTGCCAAGTTTGAAGACCTCTGGTCTATCTGTTTCTTGCCTCTGGTCTATCTGTTTGTTACCAAGAATTCTCTCTGAAAACTGAAGGGAATGCATCTAAAATTGGCGTGGAGCAGGGGTGGATTCCTAATTTTTTTACTACCACTATGTGGGCATGGCTTATTTTGTGGGTGTGGCTTGCCAGCCATGTGACTGGGTAGGCGTGGCTTGCCAGCCATGTGACTGGGTGGGCGTGGCTTGCCGGTCATATATTAGTTATTTCAGAGAGATGTTACTACTATTTTTGCTATTTTATACCTTACATGAAAAGCTTTGCGTACAAAGTGTGTGTTACACCATGGCAACACAGCAACCTTTATATGCAGAAAATGCTATAGTTAAAAGACAAGCAAGTCTCATACAGCATTTTTGGTTTCAGTGGCTAGAGAATTCTGGGAATTGAAGTCCACAAGTCTTAAAGTTGCCAAGTTTGAGGACCCCTGGCTTAAAGTGATATTTTAAAAGGGGACCATCTTCACAAATGTCCTCACTCCCACAACAGACTTCCCTGAATTAGTTCAAAGGAGTTAGCAAGTTTTAAAAATCCCAAGCATGGCTAAAATGAGAGTTGTATACCTGCAAAGTGGATAGATTTTGGGGGGGCAAGAAAGAGAGCTGGAGAGAAGGAGCAGCTAAAGGGAAAACGTTCCTCTATCATTAAATATGTCCTGCAACAGTTGATTGGCTGCAGTGCTTCGGCCACACCTTCTCCTGGTGATGTAATGAAGCCATGCCAATATTCCCCTTTGCCAGAGATTCCTGATTTTGCAGAGATTTCCTGGAAAAAATAATTAGAATATGTATTTTCCAAAGAGTTTACAATTTCAGTTTTCCCAGCAATCCACCAACTCTGATGACCAATAAAAGTTAATCGGAATAATACATTATGTGGCTGCTCTCCCCCCTCCCCACCATTGGACTTACGGTTTAAAGGACAGAGATGCAAAAGGCATTCAAACGGGAGAAGTTGTAACAACCCAAAGCAGCTGAGATAAAAAGCCAATAAAGTGATGAAGCACAGAGGTACCATCTCCCATCACCTGCCCAAGAGGTCAAAACCACTTCAACCTGGGACTTTATTTATTTATTTATTATTAGGTTCTTCTATGCCGCCCTACTCCCTAAGGACTCAGGGCGGCGTACAACATTTTAAGAGAACACTAAACAATAAACTTATATAAAAACAGTTCTAAAAAGTTTTTTTAAAAAAGACGTCCAACAACAGACGTACAGGGGTGTAAAATTGTCTCAGACCCCTGCCTGCAGGAAGAGCCATGTCTTAATGGCTTTTCGGCAGGCCAGCAGGGTGGGGATATTTCGGATCTCTGGGGGTAGTCTGTTCCAGAGCATGCCCCCCCCCCCAAAGAGAAGACTCTCCCCCTAGGCCCCGCCAGCCGACATTGTTTGGTTGATGGGACCTGGAGGAGACCCTCTCTATGGGACCTAACCGGTCGTAGGGATGTATGAGGTAGGATGCAGTCCCGGAGGTAACCTGGTCCCAAGCCATGTAGGGCTTTAAAGATGATGATCAACACCTTGAATTGTACCCGGAGACCAATGGGCAACCAATGCTGCTGGTGGAGAATTGAAAGCAGGTTGGGGCCTCACAGGTGAGGACTCAGAAGTTTCCCCCAAAGGCCTGGAGGCTTCAGGAGACTGGCACGCTGGCTTCTGGATGCTGCTTTATATAGAACAGGTAGGCTCTTGAATGGCCTTAGTTTGCAGCTGTTTTAAATCATGGCTGGGCAGAAGGCAGTTCCGGATCTAGCCTCAGATTTGCTAGATCGGGAAGCTCGGACGTGTGTGTCTGAATCCTCACGGCTTATCAGTCACGCCAACGGAAGTGGCTCTTCTCTGCTCCGAATTGTGCTTTGCCATTTAAGGTTGGGATCATGGGCGTATCCTGAAGGGCAGAGATAGAGAGGAGAGGGCTCATGGGCAGAATCCCCGGCAGGAGAGCCTGAAAGATTTTAGCTACACCATCCACTGACGGAGCACGGTGGTGCCAATTAGCAATAGCACTTAGACTTATATACCGCTTCATAGTGCTTTACAGCCCTCTCTAAGCGGTTTACAGAGTTCAGCATATCGCCCCCAACAATCTGGGTCCTCATTTTACCCACCTCAGAAGGATGGAAGGCTGAGTCAACCTTGAGCCTGGTGAGATTTGAACAGCTGAACTGCTGAACTAGCAGTCAGCTGAAGGTCGCATTGCTGCTTTTAACCACTGCACTATCTCGGCTCCTAAATTGAGGTGATCGTGTTCTTAAAATGGGTGATTCTCCATTGTTTCTCTCCAGTCCTTTTACTGTAAAGCAGAGGTGTCTAAACTTGGCAGCTTTAAGACTTGTGGACTTCAACTCCCAGAATTCCCCAGCTGGGAATTGAAGTCCACAAGTCTTAAAGTTGCCAGGCTTGGATTCCCTTGCTGTAAAGTCAGGAACCTATACCCCAAATCCAAGCCTTTAAGGCCTCAATACATTTCCATGGCATAAAAAGTAACTGGGTCAGAGAAATCCGAACTAGATTGTGCTGTTTCTCTGTGCCATATAATATATGTGGGTATATACATAATTTTGTATTTATTTATTTGTTTATTTTGTCATGTTTATGTAGTGTATATCGAAGGCGGTGATCCTTTGAGAGGTGTAGGCAGCGAAATTTCATTTTAATGAATGCCAATTAGTGTGCATTCAAAGTGACAATAAAGTTATTGTTCTATTCTATTCCATTCCATTCCATCCTCTTAAAATTATAGTCTTTTAACTTGCATCTTTTGGGGTTCGGCTTTTAGAAGCACACAATTATTGGATTTGTGGGGGAATTTGGCTTTGAAATTACAGTAGTCCTCGACTTTCAAAAGTTCACTTTGTGACCGTTCGAAGTTACAACAGCACTGAAAAAAAGTGACTTATGGTTGTTTTTCACACTTATGACTGTTGCAGCATCCCTGTGTCACGTGATCAAAATTCAGATGCTTGTCAACAGACTCATATCTAAGATGGTTGTTGTGTCCTTGGGTTTTCTTATCACCTTTTGCGACCTTCAGACAGGTAAAGTCAATGGGGGGAGCCAGATTCACTTCACATCTGTATTACTAACTTAAACAACTGCAGTGATTCACTTAACAACTGTGGCAAGAAAGGTCGTAAAATGGAGCAGAACTCACTTAACAAATGTCTCGCTTAGCAACAGAAATTTTGGGCTCAATTGTGGTCGTGAGTCAAGGACTACCTGCATTTTGGGTGCAGGAACAAAAAAGAACCATCACTCCAGAGGTGGGTTTTTTTTTCCTGCTTTTATCTTCTGCCATCATCTTTCCCTAATGCTGAAAACAAGATTCTTGTGTCCTGACCAACCCCTTCTGCCCTGTTCCTGACAGAGTTTAAACTCACCCAACCTCATAAAGAAGGCAGTAAATCTGCTTATTTAATTACTTGTGAAGTTGTTGCTTCTCTCTCTCTCTCTCTCTCTCTCTCTCTCTCTCTCTCTCTCTCTCTCTCTCTCTCTCTCTCTCTCTCTCTCTCTCTTTTATTCTTTCTCTTATTCTCTGTATTTTTCTTTTTATTCTTTCTCTCTCTCTCCCCTCTCCCTCCCTCTTTCTCTCTCTTTTTCTCTCTCTCCCCCCCTCTCCCTCTTTCTCTCTCTTTTTCTCTCTTTCTCTTTTTATTCTTTCTCCCCTCTCCCTCTTTCTCTCTTTCTTTTTCTCTGTATTTCTCTTTTTATTCTTTCTTTCTCTCTCCCCTCTCCCTCTCTCTTTTTCTCTTTCTCTCCCCTCTCTTCCTCTTTCTTTTTCTCTGTATTTCTCTTTTTATTCTTTCTCTCCCTCTTTCTCTTTCTTTTTCTCTTTTTATTCTTTCTCTTTCTCTCTTTTTATTCTTTCTCCCTCTTTCTCTTTCTTTTTCTCTGTTTTTTTTTCTTTCTTTCTCTCTCCCCTCTCCCTCCCTCTTTCTCTCTTTTTCTCTTTCTCTCCCCCCTCTCCGTCTTTCTCTTTCTTTTTCTCTGTATTTCTCTTTTTATTCTTTCTCTCTCTCTTTCTCTTTTTATTCTTTATCTCTACCTTCTCTCTCCCACTCTCCCTCCCTCCCTCCCTCCCTCTCTCTCTCTCTCTCTCCCTCCCTTCCACCCCTTTGGTAAAAATCCAGCCATACATTTGCCAAACCCCTTTTTTCATGACCGTGATTTCTATCCTTTAAAAGCACAAAAAAATAAATAGGAATAAAATAAATAAAAAGCTAACCTGTTTTAAGAAGGGCCGACGTGATTTGTCATCTTTTCCCAGTGAGACAATTTGTCATCCCTTGCCTGGAATCTCTTAACAAAACAGTCAGGCTGTGAAAAGGAGAATTCATCCCGGACACAGGGGATATTAAAGTACACAAAGGAAGGTGCTTCACACACACACACACACACACACACCCTCCACATCTCTTTAGACATGGCCATTTCTTTACAGTGATTAATCTATCCAAATTTCAGTGCAAAGCAAGGAAATAAAAAGAAATCTCTCAGGGAAGTGCAGGTAGTCCTCAACTTACGACCGCTATTGAGCCCAAAATTACTGCTGCTAAGCAAGACATCTCTTAAATGAGTTTCGCCACATTGTGCGACCTTTTTTTTTTGCCACCGTTGTTAAGTGAATCTGGCTTTGCTTGTCAGAAGGTCGCAAAAAGTGATCCCATGATCCGGGGACACTGCAACCGTCGTAAATATGAGTCAGTCGCCAAGCATTTGAATTTTCCTCACATGACCGTGGGGCTCTTCAAAACTTGTACATGTGAAAAGCGGCCATAAGTCACTTTCTCAGTGCCATTTTAAGTTCGAACAGTCACTAAACGAACTGTTGTAAGTTGAGGACTACCTGTGTTTCCAAGTCACTGTTCCTTGTTTGGTGTAGGTCAGGACAAGGGCAGATTCTTGCAGGCCCAGCCAGGGTTGATTGATTTCTGTATTCTATATAGATTAGCATGGTTTAGTTATTTTATTTATTTAGTGCTCTTATATGCCGCCCTACTCCCTGGGGACTCAGGACGGCGTACAACATTGAAGAACAGCTAAACAATATAATTTAATATCAATTTAAAATACATTAAAAGAAACATACAACAGCACACATACTTGGGGGAGACTGAGATGGAAATCGTCTCAAAACCCCGCCTGCAGGAAGAGTCATGTCTTCAAGGCTTTTCGGAAGGCCAGCAAGGTGGGGATAATTCGTATCTCTGGGGGGAGTTGGTTCCAGAGAGCAGGGGCCCCCTCAGAGAAGGCCCTTCCCCTAGGGCCCGCCAGCCGACATTGTTTGGTTGACGGGACCTGGAGGAGACCCACTCTGTGGGACCTGACCGGTCAAAGGGAAGTGTGAGGTAGAATGCGGTCCCGGAGGTAACCTGGTCCTAAGCCATGTAGGGCTTTAAAGATGATGATCAACACCTTGAATTGTACCCGGAGACCAATGGGCAGCCAATGCAGCTGGCGGAGTATGGGTGTTACGTGGTTGTATCTTGAAACACCCACCACAGCACGCGCAGCCGCATTTTGCACCAGCTGAAGTCTCCGAATACTCTTCAAGGGTAGCCCCATGTAGAGCGCATTGCAGTAGTCCAATCGGGAGGTGACAAGGGCATGAGTGACCGTGAGTAGAGCCTCCTTCTCCAAGTATGGTCCAAGTATTTTAAGACTTGTGGACTTCAACTCCCAGAATTCCTCAGCCAGCAAAGCTGGCTGAGGAATTCTGGGAGTTGAAGTCCACAAGTCTTAAAATTGCCAAGGTTGGAGACCCCTGGTCTAGTGGTTAAAGCATCAGAGGTGCTGTCCTCCTCACACACATGCATACATAACTGTAGTTTAGTGGGGTTTATTAATATTCCCCCAAAACTCCCTTCACCAGAACCCCCAGAACTGTCCCAATTAAGTCCAGCCACAAGCAGACCAATGCTAGTCTAGAGAGCAATGGCCAAGGAGTCCACAGGGCACTTAAAAGTTTCCCAAACAAGATAAATCCACCAGGCAAAATTAAATCCACAATACAAGAGGGTTCACAAGGGAAGAAAAGTCCAGAGTTCACAAGGCACGATCCAAGCCAAGGTACGGTGGCTGCCTCCTCATGAGTAATCGGGCTGACCTTTGCTTTCTCCTGCCTTTACTCTGCCCTACGTGTTCTTGGATCAGGTGCAGAAGGCAGTTCCTCTTCCTCATCACTGGCTGGCTTTCCCCACCTGAAGCCTCAGGGCTGTCCTGCTGCAGCTGTGCTTCGGCCAAATCTTTCTCAGACGGCTGCTTGGAGACATTGACCAACTCCCCTCCAGAGGTGCCTGGAACTGGTTCATCTTTCTCCGTGTGACATCTGGGGAGATAACTGTGGAAGCGTCCAGGGGAGTCATCACACCATGCTAGAAACCGGGAGATGATGAGGTGATTTTGGGCCAATCTAGAGGTGGAGCTCTTGCCTCACAATCAGGAGGTTGTGAGTTCGATCCTAGGTAGAAGCAGATAATGGGGTGTCCTGCTTGGGCAGGGGGTTGGACTAGATGACCTGCAAGGTCCCTTCCAACTCTGTTAATCTGTTAAATTAAATCTGTTAAAATGACCATCACTGCGCCACCTGAGCCGAGGTGGCGCAGTGGTTAAAGTGCAGGACTGCAGGCTACTTCAGCTGACTGCTAGTTCAGCAGTTCAGCTGTTCAAATCTCACCGGCTCAAGGTTGACTCAGCCTTCCATCCTTCTGAGGTTGGTAAAATGAGGACCCAGATTGTTGGGGGCAATATGCTGAACTCTGTAAACCGCTTAGAGAAGTGTGTGAAGCACCATGAAGCGGTATATAAGTCTAAGTGCTATTGCTATGAGTTCTAACCTGCCTTAGGCATTAATGACAGCTCGGTGACTTTTTTTTTTTTTTTTTTTTATAAAATAATCTTTATTAATTATATAAAAAAGACAAACAAACATCCAAACAAACATAAAAACATGTATAAACATATGTAAGAATAGGTAAGAAATATCTTTGAGTATAGAAAACATTGAACATTGAACATACTTGTCAACCATCTCGTCGACGCTATCCTTTTACAGCCTAGTGATACAAAAACATGTTTAATCTTTATAGTTATTATTTACATCATTATCTTTCTTATATCTTCCAATATTTTCCTTATTCTTTTCTCTTGTTATATTGTGTTCAATCTATTATCATTACAATAAAACAATTTTCCCTTTTTCAACAATGGTTCTTTTGTTCAGCTTGATTAATATTTTATAATCTTGTAAAATTGTATACATTCCGATATTTTGTTCCGGTCTTTGCGAAAAAGTAGACATTTGTTATTATTTATACTGTCTAAGATCATGACTCATAGTGTGTCTAGGATCATGACACATAATTATAGCAATTTTTGATATTTATTTTGGTTAAGCCAGTTATACCACCTGTCCCAAGTTTTATAGAATTCAGAGTCATCTTTGTCTTGCATTTCCAGTGACATCCTACTAAGTTCTGCGCATTCAAATACTTTATTAATGAGATTTAACGTAGTTGGGATTTTTTCGGTTTTCCAAGTCTGCGCATATATAATTCTTGCGGCTGTTGTAATGTGTAAAATTATATATCTGTCTTCATTCGTCATTTATACTTTATACCATGGGTGTCAAACTCCATCATGTGATCTTTCATGACGTTTTTTCCCCTTCACGGAGCTGAGGGTGTGGCTTGCGCGTGACGCATCTGGCCCGTAGCCGCCAGTTTGACACCCCTGCTTTATACCAATCACTCTTCCCTCTCTCCAGCCAACCCCTCAGGGTTGTCGTTGTGGGGAAAATAGGAGGAAAGAGGAGTACTAGATATGTTCACCGCCTTGAGGTGTTTGGTTTTTTTTTTTATAAAAATAATAAAGGCAGGATATAAATTAAACAAATAAACGGCTTGTATTGCACCCCGATTTCAAGCCAAATCAACTACCACGAGGGTCATCCAGCCAAGCTGAAAGGCGGGAGATAAAAGTTAGAAGGAAAGAAGGAAAGAAGCCTTCGCCCGTCCTCAAATTTTGCCTGGAGAATCCGCTGCTGTGGGGAAGGAGAGCCCAGTCCTGGGTTTGAATTTCAGTCACATCATTTGGACCAAAGCTCCGTAAGAGGGGGGAAATATATAGAGAGAGAGCCGAGGTGGCGCAGTGGTCAGAGTGCAGCACTGCAGGCTACTTCAGCTGACTGCTAGCTGCAGTTCGGCTGTTCAAATCTCACCGGCTCCAGGTTGACTCAGCCTGCCACCCTTCCGAGGTCGGTAAAATGAAGACGCAGATTGTTAGGGGCAATATGCTGAACTCTGTAAACCGCTTAGAGAGGGCGGTAAAGCACTATGAAGCGGTATATAAGTCAGTGTTTCTCAACCTTGGCAGTTTGAAGATGTGTGGACTTCAACTCCCAGAATTCCCCAGCCAGCAACGCTGGCTGGGGAATTCTGGGAGTTGAAGTCCACACATCTTCAAACTGCCAAGGTTGAGAAACACTGGTCTAAGTGCTATTGCTATTGCTAAAAAATACAAAAACGACAGTCCTTTGCTTCGGTCTCTCTGTGTCCCCCCCCCGGGGTCCCCCCTCCCCAAAGCAGTGAAAGGAAGCAGACAATTTCAAGAATGGCCATGTGCAAGTCTATAATTAGAGTGGGACAGCAGCTCGGGTGCCCCGCAGCCCAGCCCGCAAAGAGATCATAGCTCTGGGGTGGGACGAGACAGGGAGGGTGAAATTGCATGGAGCGTGAAGGGCGGGGGGAGGGGAGGAGCACTTGGCATGGCCAGCACTTCCTCTTTGTGCAGCATCATTGGAATATAAGAGTCCCTCCTTCCTTCCCTCCCTCCTTCCCTCCCCATTTCTCTTTTCACAAAAGTCCATATAAATCTTATTCTTTATCCAGGCAGGAGGCCAGCCAATCGGAGGTCAGGGTTCGACTTTGGGGATCTGCCAGAGCAGATCTAAGAACCTTCTGCGTGGGGCTAGGAAGGTCAGCCTTCCCTTGAGGAGCTAGAGATCCTGCAGGGCTAGACAGGTTTTTGAATTAATTTATGGCCCGTGTTTTGCCCACGTTCTTCAGTGGATTTCTCTGTGAACGTGTATGCATCGGCTTCTAACATTACCCCCATCCTCTTTTTTTGAAAAAATAAAATAAAATGCTCAGCGGCTGTGGCTTCACGAGTGTGAGATTGCCACCTAGTGTTCATTTCTTTTTCTTTTGAAGTTGGGGAGGACAGGTGAGCTGGAAATAGGCAGGAAGAAAATTCACTTCCTCCCTTACATCTTGGAGGTTTCCTTACAGTGGGCATCACCCCATTGGCTGGGATCTAGGGCTGCGGTTTGCTTTGGTTGTTGCATGGTCCTTCCCCAGGAGGAAGGTCGTTCTATGACGTTCTTACGGGTCTTGTAAGCCCCTTGTAGCACACAAGTCACGCGAGGTGTTAATACCACTTTATGATGCCTTGGTAAGGCCACACTTGGAATACTGCATCCAGTTTTGGTCATCAGAATAGAAAAAAAGATGTTGAGACTCTAGAAAAAAGTGCAGAGAAGAGCAACAAAGATGATTAGAGGACTGGAGGCTAAAACATATGAAGAACGGTTGCAGGAACTGGGCATGGCTAGTTTAATGAAAAGGAGGACTAGGGGAGACATGATAGCAGTGTTCCAATATCTCAGGGGTCACCACAAAGAAGAGGGAGTCAAACTTTTCTCCAAGGCACCTGGGGGTAGAACAAGAAGCAATGGGTGGAAACTAATCAAGGAGAGAAGCAACTTAGAACTAAGGAGAAATTTCCTGACAGTGAAAACAATTAACCAGTGGAGCAACTTTCCTCCAGAAGTTGTGGATGCTCCAATACTGGAAGTTTTTAAGAAGAGATTGGACAACCATTTGTCTGAAATGGTATAGGCTCTCCTGCTTCAGCAGAGGGTTGGATTAGAAGATCTCATTAGACATTGAAGACATAAAAGACATTTTATAAAAGACATTGAAACCCTAGAGAAAGTGCAGAAGAGAGCAACCAGGATGATAAAGGGTCTGGAAAATAAAACATACAAAGAGCGGTTGCAGGAACTGAGCTTGGCCAGTCTGGCGAAGAGAAGGACCAGGGGTGACATGATAGCAATATTCCAATACTTGAGAGGATGCCACAGAGAGGAGGGGGTCAGGCTGTTCTCTATGGCACCAGAAAGCAAAACAATGAATAACGGATGGAAGCTGACCAAGGAGAGATTCAACCTGGAAGTGAGGAGAAACTTTCTGACGGTGAGAGTGATCAACCAGTGGAACAGCTTGCCAGCGGAGGTTGTGAGAGCCCCAACACTTGCGACCTTCAAGGAGAGACTGGACTGCCATCTGTCTCAAATGGTGTAGGAACTCCTGCTTGAGCAGGGGGTTAGACTAGATGACCTACAAGGTCCCTTCCAACTCTAATAATAAATCTAAACCCTGTTAAGTCCCTCCCTGAGATCCCCTGAAAATTGTTATTGGGCTGACTTTAGGGTCTTTCGCGAGTTAACCAACGGGGGCTTACCTGCGCATCAGTGCAGCTCTCTAGAACAGGGCTGTCAAACTCCTGGCCCACGGGCCGGATGCATCACGCGCAGGCCACGCCCTCGCCCGGTTTAGCGAAGAGGCAAAAAGTCCCGATACGTCATGTGATACTGCCGTGATGACGTGAGTTTGACACCCCTGCTGTAGAAAATGTTCAGATCATGAAGCAGCTTTTTTTTAAAAAAAAAATCTGTATTCTTAGTCATTCTCTTTTTCCTCTTTCTTTCTAGCTGGGGAACAAGTTGGTTGTAAATAAAAGAACAATCTATTATCCCCTATTAGTTGGCCATGGACAGGTTACAGAAAAGTGAACGAGTAGCATTAGGAGAAGTGTGTATAAAAATGCATCCAATTGTACAGGCAACTATACCTGTACAGTTCCTCTTTGATGTGGCTACATCCAAACCAGTTGTAATCTTGGAAGAGAAACTATAAAACCTATCAGTGCAGCTCGGAGAAACCCAAGTGGGTATAAGAAGCAAGCATTCCTATGGTGTTGCCTCAGTTGATTCATCTTCATATGGGTAGGATTGTAGCTTGCATAATCTCAGTCTTCGGAACACGAAAGCTCCAAGATAGTGGCGGAATTGGGTAGACTAATAAGCTTTGGACCAGTGTGTTTCTCAACCTTGGCAGCTTTAAGATGCGTGGAGCTTTGGAAGCATCCTGTCGTATGGTATTACTGTGTGGTTTGGGAGCATTACTGCTTCGGACAGGAAGGCGGTGCAAAAGAGTGGTGAGGACGGCAGAAAAGATTATTGCATTTCACTTCCTTCTATCCAGGACAGGGCACATAAGCGATGCTTGAGCAGGGTCTACAGCAATAATGGGTTTCACTTAGCTTTGCTACCGGTGAGGAGATGTGCGCGCGGGGAGATCGTCCGTGATGACATCCGGGCAGGTGGGAGGAGCCTCCCGCCGCTACTGGTTCGCCCGAACCGGGGCGATCCGGTAGCAACCCACCACTGGTCTACAGGATTGTCAGGGATGCTACACATCCTCTCCCGTATTCTTTGTTTCCTTCTGGGAGGGGGCTTTGCGCTATCCGAAGCAGAACAACGAGATTCTGTAATAGCTTTGTACCATGTAGTGTCAACCTTGTTAACTCTCAAGACTCTCTTTTTTTCCACTATCTATTCAAAATGGACTGCAATTAGTGTGTGTGTGTACCGGTAAATATATACATATGTATATGCATATGAATATGTATATAGCAATAGCACTTAGACTTCTATACCGCTTCATAGTGCTTTCCAGCCCTCTCTAAGCGGTTTACACAATCAGCATATCGCCCCTCAACAATCTGGGCCCTCATTTTACCCAGCTTGGAAGGATGGAAGGCTGAGTCAACCTTGAGCCGCTCAGAATCGAACTCCTGGAGTGAGCAGTTAGTTAGCCTCAATACTGCATTCGAACCACTGCGTCTCCACGGCTCATATGGATATATATGTACTGTATGTGTATGTATAGCACTTAGCACTTAGACTTATATACCGCTTCATAGTGCTTTACAGCCCTCTCTAAGCGGTTTACAGAGTTCAGCCTATTGCCCCCAACAATCTGGGTCCTCATTTTACCTCAGACCTCGGAAGGATGGAAGGCTGAGTCAACCTTGACCCTGGTGAGATTTGAACAGCTGAACTGCTGAACTAGCAGTAGCCTGCAGTGCTGCATTTAACCACTGCACCAACTCGGCTCCTTCATCCGTATGCGTATGGATATATATACTCTCTCTCTCTCTCTCTCTCTCTCTCTCTGTGTGTGTGTGTGTGTGTGTGTGTTCTTTTGACAACAAGCATCAGAATTTCATTTCTTAATGTGTGCAGTGTGTTCACAGAAAAAAGAGAATAAATGAGAATAAATCTTAGCTTAGTTTAGCTTAGCTTAGCTTATTTAACCTAACCTAACCTAACCTAGTCTAGCCTACCTCACCTCACCTCATCTGTGGTGGTGCAGTGGTTAGAGTGCAGTACTGCAGGCTATTTCTGCTGACTGCCGGCTGCCAGCAATTTGGCAGTTCGAATCTCACCAGGCTCAAGGTTGACTTAGCCTTCCATCCTTCTGAGGTGGGTCAAATGAGGACCCAGGTTGTTGGGGGCAAGAGTCTGTAAACCACTAAGTCTGTAAACCACTTAGAGAGGGCTGTGAAGCGATATATAAGTCTAAGTGCTATTGCTATCTCACCTCATCTTACCTTACCTTACCTTTAAGCATGCTGGCTGGGGAATTCTGGGAGTTGAAGTCCACCCATCTTAAAGCTACCAAGGTGGAGAAACAGTGCTTTGGGTGGTGAACATAACTAAATGGCGTTCACTTAGGGTCCTGTTGACAAACTGGGGTCATCCTTGGCACCCATTAAACCAACCTGACCTAGTTTATATTTAGGAATAATAGGAGCCTAGATTTACTGGTGAATTTGTGCAAAATAGTCTGTTGTCATTATTTGGGCTGTCCAGGTCTGGAAGAGAACTGGGAACCAAGGGCTTTCGGTGTGTGTGGGGCAAACTAAAATTAATCTCTCTATATTTGAAATGTAGCTTTAAATGTAGTTTGTCATATCTAGTCTAGAATTATATATTATAAAAACGTTGAATCTCTGAAAAATGTTTTTTTATTATCCATAGCACTTAGAATTATCCTCAGAAGTTTATTTATTTATTTATTTATGTTGTGAGATTTATATACCGCCTCACAGTGCAAGCACTCTCTAAGCGGTTTACACCAGTAAGCAATGTATATATTTACATTGCCCCCAACAATCTGGGTCCTCATTTTACCTACCTCGGAAGGATGGAAGGCTGAGTCAACCTTGAGCCGGTGAGATTTGAACCGCTGACCTGCGGATCACAGTCAGCTAAAGTGGCCTACAGTACTGCCTCTAACCGCTGCGCCACCTCAGCTCTTTGTAATTAATAGTTCCTAGTAGTTAGAGAAGACAGAGGGGATAAGGTGAGCATGGGACTCAAAGAATAAGATCATGCATTAGTAGGAAGTCATTTTTTTTAAAAAAAGGGTTTTTTTTTACTAATTTGGGGTTGTCCTGTTTATTTGCATACTTTAAGTAGGGCTGCGCAATGCTTTGCTTTCTGTCTCCGTTTCATTTTTGTAACTGTGTAATCCCAAGAAAAGATTCACGTGCTTTAGTTTTAGGTGCAGATTCTGCTGTTTTTGCAGTCCCACGTACCTACAGCACCTTTTATAGATAAATCTGAAACCCTTTTTTTTTAAAGGGGATTATATACCTCTCGCTATTAGGTTTTGCAGTAACCAGCAGTCAAAAGTAAATGTATAACGTAAGCCTTAAAATCACTTATAAAATGTGTGATACAAAAAAACAGGAAATCCCAACTCAGCCTCATGTCTATGCAGATTCTCAGTCATCCAGGTCACGGTTGTCCCAAAGGTGCTTTTTTCAAGAGGCAACTGGACCTTCTGGTTTTTCTTTTGAAGACGTTTCGCTTCTCATCCAAGAAGAAGAAGAAGAAGCTGAAGACGCTTCTTGGATGAGAAGCGAAACATCTTCAAAAGAAAACCCAGAAAGTCCAGTTGCCTCTTGAAAAAGCACCTTTGGGACAACTCAGCCTCACGGTTTTAAGCTCTGATTGCAGTAAATTAAATTAATTAAACTATGACACATTGCAAAAGTTTCACAGCTACAAATAAATTTATTCAAATAAATTCACCACAGAACAGAAAAATTCTAAACATAAAACAGAAGCAGTGATTAATGATCTAAATGTAATCTAGAATGGCAAGTGAGATAAAACAAGTTTCAAAAAGTTTTAATCTGTCTTCTCTAGCTTGGGCAAACAAACTATGTTCTCTTGTCTATCTATCTGTCCATCCTTCCATCAAATTTCTGTGCTGCCTATCAATGTTCCCTGTAACATCAGAAAACGGCGCGCGGCAGTTAGAAACTGCTGCGCGGCGTTCTGTTTTCATGTGCGCGGCCGCACAGACGCGCGTCCTCTGCCATTAGAAAATGCCGCGCAGAAGTTAAAAACTTCTGCGCGGCGTTCTCTCGTTACGTGCGCGGCCGCACAGCTTAGAGGGAACAATGCTGCCTGTCACACTTGGGTGAATCTGGGCAGTTTGCAGATAAAATGATAAAATGATATAAAAGCCAAAGTTAAAAACAATATTAGAACAGGATTAAAAAGAATAATTGCAAAGTTAAAAGGCAGAGGGAGTGCCTTTGGTACATTTGCTTTCCAAGCATAGAAACCATCATCATTGTTCCTGTCCCATGTTAGTTATTTCATCTCGAAACTTGGTTTCAGATTTGTGTTTAACAAACTTATCCCAAAATTAAGATACACAAACAGAGGCGTTCTGCCCATGAGTTGAAGAACAAGCCGGGTTCAGTTAATCATAGTTTCTTAGTTCATTTGAAGTGGGAAATGGTGTTGTGAGTTTTCAGAACAGATCAGGGTTTATTAAACCACAATTAGAAGTTGGCTTAATCTTCTGTCTTGTTCCAAAACATAATGACTTAAAAATCACTGTAGCAAATCAACAAAAACAACAAAAACAAAAAAAGACTCATCTCAGTTCGGATTTTAAAAATGTGTAAAAAAAAACTCATCCCGAGTAATAATCGAAAGTCTTAATTGCCTTTTGTGGGTGTGATTATCCAAAGCCGCATATGCAGATATGGAATCCGCCTCGGCTCCATTCTGCAAGTGGAGTTCAGTGCGTTCCCAAGCCTTCTCACCCCTTTGTCTGAAAAATGCAAAGACAAAGGAGATCAATGAACTGGAGGATTTATGGGAAGGAATAGATTTAGGCCAGAGCCTGGATATAAATTCAAGAGATGGGAAGAGTGTGAGCAGAAGAGAAAACGGAAGGTAAGCAGATTTTATTCCCGAGGAACAAAATGTCTGCTTCGTCCGGACAACGTTTAAAATCTGTGGTAGCGGAAATCCACAAAGAGAGCAAGCTTTAGAAATCTGGAAAACAGATAGTCTTTGACTTACGACCACAATGGAGCCCAAAATTTCTGTTTCTAAGCAAGACAGTTGTTAAGTGAGACTAGAACTCACCGTCTCCTGGTGATCGGCCCAAAGTTACCCTGCTTTCTTGTACAGCTGAGGCAGAACTAGAACTCACCGTCTCCTGGTGATCGGCCCAAAGTTACCCTGCTGGCTTGTATAGCTGAGACAGAACTAGAACTCACCGTCTCCTGGTGATCAGCCCAAAGTTACCCTGCTTTCTTGTACAGCTGAGGCAGAACTAGAACTCACCGTCTCCTGGTGATCGGCCCAAAGTTACCCTGCTGGCTTGTATAGCTGAGACAGAACTAGAACTCACCGTCTCCTGGTGATCAGCCCAAAGTTACCCTGCTGTCTTGTACAGCTGAGGCAGAACTAGAACTCACCGTCTCCTGCTGATCAGCCCAAAGTTACCCTGCTGGCTTGTATAACTAAGGCAGAACTAGAACTCACCGTCTCCTGGTGATCAGCCCAAAGTTACCCTGCTGTCTTGTATGGCTGAGATAGAACTAGAACTCACCGTCTCCTGGTGATCGGCCCAAAGTTACCCTGCTGTCTTGTATGGCTGAGGCAGAACTAGAACTCACCGTCTCCTGGTGATCGGCCCAAAGTTACCCTGCTGTCTTGTATGGCTGAGGCAGAACTAGAACTCACCGTCTCCTGGTGATCGGCCCAAAGTTACCCTGCTTTCTTGTATAGGTAAGGCAGAACTAGAACTCACCATCTCCTGATTTCTAGTCCAGCACCTTAACCACTACACCAAAGTGGCTTTCCTCCTTGTATCAGTTCCCTTGCTACGCCTAAATTGCAGGAAAAATTTGCTCTCCTTTAATCTCTCAACATTTCTGGCCTAGACACGACCCTCTCTCTGCTGTGGGCTGTGGAGCATGTCAAGAGTCCCTCTATGCAGGTAGCTGGTCCAAGCTTCTCTCTCTTCTGTCTTTTAAGAAAGGTATATGAATAATGAAGGCCAGGCACTCACTGAGTTTTACAGCCAGTGACTCATGATAACTTTCCCCGCCTCTCCTCGAAACCAGGTTTTATGATAATATAGTAAAAATATTAAATTAGAAAATGCCTCACTCGGGGTGATAAAACCTTACTGCAGTGGAAATAGGTAATTATTCCCAGCTCAGCCTAAAATGACAGTTTAAAAGAAATAAAAATGTTACTGCTCATTACTTGCTTTCGCAGATTGTGATAAAGTTAAATTTTAATTCAGGCGAGTCTCTGAATTCAACCCTGGGCTTTCCACCCAGTTGAAAGCCCCAGCAATTACGGATGTTGTAAGTTACTCCTGGCCTTTGGGTGGTCTTATTACTCTTCCTTTTCTTCCTCCCCTCACCCCTCCTGGCTACTAATGGTTCCCTGCCCCTTTGTGTCTGTCTGGACAGGAAATGGAGATTGGCAAATTGTGGGGGGGCCATCCTCCTGCCCCCCTCCCAAAAATCAAAACCAAGTGAACCATTGTTAGTATTCTAAGCTGGTTAAGGTGGAATTCTGCTAATAAATCAAAGATTCGCTCTCCTTACGGGTAGTACTTAACTTGCGACTGGTCACTTAGCAAACCGTTCAAAGTTACGACTGAGCCAAAAAAAGACCCTGATTCGAAGTTCAGTCACGGTCCTTTGTAGTCACGTGACTGAATTTTGGGCACTTGGCAACACAGCTACATTTATAGCCCTTTCCAGTGTCCCACGGTCATGTGATCACGTTTTACGGTGGTTTTGCCGGAAAACTGGCACTTCCTGTTTTCGGCAAAACCGCTGCCCGTGTTTATTGGTTCACTTAACTGTAGCGTTCGCTTGAAAAACCACCACCACACACACACAAAAAAAGATCGTAGAATTGTGCTGCTCGTGTGACCAACCTATTTTGCAACCATTACGACATTATGGCCATAATGTGCAGGCTCCATTATGGTCGTATATCGAGGGCTACCTGCATGTAGTTCAGTCCTTCTCAAATAGTGGGGCACTCCCCCCCCCGGGGGGGGGCTCGGAACGATGCCAGGGGAGTGTGTGACCCCGGGGAACATGCGTGGTCCCTCTCGGTCGATATCCCCGGACGGGGAGTGTTTTCCCAGTTGCACGCTGCTCCAAGCCAGGAAGAGAAGTCGGTGGGGCGGGGCAGCTGCGTGGGTTCTTGTTGTTCTCGGCGGGCGCCATGGTAGCCATGAACGGCGTGGCGAACCTGCTGCTGGACAAGGAGGAGCATCCTCTGCAGCTGGGCGAAAGCTTCGAACGGCACCCTAAAGCCTCCTTCCACACATTCGCTGTGAGTGCCCGGCAGAGGCGGCGCTTATGGGCCAGGCCGGCGACCCCAAAACATCGGCTTGATTAAGCTGGCCTGGCCCCGGGTCAAAAGAGGGCCCTAACCACGGTAGCCTATGCCTGCCTAACCGAAAACAGGCTCCACTGAGTTCAGTGTGACTTACTCCCAGGTAAGTGGGTAGAGCAGCCTTCCCCAGCCAATAGGTTTGCTTGCAGCTTATAATAAGTAAAATAATAAATATTAACACTAAAATTCCATTGGGGCCCAGATCGGAGAGTTGGGGTGGGGGCGCGAAATGTTTACTTCTTCCTGGGGGGGGGTGTAACTGAAAATAATTGAGAAGCACGGATATAGTTAGAAGCAGGTGTTTCAATCTCTTTAAGAACATAAGAATTCTGCTGATTCAGACCTACTTTCCTGCATTATGTATTTCTGACATTTTGTAAACCAGAATTCAAGGGGAATGGGTTGGCCCTAATCCAGGGGTCTCCAACCTTGGCAACTTTAAGCCTGGAGGACTTCAACTCCCAGAATTCCCCAGCCAGCTTTGCTGGCTGGGGAATTCTGGGAGTTGAAGTCCGCCAGTCTTAAAGTTGCCAAGGTTGGAGACCCCTGCTCTAATCCATTAAAATACAGGTAGTTCTCAATTTAACAACCATTTGTTTAGTAACCAGAGTTACAACAGCACTGAAAAAAGTGACTTATGTCCGTTTTTCACACTTACGACCATTGCAGCATCCTCATGGACACATGATCAAAATTCGGACGCTTGGCAATCGGCCTGTATTTATAAGTCCAGTCCCCGGGGGGTCACGTGATCCCCTTTTGCGACCTGCCTAGCAAACTCAGTGGGGAAGGCAGATTCACTCAACAACCATGTTAGTCACTCAACAACGGCAGTGATTCACTTAACAGCTTGATTCTCAGAGTTTTGCACTTTTCCCTTTGGGCGGACATGTAGGTCTATAAAAGGAATTCTCCTGCCCCTCAGAATATAGCTGAGTCTTTTTTTGCAACTGTAAAACTATCGTAAATCCTCTCAATGCGTTCTCATCTTTCTCGTCGTAGAGTGAAACGGAAGTGCTAAATTCTGCCTCATAGAAACACGGTGATATTCAAAGGTTCCCAAGCTATGATTGTAAGAAATATTGCTGCTATCAGCCCAGATTTAAAAACCTTTAGATCGGGTGGGTTTCTCTTACCTTCCCTACCGGTTCGGAAGTGTGTGCATCACGTCAGAAGTGCGCATTCTTTATGCTTTCTCACGCACGTGCATCACATCCGGGTGCTGACCCTCTGCGCATGCGCAGAAGCCTTTGCGCATGCGCAGAGGGTAATTTGCCAGCCGCTTTCAAGCAGCAGCGACCGGGGAACCGGTTCGGGGGCATGGCAAGCCGGCCTTCACTACCGGTTCAGCAACCGTGGCCAAATTTCTGCCACCGGTTCGCAAGAAATGTCGGCCTTGTGGACTTCAACTCCCTAGCCAGCCAAATGTCGGATTTGTGGACTTCAACTCCCAGAATTCCCCAGCCAGTCAAATGTCGGATTTGTGGACTTCAACTCCCAGAATTCCCCAGCCAGTCAAATGTCGGATTTGTGGACTTCAACTCCCAGAATTCCCCAGCCAGTCAAATGTCGGATTTGTGGACTTCAACTCCCAGAATTCCCCAGCCAGTCAAATGTCGGATTTGTGGACTTCAACTCCCAGAATTCCCCAGCCAGCCATGCTGGCTGGGGAATTCTGGAAGTTGAAGTCCACAAGCCTTAAAGTCCACAAGCTTGGATACCCCTGACCTAAATAATATCTCCAATTGCATATTTATATGTTTAACATCTATGATATCTGCACAGATGTTGTTTTTCTGAATCTGTTCTACAGTACCTTCCTGGCATTTGGACCTATGACCACTGCTTTATCGCACGTACCTTCCCCCCCCCCCCAAACAAACCAATTTTTATTTTAATTCTGAGAGCAACATTCCGCTTGTCCAAAACCGCAATCAATTTGAACATCGTTGCGGGCTTGAGTTGATTGTCTCTCCTTCAAGTATTATGTCAGTCTCGAGGAAGAAAGGATAACATATATGAAAACGAAATTACAATCCCATGCAACCTGCCTGATTGAATCGCCCGTCCTTTCATCGCCCCGGTTCTCATACATTCCTATTAAAATATTCAATCTTGTTCCTTCCTTGAAAAGCCTTGTTTGGAAAGGGCAAACTTCGAGGAGGAACAAAAAAAACCGTATTCCCCAGAGAGATGGGATCTAAGGCTCGTGTCGTATTTACATATTGGGAGGCCGTGTGTCTGTGTGTGTCTGTGTGTGAGAGAGAGAGAGGGAGGGAGGGAGGGAGAGAAGACAGAGAGAAAGAGACGGAGTGAGAGAGAGGGAGTGTGAGAGGGGAGAGAGAAAGAGTGAGAGGAAAGAGGAAAAAGTGAGAGGAGAGAAAGACAGAGGAAAGAGTGAGAGGAGAGAGAAAGAAAGAAGAGAGAGGAGAGAAAGAAGGGGGAGAGAGAAAGTGTGAGGGAGAGGAGAGAGAGAGGAAAGAGTGAGAGGGGAGAGAGAAAAGAGAGGAGAGAGAGAAAGTGTGAAGGAGAGGAGAGAGAGAAAGGGGGAGAGAGAAAGTGAAGGAGAGGAGAGAAAGAGGAAAGAATGAGAGGAGAGAGAGAAAGGGGGAGAGAGAAAGTGTGAGGGAGAGGAGAGAGGAAAGAGTGAGGAGAGAGAAAGAAGAGAGGAGAGAGAGAAAGTGTGAAGGAGAGGAGAGAGAGAAAGGGGGAGAGAGAAAGTGTGAAGGAGAGGAGAGAAAGAGGAAAGTGAGAGGAGAGAGAGAGAAAGGGGGAGAGAGAAAGTGTGAGGGAGAGGAAGGAAAGAGTGAGAGGAGAGAGGGGAGAGAAAGTGTGAGGGAGAGGAGGGAGAGAAAGAGAGAGAAAGAAAGAGACGGGAGAGAGAAAGAGTGTGAGAGAGGAGAGAGAAAAAGAGAGAAAGAAAGAGGAGAGAGTGAGAGAGAGGTGCCATGCGCAAGGTCTCTGCAGTCCTGGTGTTTATTAATAAAGATGCATTTTTAATTATCGGGTGGCCTTTTTGCTTGAAGACCCAGATGACGTGGCAGGTCCTGCCTTGTTGTATAAAATTGTCCTCGAGAAGTTACTTTTCCTGCCCCCCCCAAAAAAAATCCCTTCCGAACGCGCCTAGAGCGACATTTTTTCATGGGGGCTGTGGAGATGCTGTTTGTTTGTTTATTCGTGTCGGAAGCATCCCAATTAAAATAAGGGCATACCATATGACGTAAAACTTTAAAATACAAGATTAAAATAGGTACAAATTAAACAGCTCTTGCCCAGAAACTAGCAACATTTAATTGTGTTCCGTCGCACTGCCATGAACTCCTCAAGTGTACACTGATCGGGGCGCTAAGAGCAGGTCTACGTATGCGTCGTCGTCTGCATGTCACCACAATCGCAAAGGGCAGAAGCCACCCGATAGCCCCCTTTGTTCAGAGTGTCTCTGGATCTTGTTTTACCCGTACGCAATCTGTCCCAGGGGTGGGGAACCATGGCCCCTTGATATGACTTATGGACTTCAACTCCCAAAACGCTGGCTCAGGAATTCTGGGAGTTGAAGTCCACAAGTCATATCAAGGGGCTATGGTCCCCCACCTTTGGTCTACCCCAGACGTGGGTTCCTCCCGGTTCGGACCGGTTCTATAGGACCGGTAGTAACTTGGCAGCCTCGGTCGCTAGAACAGGCAGCGACCCAGGCCTGCCACGCTCACGAGTTGGTTCTCCCAGCGGCGCCAATAGGCGGTGCCATCTTGTTTTTTGCTTCTGCGCATGCGCAGAAGCTTTTTTTAAAGTACTGCACATGTGCGCACACACCCGCGCGGCGCATCCCTGAGCAAACTGGCAGCGGGAGAATCCAGAACCCAGCCCTGGTCTACCCAATGATTTGACTCACAATATGTTAACAATGTTAATAGGTTAAGAATATGTTAATATCTGAACAATGATAGGTTGAGATGCTAAAGACAATGGAAGACAGATACTGTAGGACAGGTCATCTCTGCCCTGTGGCTGGTTTATCTTCTGGAGACCATTTTGCAATCCCAGCATGGAGAATGGAATGGGACCTTGGAGGTCTTCTAGTCCAGCCCCCTGCTCAAGCAGGAGAACCTACCGTATTTTTTGGAGTATAAGATGCACCTTTTTCCTCCCTAAAAGTGGCTGAAAATTTGGGTGCGTCTTATACTCTGAATGTAGCTTTTTCAAAGCTTTTTTTCCAGCCCTAACTAGGTGCTAACAAATCTTCCCAGCTCTTACCTTGCAGGCTTTTTCATTGTTACTCTCTCGGAAGAATGTTTTTCCAGCCCTAAGTCTTTGCAGAATTTTTTTTCATTGCTCTACTTGCTCCGAATAAGATTTTTTCTAGCCCTAACCAGGTGCTAACGATCTTCCCATCTCTTTCATTGTTACTCTCTCAGAAGAAGGTTTTTTTAAGTCCTAACCAGGGGATAAAATAATGTGCTGAAGCTGACCAGACTAAGGATGCTAGCCAGATGAATACCTGGTAGGCAGATTTTTCCCCCTATTTTCCTCCCCAAAAACTAAGGTGCGTCTTATACTCCGAAAAATACGGTATACTATTTTAGATAAGTGGCTGTCTACTTTCTTCTTAAAAACCTCCAGTGATGAAGCACCCACAACTTCTGAAGGCAAGCTGTTCCCACTGGTTAATTGTCCTCACTGTTAGGAAGTTTCTCCTTAATTCCAGGTTGCTTTTCTCCTTGATTAGTTTCCATCCATTGCTTCTTGTGCTGCCCTTTGGTGCTTTGGAAAATGGGTTGACCCCCTCTTCTTTCTGGCAGCCCCTCAAATACTGGAATACTGCTATCATGTCACCCCTTATTCTTCTTTTCTTTAGACTAGCCAAACCCAAATCCTGCAGCCGTTCTTCATATGTTTTAGTCTCCAGGCCTTTGATCATGTTACTTGCTCTTCTCTGAACTTTTTCCAAGGTCTCAACATCATTTTTGTAGTATAGTGACCAAAATTGGTTGCCGTATTCCAGGTGTGGTCAAACCCTAACCCTCTGCCAGCGAAAACGGAGCTCAGGTGGATGCATTTTCGCTGCTAGAGGGCTCCAGGAGACTGTTGCGGCTGGCCCTCCCGAGCTCCGTTTTCACTGGCAGAGGCACAGCGGGCCAGTCCTTTGCTGTTTTCAGGGCGGCCCCGCGGACCAGATCTAAGCACTCCACGGGCCGTGAGTTTGACACCCTTGGACTAGACAGTCACTTATCTGAAATGGTATAGCTCAGGAGTCAGCAAACTGCGGCTCTGTAGCCACATGTGGCTCTTTCATCCCTCTGCTGCGGCTCCCTGTTGCCGGTCGGTAAAAGGAAAAGACACCGTGCTAGGAGGAGACTCTATGGTGGGGGAACCGGACTTCCAGTCGGCAGAGGAAAAAGGACGCCACGCTAGGAGGAGACTCTATGGTGGGGGAACCGGCCTTCCGGTCGGCTCCAGAATTGAACGGGGAGCTTCCGGTTAGGACTCTTTGAGTGTTTAAGGTTGCCGACCCCTGGTATAGCTTCTCCTGCTTGAACTAGACCTCCAAGACCGCATTCTACCTCACACTTCCCTTCGACCGGTCAGGTCCCACAGAGTGGGCCTCCTCCAGGTCCCGTCAACCAAACAATGCCGGCTTTTGGGGCCTAGGGGGAGGGCCTTCTCTGTGGGGGCCACTGCTCTCTGGAACCAACTCCCCCCAGAGATACGAACTGTCCCCACCTTGCTGGCCTTCCGAAAAGCCGTGAAGACATGGCTCCTCCTGCAGGCGGGGTTTTGAGACAATTTCATCTTGGTCTCCCCCATATATGTAAGATTTTGTATGCTTTTTAAATGTATTTTAAATTGTTTTAAATTGTATTGTTTAGTGGTTCTTCAAATGTTGTACGCTGCCCTGAGTCCCCAGGGAGTAGGGCGGCATATAAGAATCCTAAATAAAATAAATAAATAAAATAAAAATAAATAAATAAACCATGACCTGGATGACAGAGAATCTCTCCAGACAGTGCATTTATATCTGGAAGATATTTTGATTTCTCAAACTTGCCTCTGCAACCCTGGAATGCTGTCGAGAATTTTAGCAACAAGAATTAACCGGGTCCAATCCTGCTTATCCCAAATGCAGTGGGGCCAGGTGCCGAAACCTGTGGAGACCCATCTCTCTTTCTCCTCCTTATTTTATTGATTTTATTTTGTTGCTTTTCTTGCTTTCTCCTGGTTCTGGAATGAGCTAGGCCAGGAGTGGGCAAACTACAGCTCTTTGAGGATCTGTGGACTTCAACTCCCAGAATTCCTGAGCCAGCCATGTATGCATGGCTGGCTCAGGAATTCTGGGAGTTGAAGTCCACAGGTCCTCAAAGAGCTGTAGTTTGCCCACCCCTGAGCTAGGCTTACAAACTTGAATAACTTTTAATAACTTCAAATTGTTTGTCTTTCTCTGCCTCTTGTCTCTCCCTCCAGGACAGAACTGTATCGGTCACTCTTTGGCAAGCAGGTCCGCCTGGAAGAAGGATACCAAGCCTAGTGATCCATAGGACACCTTTGCAGGTTCTTGAATGTGGGAGAAGTTCTCATGTTCGGATAGTCCCTCCACCCTAAAGGCCTCGCTCGGGGGAGCCAAGGTGGTGTCCGTCCATTTGATGGAGAAGAACCTAAGGAAGCTGCCATCCATGATCACATTGGAAAGCAGGACAATGTCTTTGTCCCTCCCCCACCCCCTTTCTGGACTTCCCTCAAGATGAGCCCTGTCAATTCTGTCAGGCTGTTTCCTGTGGGATCTTCAAGGACGCAGTGAGCACCAAGTCAGCTTGGACTTTCCTCATCATTCTGGCAGGGCAAAACTGTTGCCAAAGATCACCACAGTCACTGCATCCCGATGGATGGATGGATGGATGGATGGATGGATGGATGGATGGATGGATGGATGGATGGATGGATTGGATGGATGGATGGATGGATGGATGGATGGATGGATGGATGGATGGATGGATGGATGGATTGGATTGGATTGGATGGATGGATGGATGGATGGATGGATTGGATTGGATTGGATGGATGGATGGATGGATGACGGATGGATGGATGGATGGATGGATGGATAGATGGATGATGGATGGATGGATGGATGGATGACAGATGGATGGATTGGATTGGATGGATGGATGGATAGATGGATGATGGATGGATGGATGGATGATGGATGGATGGATGGATGATGGATGGATGATGGATGGATGGATGGATGGATGGATTGGATGGATGGATGGATGGATGGATGGATGGATGGATTGGATGGATGGATGGATGGATGGATGGATTGGATTGGATGGATGGATGGATGGATTGGATTGGATGGATGGATGGATGGATGGATGGATGGATTGGATTGGATGGATGGATGGATGGATGGATGACGGATGGATGGATGGATGGATGGATGGATGGATGGATGACGGATGGATGGATGGATGGATGGATTGGATGGATGGATGACGGATGGATGACGGATGGATGGATGGATGGATGGATGGATGGATTGGATTGGATGGATGGATGGATGGATTGGATGGATGGATGGATGGATGGATGGATGGATGGATAACAGATGGATGGATAGATGGATGATGGATGGATAGATGGATGATGGATGGATGACAGATGGATGGATTGGATTGGATGGATGGATGGATAGATGGATGATGGATGGATGGATGGATGATGGATGGATGGATGGATGATGGATGGATGATGGATGGATGGATGGATGGATGGATTGGATGGATGGATGGATGGATGGATGGATGGATGGATTGGATGGATGGATGGATGGATGGATGGATTGGATTGGATGGATGGATGGATGGATTGGATTGGATGGATGGATGGATGGATGGATGGATGGATTGGATTGGATGGATGGATGGATGGATGGATGACAGATGGATGGATTGGATTGGATGGATGGATGGATAGATGGATGATGGATGGATGGATGGATGATGGATGGATGGATGGATGATGGATGGATGATGGATGGATGGATGGATGGATGGATTGGATGGATGGATGGATGGATGGATGGATGGATGGATTGGATGGATGGATGGATGGATGGATGGATTGGATTGGATGGATGGATGGATGGATTGGATTGGATGGATGGATGGATGGATGGATGGATGGATTGGATTGGATGGATGGATGGATAGATGGATGATGGATGGATGGATGGATGATGGATGGATGGATGGATGATGGATGGATGATGGATGGATGGATGGATGGATGGATTGGATGGATGGATGGATGGATGGATGGATGGATGGATTGGATGGATGGATGGATGGATGGATGGATTGGATTGGATGGATGGATGGATGGATTGGATTGGATGGATGGATGGATGGATGGATGGATGGATTGGATTGGATGGATGGATGGATGGATGGATGACGGATGGATGGATGGATGGATGGATGGATGGATGGATGACGGATGGATGGATGGATGGATGGATTGGATGGATGGATGACGGATGGATGACGGATGGATGGATGGATGGATGGATGGATGGATTGGATTGGATGGATGGATGGATGGATTGGATGGATGGATGGATGGATGGATGGATGGATGGATAACAGATGGATGGATAGATGGATGATGGATGGATAGATGGATGATGGATGGATGGATGGATGGATGGATTGGATGGATGGATGGATGGATGGATGGATGGATTGGATGGATGGATGACGGATGGATGGATGACAGATGGATGGATGGATGGATAGATGGATGATGGATGGATAGATGGATGATGGATGGATGGATGGATGGATGGATGGATGGATTGGATGGATGGATGACGGATGGATGGATGACAGATGGATGGATGGATGGATGACGGATAGATGGATTGGATGGATGGATGGATGACGTATGGATGGATGGATTGGATTGGATGGATGGATGGATGGATGGATGGATGACGGATGGATGGATGGATGCCAAAGCAACTTGCTTGATGAAAAATGGCCTTCCTTCAAGTTTCCTGAAAAAACTTGGTGACTCGTTGCATAAGTGGATGTTACAACATTGGCCCCAAAAGTCATGGAATAAAATTGAATTTAAATCTTTTAGAAAAACAAGGACTCTCTTTCTGTATGTGTGTTTGTGTGTGTGTATGCACATGTGTTTCTTATAGAGAAAAAGCTGCCATTCTCAGTGAGTGCTACAGGACAACAGTTAAGCCCTTTTGATTTTGTTCTTAATCATCCCACCTCCATTGTTTGGCTGTACCTTTCCTGCAGTTTGAAAGTAGAAACCTAAACTTTTGAATGTCTCTCTGAAAAGCACTGTAACCTCCATCTCACCGTCCAAAAATGTTGGGTGAAACATTTGGAAGCTAAATCAGCGTGTTCTAAGATCAAAATTCCCCCTAACTTGAGATCGCACAAGAACACTGTGTTTTTAAACTGAAACCTACCATTTAAAAAAATCTGAAATGCTTTTCACATCCCTCTTTGGGGCAGAGGCCATTGGAGGCTCAAGGAAGTAGCTCTGGCTGTGCTTATCTGTTATTCTCCGACAAATACTTGTGAATTTTTAGTCCAGAGCTATTAATATATTTAATTATTTTTGCTGGTAGGGAATTGAAGAGGCCAAATATCTTCTCCTCCTCCTTGTAGAAGTTAGGTCCAGGATGAATCTAACAAAAGGAAGTACAATTCACTTGTTTTTATTCAGAAGATCATTGAAAATTAAAATCCCATAAAGTGGATTTATTAGCATGCTGTGATCAGTCTTCCAGTGAAGGTTATTTTGTATAAGTAACGTGTCCATGTATGTAATCATACAACAAGCTATATTGATTGTCTTTGAACCACCACTCACAAATGCGTGCAAACACACACTCACACGAATGTAGTCAATAAAATACAGTCTTATACATACAGTCTTTGTATTGGTGTGTAGGAGCCAAGGTGGCGCAGTGGTTAAATGCAGCTACTGCAGGCTACTCCAGCTGACTGCTAGTTCAGCAGTTCAGCTGTTCAAATCTCACCAGGCTCAAGGTTGACTCAGCCTTCCATCCTTCTGAGGTCGGTAAAATGAGGACCCAGATTGTTGGGGGCAATATGCTGAACTCTGTAAACCGCTTAGAGAGGGCTGTAAAAGCACTATGAAGCGGTATATAAGTCTAAGTGCTATTGCTATTGCTATATGTGTATGTGCCTTAAATGATACTTTTCTATAGATTTATTGAGCTTAAAAACTAAAGTATTGTTTCAGTTAATAATTAAGAGCTTTCCGTATCAGCTATTTAAATTAATATTTGAGAACTGAGCATGTATGTCCTAAGGATTGCAGGGTTGATGAAATAAATTGTCAAGGAATATTATTATTTTTTATTTATGAAATTTAGATACTGCCCATTTCACTGTCAAAGCGACTCTGGGCAGTTTACAAATGAAAGTACATTCAGAGATGAAATAACTTAATGTGAAATTAGTAAATTCATCGACAAAATATTTAAATTAAAATTACAAGTGAATTAGAGAAATCTTTTATATTTCAAATTGACTCAATATCTTCGCTTTTCCATCAGTGTATTTCTTTTTTTTAAACATAAAGATTAGAAATATTAATTGCAGCTGTTGTTTTTTTTAGCAATAAGATTAGCATTGTTTTGGTGTTTAGATGCAAGAGATATCAATACAGCTAAGTCCTCAACATATGACCGTAATGGAAGCTGCCCATTATGAGTCATAACAGTTGTCAAACAGATCAGTAACGTGACTGGTTTTATAGCCCTTTTTGCAGCAGTTGTTAAGCGAACATAATAATTACACAACACACAACCATTCAAACATAGTTTGTTTTAGTCAGTAAAGCAACATTTTATTTATTTATTTATTTTATTTATTTGAGGTTCTTCTATGCCACCCTACTCCCTCAGGACTCAGGGCGGCGTACAACATTTTAGGGAACATCAAACAAATCAATTAAAAACAATTTTAAACAATTTTAAAAAAAACATATAACATCTCATAATAACTTCTTAAACACGAACAGAACAAGAATGGCAGAATTCACTCTATTCAAAAAACTCCAGTTGTTACTTCCCTAACTTAACAGCTGGCCGATGTCCAAGAGATAATTGCAAGGTCTCACTGTACTTGGCACAAGTCCCAAAGCTAGCAGATGCTAAGCACAAGACCTGTTCTGGAATTGCAAAGTGGAAACGCCGAAGTCCATATTCAGAAGCCATGTTTGCCAGAAACAAGAACCGGAAACTGGAACGCAAACTGGCCACACTAGAGGACTGGATTCAGAAACCACGATGCCAGAAACAAGATCTGTGCTGGACTGCAAACTGGAACTGCGTAAGCCAAGATTCAGGAACGACGATGCAAACTGAAAACTGGAGTCATGAGGCAAGATTCAGGAGTCACGATACAAGCTGGAACCGACGAAGCCAAGATTCAGCAGTGACAATGCCAGATTCAAAAGTCACGCTGCAAGATTCATGAGTCATGATACCAACTGGAAACTGAAGTTCAGATTCAGGAGTCACGATACAAACTGGAAACTGGAGTCATGATGCAAGATTCAGGAGTCACGAACAAGCTAAGATCAGACTGATTTTTTCCCAAGTTGTTCTCTGCAGCTTCCCAGCTGCATCGACTCTTCTTAAATAGACTAGGGGAGTGGCCAATTAGCCCAAAGTCTTGCTCTCGAGTAGACCTCCTCTCGAGTAGATCTTTCTGCCTCTTGGCAGCCCTGCATGCTCTTGCATTCAGGAAAGGAGTAGTAGCCCCTCCTTTCCCATCACTGCCAGGACGTGATGGAGCCTCCAAAGGCCGTAGCTGCACAGGCTGCTAGGCAGGCCACAATAATGGGTGCCAAAATCGGGAGTACCAGTTTTCAGCAAAACACTCATAAAAAGCAATCACGTGACTACAGGATGCTACAAATGGCTATAAAAGAAGCTATATTGCGAAGGCCTGAAGATTAGTCACGTGACTTTGGAGGAGAGGGCTTAATTGTTGAAATTTCGAATCCTGGTCCTAAAAAGCCCCCAGGATAGATCTGTCATAACTTCAAATGGGCGTTAAGAGCTGTGATGGTCCAGTGGTTAGAATGCAATATTGCAGGCTAACTCTGCCGACGGCCAGCAGTTCGATTCCTTCGATCCTGACCGGCTTAAGGTTGGCTTAGCCCTCCTTGCTTCCAAAGTCGGTAAAATGAGGACCCAGATTGTTGGAGGCAAATGCTGACTCTGTAAACCGCTTAGAGGGCTGTAAAAGCACTGTGAAGCGGTATAGAAGTCTAAGTGCTATTGCTATTGCAGTCTAACTGTGCCCACTGCTAGGAGTTCGATCCTGACCGGCTTAAGGTTGACTCAGCCTTCCATCCTTCCGAGGTCAGTAAAATGAGGACCCAGATTGTTAGGGGCAATATGCTGACTCTGTAAACCGCTTAGAGGGCTGTAAAAGCACTGTGAAGCGGTATAGAAGTCTAAGTGTTATTGCTATTGCAGTCTAACTCTGCCCACTGCTAGGAGTTCAATCCTGACCGGCTCAAGGTTGACTCAGCCTTCCATCCTTCCGAGGTCGGTAAAACAAGGACCCAGATTGTTGGGGGCAAATGCTGACTCTGTAAACCGCTTAGAGAGGGATGTAAAGCACTGTGAAGTGGTATATAAGCTATTGCTAAGCGACCGGTCATAAATCAAGGACTACCTGTGTTGTCACTTACCTAAACTCTGCATCTATGCCAGATCACATACCTGCAAACATGGGTGACCTGTAGGCAAAATATAATTAGTGATAGAAAGCGCATACCTGCACAAATTCCAAAGCTACTTTTAGATAATGAAATAACAATTTGTGAATTCCCATCAAGGTGCATTCTCCAAGTGGGGGCACATAAGGGCAGTTACCCCCAAACAAACATACAAAAAAAAAGGCCGTTTTCTAATTTTGCCTCCTGCTGGGGTGCAGAAAGTATCTGCGTCAAAGTGGCCATTGAATTTTGTCTTGGGAAATGTATGTAGCATGGGCGAATAAATCTTTAGGTACGTTTGCAGCCAGGTCCTGGCTGTAGATCTTGGAGAAGTGCATTGATTTTTCATCTTCTCATTTTCCTTTTCATCCATCTTCAATTCCTTTCTTTCCTCAGTGTGTGTGTGAAAATAGTCCCAAGAGAAGCTGCTTTCATATGTTGCCCTTCGCAGTGTGCTATTTCTCCTCCTGGGGTCTGACAAGAAGCAATGGATGGGAGCTAGTAAGGAGAGAACCAACTTAGAACTAAGGAGAAAATTTCTGACAGTGAAAACAATCAGTGGAACGACTTGCCTCCAGAAGTTTTGGGTGCTCCAACATTGGAGGTTTTGAAGAAGAGACTGGACAGCCACTTCTCTAAAATGGGACAGAGTCTTTTGCTTTAGCAGGGGGTTGGACTAGAAGACCTCCAAGGTCCCTTCCAACTCTATGCTGAAGTGGTGCAGTGGTTAAATGCAGCCATTGCAGGCTGACTGCTAGTTCAGCAGTTCAGCTGTTCAAATCTCACCAGGCTCAAGGTTGACTCAGCCTTCCATCCTTCTGAGGTCGGTAAAATGAGGACCCAGATTGTTGGGGGCAATATGCTGAACTCTGTAAACCGCTTAGAGAGGGCTGTAAAGCACTATGAAGCGGTATATAAGAAAAGTGCTATTGCTATTATTGCTATTGCTATTGCTATTCTGTTCAGGAAATTATTTTCAGTGATGAAAGCTTCACAAATGAAGGCAAGTATATTTGTCCCAGGATAGTGATGTGAAATTGAATGTGGGTTGGTCACTGCTCTTCTGAGCTTTTGGACTCGTGATGGAGCCCATCTTCAGGGAATTTCTCTACTGGAATACATGCTTTGGGCTGTTCTGTGTATTGTGTATTGTGTTTATGTGGTGCCTTCCTATTGGCTGATTGGTGTGTTGATGGCTAGAGATTGGCTGCTGTTGTGCTGCCAAGCCCTTGGCTCCTAAATACCTGATAAGGTGGAGGTAAATCAGCACTCCTGTTAACTGACAATGTGCCTGTTTCCCAACCTTCACTCGCTTCTCTGGCTATTTTTGTCCCTGCTCAGCCAACAATCTTAGTTGCTGCGAAATTGAATGTATGTCCTTGTTCATTGCAATCTGAGGCTACCAATGAGTTCGGATCTCCTCATCTGATCACTCGGTTATGTTCTTGCAATGTGATGGTTTAGCTTCCTCCCCGTTTGTCCTACAGAGTCACAGGGGCAATCCACGCAGGGGATCCGGTAGATTACGTTGGAAGTATCCCCCACCTCCAAGAGACCCAAATTCGATTTCGCATGAACGTTTCCGCCTGTTTTGTGTCTTCTGCCAGATTTCATCAGTCTAAGAATCCTCTCCCTCCTTCCTTCTCTTTGTGCAGGTACAACCATTCATTTAGTGACCATTCAAAGTGAAAACGGCACTAAAAAAAGTGACTTGTCATCGTTTTTCACGCTTACAACCATTGTGGCATTTTCCACAGTCACGTGATAAAAATTCGGATGCTTGGCAACTGGCATGTATTCTGGGAGTTAAAGTCTACAGGTGTGATGACCTGGGGCAAGGCACGGAGGCAACCCAGTTAGCAGATAGTTCAAAACGCCCCTTTATTGCTTCAACTTTCCCCCAAACGCTCCCACGTTTATGGCAAGTCCCGGAGCAAAGCGCTCACACACACACGCACACACACCTCCAGCAGCCTCTGGCTGCAAGTAGTCCAGCACAACGCTGTTAGCACAATGACTTCAAGGCAAGAAGTCCAGCGGGTCAAGAGAACCAGTCAAGGAGTCCAACGAAACAAAGGAACAAAGCAATGAGTTCAGGAAGCAAAGGAACAAGGCAAGAAGTCCAGCAAACTCCAGACGTCGGCAAAGGCACACCAAACTCCACGAATTCAACGTTTGTTCCTGACAAATGCCCCTCCCCACAGCGTCTCCTTAAGTCTCAGTCCCCAGGTGTGCCTTGTGAAGAGGGGCGGGGCGTTCTCCCAAGTTGTCGGGTCAGCCTGCGCTGTTCCTGCCTACTCTCCATGCTCGGGGATCAGGAGAGGGCAGTCCTTGCTCATCACCTGAGCTCTGTTGCTCCTCATCTCCACTGCCTGCCCGCTCTTCCCCCCCTCTCTCGGTTGTCCTGCCCTTGTTCTTCCCTGCTGGCAAGCCATCCCAAGCCTGAGGGACTCGGGGCTGCCTCATCCTGCTCGTCCCCGCATTCCTCCAAAGCCAGCGAGGCCGCCCCCTTGACCTTTGGCCTCAGCTCCGGCTCATCATCCTCCGATGGGGCCATGACACTAGGTTTTAAAGTTGCCAAGATTGGGCATCCCTGCTCTAAGGGTTTCAAGAATGACTGAAAACTTTCTAGTTAGGGTAGCGGGTATTTTGAAACTGGGGGATTTCAAACTTTGAAACATTGCAAACTTGAATCCTTGCGCAAACTCCTGCAGAATATATTCCTCCGCTGAAAAACAGCCTTTTATTTGCATATGGAGAATTTGCTTTGCTTATTAAATTGTGGGTTACTTCAGTCCTCCCTTAATACTACAAAAAAGATGCTTGAACTAAGATTTCGATAATATGCAAGTACTCTACAAATGTAATGATTCATTAACTCAGTTCACCGAAAGGGGCCTAATTAACTAATTGGTTTGACAGTCTTGTTTTATTATCTACTGTGTACTTTGGTGGTGTTTTTTTTTAATAAATACAGTTTATTATTCTGAGCACTGCAAATTAGATTTGCATGTTTAACCTTTCCTTGTATAAACTCAGTTATATTCCTCTGGGCTGGGTTTTTATGACATGGTCACTTATGGCTAAGTAAACTGTGGATTATTAATGGGTTTATGGCTTACTATCTTCTGTAAACACACTTTGATTATTGAAATAAATGAGAAGATGAATGTATAGTAAGGTGGGATTTTAAAACATTTCTTTTGGGTTTAATAGAAAAAAGACCTGGAGAAATTTTTTTGGAACTTGTATGTTTTTTTTGGTGGGTTTTTTTTGGTGTTTTTTTTTTTTGTTTGGTTTTTTTTGGTGTTATGTATGTTGACGTCAGCAAGATTAATTTACGCACAAAAATGGTATGTCACCTCGATCCCCACAATGGAGGAACGTCTGCAAAAATTGATGGAGTTAGCAGAGGTGGCTAAATTGACTGTTTTGATAAAAGAAAAAGAAATATATAAATACTTTTATTTCTACTTGGAAACCGCTTCTGGACTGTGTGCTTGAGGTGGAAAAAAATTGAAACTTTGATTTTGGTTTTTTACCGATTAGATAGATTTTGTTGTTATGGAAATGGCTAGTTTAAACTATTATGTAAAAGTAAAAAGTTGAGGTTTGATGTCTTAGATAAAATAAATAAATAAAAGGTTAGTGCCTTTTATTTTTATTTTTCTCCTTTTCTTTCCCTCACTTTTCCCTTCCCTATCTTTCCTACTATTTACCTTTTGCTCCATCTCCTACCTGCTCCTCCATCAGAGCTGCTTTAATGCTCGGCAGTTACTGACTCACTACACTCTTGTACTCTCTGTTGTAGTTTCCTGATAGGGAGGCCATTGTTTTGTTTTCACCAAATAAGGTCCAGTGATATTGAGTGAGATAGACCACTTAAGATCTCCTTATGAGGAAGACTTCTACACAAGATCCTCTTTAAAGAATAGAATAGAATAACAGAGTTGGAAGGGATCTTGGAGGTCTTCTAGTCCAACCCCCAGCTTAGGCAGGAAACCCTACACCACTTCAGACAAATGGTAATCCAACATCTTCTTTAAAACTTCCAGTGTTGGAGCATTCACAACTTCTGGAGGCAAGCTGTTCCACTGATTCTAACTGTCAGGAAATTTCTCCTTAGTTCTAAGTTGCTTCTCTCCTTGTTTAGTTTCCACCCATTGCTTCTTGTTCTACCTTCAGGTGCTTTGGAGAATAGTTTGACTCCCTCTTCTTTGTGGCAGCCCCTGAGATATTGGAACACTGCTATCATGTCTCCCCTGGTCCTTCTTTTCATTAAACTAGACATACCCAGTTCCTGCAACCGTTCTTCATATGTTTTAGCCTCCAGTCCCCTAATCCTCTTGGTTGCTCTTCTCTGCACTCTTTCTAGAGTCTCCACATCTTTTTTGCATCGTGGCGACCAAAACTGAATGCAGTATTCCAAGTGTGGCCTTACCAAGGCATTATAAAGTGGTATTAACACTTTGCGTGATCTTGATTCTATCCCTCTGTTAATGCAGCCTAGAACTGTGTTGGCTTTTTTGGCAGCTGCTGCACACGGCTGGCTCATATTTAAATGGTTGTCCACTAGGACTCCAAGATCCCTCTCACAGTTACTACTGTTGAGCAAGGTACCACATATACTGTACCTGTGCATTTTGTTTTTCTTGCCTAAATGTAGAACCTTACTTTTTTCACCATTGAATTTCATTTTGTTTGATAGCGCCCAATGTTCAAGTCTGTCAAGATCCTTCTGTATCTTGAGCCTATCTTCTGGAGTTTTGGCTATTCCTGCCAGCTTGGTGTCATCTGCAAATTTGACGAGTTCCCCAGGTCCAAGTCATTGATGAAGATGTTGAAGAGTACTGGGCCTAAAACAGAGCCTTGGGGTACTCCACTGGATACTTCCCTCCATGTAGACGCAGGATAGAATCCTGAAGAGAGCCAGGTCCCAAGTCATGGAAGTGACCTATTGAGTTGGACCGAGAAAGTCACTATAAATAAAGCTTCCCATCTCAGATAAATGAGGTGAGTATATTTTTTGTGTCTTTTCATTTTTGTCTTGTGTGATCTTTGTAAATTTCCCTTTGGCGCTGACTGGGATTTGCCAGCTGAATAGACATTAAATGTCTCTCAAACACCGATTGCTGGCATTCACCTTGTTTGAAATGTCAGAGAGAAGCGGAATCAAGGAGACTCCAAAATGTTGAATTTAGCACCTAACCAAACTTTTGACATACCTCCTTACCTAAATGATGCAACTGCCATAAAAATGCAGACCTTAAAAAAAGTCTTCAGCGAAAGGGAAACCCAACCTCGCATCCATTAACCTTGCACGGAAGATCCGTTTTCTTTTCCCAAAAGGAAGATGGTAAATTTCCAGAAGAAACATTTCTTTGCTTCGGTAATTTTGGAGCTCGGGGTAATCTTCACAATGTCACTGAACTGTCTAGAGAGGTTTGCTACTGCTGGAAATAAGAGCTATGTTTCTGATGGCAAGTTATACTATCATAGACAAGCTGAGTTATTTTAGCGCCTTCCTGAGCTAGCATCAATCAGAATAGAGCTGGAAGGGACCTTGGAGGTCTTCTAGTCCAGCCCCCTGCTCAAGCAGGAGACCCTATACCCGTGATGGCGAACCTATGGCACGCGTGCCACAGGTGGCACGCGGAGCCATAGCGGAGGGCATGCGAGCGTTGCCCACCGGCAAACCGGAAGTGCGGAAAAACGCACTTCCGGTTTGCCGGCGAGCTGTTTTTTGCACTCCGGAGCATTCAGGGAAGCTTCCTGAAGCCCCGGAATGCAAAAAACGATGAAACGGACAAACCGGAAGTGCGTTTTTCCGAACTTCCGGTTTGCCCGTTTCGTCGTTTTTTACCGTCCTAGGCTCCGGTAAGGCCTTTGCGCGGGGGTGGAGGTGTGTGCACATGCGCAGGGGGCAGCATGGGGGGGTGTTGTGCGCATGCATGGGGGGAGAGAATGGGTGTGGGCACGCATGCGAGCGCTGGTGCGCGCACCCCCCCTTTTTGGCACACGAACCAAAAGAGGTTCGCCATCACTGCCCTATACCATTTCAGACAAGTGGCTGTCCAATCTTTTCTTCTTGAAAACCTCCAGTGATGAAGCACCCATGATTTCTGGAGGCAAATTGTTCCCCTGGTTAATTGTCCTTACTGTTAGGAAGTTTCTCCTCAATTCCAGGTTGCTTCTCTCCTTGGTTAGTTTCCATCCATTGCTTCTTGTCCTGCCCTCAGGTGCTTTGGAAAATAGGTTGACCCCCTCTTTTTTGTGACAGCCCTTCAAGTACTGGAATCCTGCTACCATATCACTCCTAATTCTTCTTTTCTCTAGACTAGCCAACCCCAAATCCTACAACTGTTCTTCATATGTTTTAGTCTCCAGGCTTTTAATCATCTCAGTTGTTCTTCTTTGCACTTTTTCCAAAGTCTCAACATCTTTTTTTTGTAATGTGGTGACCAAAACTGGATGCAGTATCCCAGGTGTGGCCTTACCAAGGCTTTATAAAGCGGTACTAATACTTCATGTGATTTTGATTCTATGCCTCTGTTTATACCACCAAGGACTGTATTAGCTTTTTTGGCTGCTGTCGCACACTGCTGACTCATCCTTAGATAATCCCCCATTTCTTTCTCTTTCTTCTCTTTCTCTTTCTCTTTCTCTCTCTCCCTCTTCCTCTCTCTCCCTCCCTCCCTCTTTCTCCTTCACTCCCTCCCTCCCTCCCTCCCTCCCTCCCTCCCTCCCTCCTCTCTCTCTCTCTCTCTCTCTCTCTCTCTCTCTCTCTCTCTCTCTCTCTCTCTCTCTCTCTCTCTCTCTCTCTCTCTCTCTCTCTCTCTCTCTCGTGTATGTGTGTGTGTGTGTGTGAGAGAGAGAGAGAGAGAGAAATGACTAGGCACGCAACATATATGAAGTCAGAAAATGCTTCCAAATCTAACAAGTAGCTTTTTCTATAAAATCACACAGCAAGAAAAGGGCTTTGAGCCTTCCTGCTTATTTTAATGAGAACCGTGTCTCTCTTTTCCACCTAGGTAGCTCTTATAGGCAACTTGTCATTAGTTGAAGCAGTGCAGAAGCATGCAGGTTTAAAACAGCACAAGGAAAGCCTAAAGTAGAAACAGGTTCTTAAAATCGGGGGAGTGGGAAGGGGTTTCTATTACCAGCCATTAAGGCTAGGAACAGGGATGGCATTTATGAATGGTCGCTTAACAACTGGTTAAAATTATGACAGATTCCCCAAAAGGTACTTAATGGCCTGGTTCTGAAGTTCCAACAGTTCCCTCCCATGGTCACATGACTGCATTTTGGGCACTCGGCAACTGGACCGCACTTATGGCATTTGGAGTGTCCCAAGGAAAAGCGATTACGATTTGCAAAATTGTTTTACAAAATTGTTATGTAAGCCTCTGCTTGGTTGCTTTAGGGTGTTGAAAATTGATGTGTGTCAGTACCCTTGATGTATTTCGTTGTGTTTGTCCAAAACTATGTTCTGGATTTTCCCAAGACCTTGAGCCATGCGTTAAACCTTACAGTCTTGGGTCACTCGTAACAAGCCAGTATTGACTAGTTTTGATTCTGGGAAGGGTGTAAACATAGTAAGGCTCCAACTCTGGTGTGTCTTTTCTAAGGCACTCAAGGTCTTCCAATTTATTCATTTATTTAATTTGTATCCCGCTTTTATTATCACTACAAATAACTCAAGGTGGCAATCATAGCCAACACATCTTCTTCCTCCTTATTTTTCCCACAACAACAACTCTGCAAGGTGGGTTGGGCTGAGAGAGGAGGACTGGTCCAAAGTCATCCAGCTGGCTTTCATGTCTAAGGCAGGACTAGAATTCAGTGTCTCCTGGTGATTAGTCCAAAGTCATCCAGTTGCCTTTCATGCCTAAAGTGGAACTAGAACTCACAGTCTCCTGGTGATTGGCCCAAAGTCATCCAGCCAGCTTTCGTGCCTAAAATGGGACTAGAACTCACAGTCTCAAAGTACTGTGAGTCTACTCAAAGTAGACCATAACCTACTACTAGATAAAGTAGAAAAATGTGGGTTAGACAGCATCACCACCAGATGGATTCATAACTGGCTGACCAACCGCACTCAACGTATAGTCCTCAATGGAACTGCATCTACATGGAGGGAGGTATGCAGTGGGGTACCCCAGGGCTCCGTTTTAGGCCCAGTACTCTTTAACATCTTCATCAATGACTTGGACGAGGGGATAGATGGGGAACTCATCAAATTTGCAGATGACACCAAAGTGGCAGGAATAGCCAACACTCCGGAAGATAGGCTTAAGATACAGAAGGATCTTGACAGACTTGAACATTGGCGCTATCTAACAAAATGAAATTCAATGGTGAAAAAAAGTAAGGTTCTACATTTAGGCAAGAAAAACAAAATGCACAGGTACCGTATATGTGGTACCTCGCTCAATAGTAGTAACTGTGAGAGGGATCTTGGAGTCCTAGTGGACAACCATTTAAATATGAGCCAGCCGTGTGCAGCAGCTGCCAAAAAAGCCAACACAGTTCTAGGCTGCATTAACAGAGGGATAGAATCAAGATCACGCGAAGTGTTAATACCACTTTATAATGGTAAGGCCACACTTGGAATACTGCATTCAGTTTTGGTTGCCACAATGTAAAAAAGATGCTGAGACTCTAGAAATAGTGCAGAGAAGAGCAACAAAGAGGATTAGGGGACTGGAGGCTAAAACATGAAGAACGGTTGCAGGAACTGGGTATGTCTAGTTTAATGAAAAGAAGGACTAGGGGAGACATGATAGCAGTGTTCAACTATCTCACGGGTTGCCACAAAGAAGAAGGAGTCAAGCTATTCTCCAAAGCACCTGAGGGCAGGACAAGAAGCAATGGGTGGAAACTAATCAAGGAGAGAAGCCACTTAGAACTAAGGAGAAATTTCCTGACAGAACAATTAATCCATGGAACAGCTTGCCTCCAGAAGTTGTGAATGCTCCAACACTGGACGTTTTTAAGAAGAGATTGGATAACCATTTGTCTGAAGTGGTCTAGGGTTTCCTGCCTAAGCAGGGGGTTGGACTAGAAGACCTCCAAGGTCCCTTCCAACTGTGTTATTCTATTCTATTCTATTCTATTCTATTCTATTCTATTCTATTCTATTCTATTCTATTCTATTCTATTCTATTCTATTCTATTCTATTCTTCTATTCTCCTGGCGATTGGCCCAAAGTCACCCAGTTGGCTTTTGTGCCTAAGACAGGACTTGAGCTCACAGTCTCCTGCTTTCTAGCCTGGTGCCTTAACCACTACACCAAACTGGATGTTGTCGAAGTGCAATTCCATTATCCTTGGACAGGTCTGCTGGATGTGCAATTTGCAAAATATTGGACAAACCACAAGTTCCATCTCAGTTTAAGGAGAGCCAACAGTGGAAAAGAGGGACAGCAAGTAAAACAACAGACAATACTTGGGTGGCCAGCGATCCAATTATGAATGACACCATCTGCTTATCCTATCAGAATCCGAGATCCCTAGATTCAGGTTCATGCACTTCAAAGGAAACATGGACCAGTTGATGGTCTCAAACTCTGTTCTTGAAGTTCCAAGAGTTTTGCTGACAGCCACATTAGCTTCATTCCTCATTAATGGAATGTGGTGTGTGTGTACTAGTGTACTGCAGCGGCCAGAAAAAGCTAATGCAATCCTAGGCTGCATCAACAAAGGAATGGCATCAAAATCATGAGAAGGGGAAATACCGTTCTATACTGCACTAATGAAGCCACATTTTTAATACTGCAACCAGTTCTGGTCATCACGATACAATGAAGATGCAGATGTCCTAGAACAGTGATGGCAAACCTATGGCACGCGTGCCACAGGTGGCACGCGGAGCCATATATGAGGGCACGCAAGGCGTTGCCCTATGTCAGCTCCAGCGCGCATGTGCGCGCTGGCCAGCTTATTTTTGGCCTTCTTTTCAACTGTTTTCGCTCTCCCCAGGCTTCAGGAAAGCCTCCTGAACCCTGGGGATGGCGAAAAATGGCCCAGCGGGCCAACCGATGAACTTCCGGTTGGCCTGTTGGGCTGTTTTTCACCTTCCCCAGGGTTCAGGAAAGCCTCCTGAACCCTGGGGATGGTAAAAAAT
>JALIGW010000001.1:7875320-7900320 GCA_023053685.1 Diadophis punctatus similis
AAGAGGTCCCTGGTGCCCTCTGAGCTCAGTGGTTTTCATGCAGACTTTTCATTACCCAACTAGGTAACGTTATCAGAGCACCAAGGATTGCACACTGACCAATCAGCTTTCTGATAAAGTGGTTGCCTATATGTAGTAGGAGAGAGGAACCTATGGGACTTGGCCTACTGCCTGGTGACCAAATGAAACCTACATGGGGACTTTTCTCTCAAAATGTTCTCTGAGGCTTTAGAGGTCAGTGGATTCTGGAAATTGCATAGTGGTTATCACTTTCCATTTCTAAACTACACCGCTTGATCATCCCAAAGGAGCTTTTTTCAAAAGGCAACTGGACTTCCTTCGTTTTTTCTTGAAGACGTTTCACTTCTCCTCCAAGAAGCTTCTTCAGCTCTGAATGGATGGAGGGGAATGGAAGGATCAGTCAGAGCTGAAGAAGCTTCTTGGAGGAGAAGCGAAACGTCTTCAAGGAAAAACCAGAAAGTCCAGTTGCCTTTTGATAAAAGTTCTTTTGAGAGAACCATGACCTGGATGATTGAGAATCTCAATTATTAAGTATTATACTTCTTGATGATCACTGAGTAACTGCACTGATGTTTCTAAGCTAGCTTCAGTACAGGAAGCCCAAACACGCAACAGAGTTGGATGTCTTCTAAGTGGACATGTTGCCTGGAGCAGAAATATATTCCAATATCACCGACTGTTGTCCAAAGATCCCTTTCCGGCTGAAAGTCACACCAAGGAATGCACACACAAACTGATTGTTGATTTTATTAAAAGAAAACTGAGGTAAGTGGAACAACTTCAGACCTGACAATTCTCCCAAAGCAAAAACCCACTTTAATACTTCCAGCGAGAGATTTGTCTGAATTTATCCCTGCTAAAGTCATAATGATCGCTGCATCTTTTAGGGACCGAACCGATTGAGGAAGAATGCCACTTCGCTTGTTTTTCCTCCCCTCTTCAATCCTGTGTTGATTAAAAAAAATTTTTTTTGGGGGGGTGGATAGAGTTTAAGGTGTAAGATTGAAAAGGCCATATTTTCACTGTGGTTCTTTTTGCAACCTCTAAAAAAAATCGGCGTGGGGTCAAAAGTAACGGCCACTTTACAGGTTTAAGCTGGTGGTTACAACGCTTTTGGAATCAAGGACGCCTTTACACACAACACGTCAGTGCGTATGTTTAGCATGAGGGAAGGAAGGACAAAAATGTGCAAAGATGGATGTGAGAATCTAGTTCTTGGAAGGATTGTGGGATAACTGTGATTCCCTTGGCGGTTCTAGGTGTTGTTGGGAAAAATAATCTCGAATGCAAGGTGCTGTCTGGAACATGGGCCGTCCTGGAGTTTAGCTGAACATCTCTTTTCTTTAATGAAGAAATAATGGGATGGGGGGATTCAAAAAAGAAAGGTACTGAACTGAGCCCTGGAGGGAAGATCTGGTGGAAATTCAAGCCCACCACCACAGTCCCATAAGTAAGCCTGTTCTTTTGGAAAGTTTTGTTAGTATGATCTGTGTTGATCAGCGTTATTTTAGACCAGAGGTCTTCAAACTTGGCAACTTTAAGACTTGTGGACTTCAACTCCCAGAATTCTCCAGCCAGCTATGCTGGCTGGAGAATTCTGGGAGTTGAAGTCCACAAGTCTTAAAGTTGCCAAGTTTGGGGACCCCTGTTTTAGACTAAAATATGTGCTTTGTGGAAGAATGTCTATCTCCCTTTAAACTAGGTTCCTTTCAATGTTTCAGCCTGCTGCTACTCACTCCAGATGTCCAAAATGTCCTTTCTTACTATTCTGGCCAGTAATCTTTGGACATAATTTCGGGAAAACTTTGAGGTCTACTGCAACGCATCTGGAGGCTGGAGAAGGCGGGGCTCTGTGAACTACAGCGAAGGGGTGTTTTATTTCACACATTCGGCACTTTCCAGGTTAAAAAAGAAACGCACCCGGGGAACAAGATTTTCCGTCTTGATTTGGAGCGAAGCTTGGTTGGTTAATACTGTGCTATAAGGATCCTCCCAACCCAGACCCCAAATTAGATCCCCTCCCCGCTTTTTGTATTACGTTCAGCAGAATGAATTTTAGCGCTTTGCAATGTATGAAAAAACCCAACTGCATTAATTCCAAATTACTGGGGTTTTTTTAAGCAGGGAAAAATTAGGTCCTTGGTTTAGAAAGAAAATTAAAGTGGCTGGGGGTTTTATTACCGCCCCTCCCAACTTGGATCTAAGGCTGGCTCTGAGAGTTGGTGTGTGTGTGTGTGTGTGTGTAGACTCTCCCATCACAGCTATAGGCCCACAGGTAAGAGTCCCACAGGTAAGAATCAGCTATACAACTCGAGTGGGTCTAGGACAGCTCGCTGCGGCCAACTCGCCATGCCCAACTCACCGCGGGACAATTCAACGCTGAATTAATCGTTCCACTCAGTTACTTTTATTGTCGGTGGCCACATTTTCATTGAAATTAATGTAACTCTTGTGTTTCTGGATTCACTTAATTTTATTATTCTTATTGGCACACGGTTCTGTTGAAATTCATTTCACTTTTGTATTTGTTGAATTGTGGGCTGGCTGTGGAGAGTTGTCCCATTCCAAAATGTGTGTGTGTGAGCCACAGCTACGTGCTATAGGTGTCGTGTGTCTGCAAGGAGGAAAGAAACACACTCCCACCACTTGGGCAACCGAGTTTTAAAAATGGGATCCCAAATCTTGCTGGTGGGCCAGACACTTTCTCCACCCGGCAAGGCAGATGCCCCCTAATTCCTACCAGAACCCCAAAATCCAATCTCTGTAGATTTTACTGCAGAAGTGCTCCAGTCCTACACATCTCCCCCCCCCCAATAAAAACCCCCACCAGTTGTAGTTTTCAGCACTTCCTCTCCTGGCTGGAGAGGGCAGTGGAAAAAGATGCTCTGATGCATCCCCGGTTGGTGTGCTGGCTCTACTGTTCATCTTTTTTTTTAAAAAGGAAGGAATTTCTTTCATTGGCTGCCAATAGCAACTTTCAGAACTTAATTAGCGCCATTTCATTGGGGCAGGTCGAAGGGAAGCATCCTTCCTGGGACAGCAAAACACTAGGAGGAAATCAGCAGGTGGGGTGGGGAAGGGGGGATGTCAGCAAGCCAAAAGATTGTTGGCTTAATCTGTGCTGTGGGACCAAGGATTGGGGCAGAGAGGCACAATACCTGACATAAGAGGCACTCCGGGCTGGGTTTGGTCTAGCCCGCCCTTGGAAACCGAGGAGTGCTGGATAGGTCTGTTTAACGCCCAAAGACTGGTAGTTATGACCATGGGAAGCATTGTGCTGCCTTTTAAGCCAGGGGTCTCCAACCTTGGCAACTTTAAGACTTGTGGACTTCAACTCCCAGAATTCCTCAGCCAGCTTTGTTGGGAGTCTGAAGATCCACAAGTCTTAAAGTTGCCAAGGTTGGCGACCCCTGTTTTAAGCAACCATCTGGCTGCTTTGCGAACGTACGGAGGGAGCCCAGCCGAGGGAGGGGAGGCGCGTTGCTGCTGCACATCCTTTCAGAGAGGAAAATGGGTCCCTATCCCTGCCTTGTGACGGAGGGAGACGCTCTTTCCAGATTAGGGGGATGAGCTACACGAAATCCGAGGGTCTCCCTTTAGGCACAGAAATGGTGATCCCGCAAAGCTGCTTCAGGAGGGGGGGGATTAATTTTTTTTCTATCACTGCCCGTCTCCTGCAGGACTAGCCGATGAACCGAAGGGTCCCGGGGAAAATGGGGAGAGGGTGAGCAGCCCCTGTTTAACAGGGCTGTTGGGAAACCAGGGGGATCTTGGGTTTGAGGAGGGGGGGGGATGTTAAGTAACAGACAAACTGGCTCACAACATACATCAACCCCTTATCTCCCCCCCCCCTTTAAATTCCGTGACCTCATGGCACAACAGTACCATTCATAATCTGGATAAGTGCTGTACAGAAAAGCGTTAGTTACAATATTGGTCCAGTCACTTTCTCGTTAAATAAATACCGTAGGTACGTCTACGTGGCATCCATAAATTATTTTAGGACGTGGGGGGGGGCACGTTCCTAGAGTCTTTTGCAACTAGAAGGATGCCATGCCGCCTTCCGTCAAAGTCTGGGATTTAAAAAAAAATAAAAAGTCACTTTCCAGAGGTTCTGGGCAGGTCCACGTTGTGGGGGTTGAGAGAGGCGAGCGGCCCCTTCTTGCCCTCCGCGATGGGGGGGGTGTCCTCTTACGTGGAGGTGGGCGAGTCCATTGTGGAGAGAATGCGCACAATCTCGGTCCGCTGGGTGGGCGATATGTGCTGCGTCATGTGGACGATGGAATCCATGGCTACCTCTGGGTTAGCCTGGACCAAGCTAGGAGAAAGGAAAAGGAGAAGTAGTAACCTCAGAAGGGGTAAACGCTCCATTTGGGGTGCCCAGCTCTGTGGTCAGACCATCAAGTGGCAGGTAGTCCTATGACTTACGATGACAATGGGGACCAGAATTTCCGTCTGTTAAGCAAAGCAGTTGTTAAGTGAGTCATGCGCCCCATTTTGCAACCTTTTTGCAGGGAATGGACCCAACCCACTAGAACGGGGAGGCAAGGAATGTTACGGGTCCCGTCCGTGAAAGAGACACATTTGGCAGGACCCAGAAAAAGAAGGGCCTCCTCCGTGGTGGCTCCCTCTCTCTCTGGACATCATCCCCCTGGAGATTAGAATGGCCTCCACGCTAACACTCTTTTGGAAGGCCCTGAAGACCTGGTTCTGCCAGCGGGCCTGGGAAATGCAGAGTGGAATGGAGCCCATTCAATGGCTAGTATGAATCGCCAGGGTGGGGTTATTATTTTATTAGTTTTCTTTTTATTCTTTTTTTCTTTTACAATGTGTTTTTAGGTCCTTGAGTCGCCATGTGCGAGTAAGGCAGCAATATACATTTTCTAAATAAATAAATAGAAACGGTCATTGAGTGAATTCTGACTTCTCCAATTGACTTTGCTTGTCAGAAGCCAGGCTGGGAAGGTTGCAGGTGGTGATCCGGTGACCCTGGGAACGCCACAACCGTCATAAATAAATGCCGGTTTCCAAGCGGCTGAATTTTGATCACTGTGGGTATGCTGGAAGAGTCACAAATGTGAGGACCAGTTCTGCGCCCCTTTTTTCAATGCCATTATAACTCAGAACGGTCACTAAATGGAATGGCCGTACGTTGAGGACTTCCTGTAGGTCTAACACAGTTGATAGCAAAACAGGAGGAGGCCCCAGCGATCACATTAAAAAGTTTCTGAAAGTGAACGTTGGAAGTAGAGACACAAGAGAAACCACTGGAGTTCAGTTTCATATTATTCAAAATTAATCAACTCTGCAGGTTTTTCGTGACCAGAAAGTCCAAAATAGATTACAGGTAATCCTTGGCTTATGACCACAATTGAAACCCAAATTTCTGTTGCTGAGTGAGACAGGGGGTCAAGTGAGTGTTGTCCCATTTTACGACCTTTCTTGCCACAGTCGTTAAGTGAATCGCTGGAGCTGTTAAAGTTAGTAACACGGTTGTTAAGTGAATCTGGCTTCCCCTTTGACTTTGTCAGAAGGTCGCAAAAGGGGGTCACATGACCCCGGGACACTGCAACTGTCATAAATATGAATTTTGGTCACATGACCGCACGACGGTCCTAAGTGTGAAAAACGGTCCTAAGTCCCTTTTTTTTCAGTGGCGTCGTAACTTCAAACGGTCACTAAACCAACTGTTGTATGTTGAGGACTACTGTAGACTACTGACATTTCAAATTTATGGAATAGGTAGGTCCCTGAGCGTTGCATAGCATTCTTACCTTCGTATCTGTTTGAGTATGTAGTCCCTGGAAATGTATTTGATGTTCTCGTCAACCACTGAGCGGGCACCTTCCTCCTCTACTAGTTGTTTCTCCAGCCACTCCACAAGGTCCTTGTTGTTATCCCACAAGTAGGCCTGCCGAAAAACAACAACTAGAGCTGTTGACTAGCTTAAGGGAGGCATTGTTAGAATATCCATGAACTGGGAGAGCCATGTTAACAAGGTCAGCCAATGAATAAGCATAGCAACTAAGTCAGCCAATAGGAGTTAAACACTTCTGAGTCTGTGCAGAGAATCGAAACTGAATACTTAAGCTTAAGGCTGGGTGTGGCTCCACTCTCCACTCTGTACTCTCTCACTCTGAACTCTGCTGAAATGAAACTAACTCTCCTGCTTGTGTTTACCTGTAACCGATTGAAGAAGAATTCTACGTGGTATTGTAAATATATATATTATTGTTTATAAAGAAGTTTATGAATCCAGCTAAATCAGTCATCTGTGTGTGCTTCTGGTTTTGATTTTTGAAACAAACTTTAATAGGCATGACTTAGAGTAGTGGTGTCAAACTTGATTTCATTGAGGGCCGCATCACGGTTGTGTTTGACTTCGGGGGGCCAGGGGGGCATGGCCAGCTCAACGTCACTCGTATTGGGGGCACCTGTGGTAGCCCAGCCAGAGCTGGGGGGGGATCCACTGACCCTCCCTCCCTCTCATTATAATCTCCACGTGGCCCTCCTGGGCTCTGTTTTCGGCCGCGACAGCCTCCTCCAGACCTCTGCCAGTGAAAATGGAGCTCCATTTTCGCTGGCAGAGGCACCGCGGGCCTGTCTTTCACTGATTCCAGGGTGGCCCCGTGGGCCAGATCTAAGCACCTTGTGGCCCGGATCCGGCCCGCGTGTCCCGATGTGAATATTGTCAGTTGTGAGTCTATGCAGGGTGATGCACCCCTATCCTAAATATTATGGTACTTTCCAATACAAGCAGAACACGTGCTATGATGTCTGCGGATGTCTACATTCCTAATCCATCATTAATCACTTCTTCCTTGTCTTCTGACCTGAACGGTCGTGTTACTTAGCAAAGATGTAGATTTATTGTTTTATATTGTTTTGTATTGAAATAAATATTTTCTATTAGACATTTAATCTCGGTTTTATTTCTAACTATTGAATTCCAAGTAAAAGATCCAGATGTCGCCTCTACGGGAATATTCTTCCCTTAACATGGTAGCACTCGGACGTCTTGAACCTTATCTCATTTTAACACCGCGGGCCTTGAGTTTGACACCCCTGACTTAGAGAATGGCCATAATTAGGAAGCAGAGAACTCAATGTCCTTGCAAAAGAATTCAACCTCAACTCCCAATGAGGTCTGGATAGAGTCCGGAGGTCCGGTGTTCTTGACAAAGCCAAACTTTATAAAAAAGCCACCTCTTATATCTTCAGACAAGACTCCATTCCAACACTAGAAAGTCTTCAGTTGAGTTTGTCAAAGCTACACTGGTGTAACTAGGTAGCGTTCTTTGCTTGGTCCACCACTGAGGTCAGTATTTCTCAACCTTGGGAACTTTCAGTTGTGCGGACTTCAACTCCCAGAATTCCCCAGCCAGCATGCTGGGAGTTGAAGTCCACACATCTTAAAGTTGCCGAGGTTGAGGAACATTAGACTTAGGCCTTCTGATTCTCTGTTCCAGTCCAATGGGGTAACAAATTAAGCCGACTCCATTCAAATGTTGTTTGACTTGCGTGCTGAAGCTACACTGTTCCTGCCTGTATTAAACTAGAGGTACATCAGCTTTGGAGGTTGGAAGAAGAGTGAATGGAGGATGAAGAGGAGGAAGAAGAGGAAGATGGAGGAGGGTGGTGGAGGAGGAGAAAAGTAAGGAAGAAGGAGAAGGAGAAAGAAAAGATAGAAGTCCCCAATTGAAGTCTTCAATTTTGTCCATACAAATTTCTAGGAATAAATTATGCATCAACAGAAACGATAGCTGGCTTTAATAAAATTGTAATGTCGTAGCTTCCAATTGCAGACGTATTTATTTGCCTGATTTAGAGGCTGCCCCAATCTGTTACGACTCTGAGCAACTTAGAAAGCTCAACCGAAACACAGAAAACATCAAAAGAATCTGGATAAAATAATCCACGATACAACAACAACATCAACAACAACAACAACCCTGGGAGTTGGGCGGCATAAAAATCCATTTAAATAAATAAATAAATTTAAATAAAATAAATCCCACAAGGGATCCACCACCCATTCTAACCCAGGGCCTGTTTTAAAAGCCCCCTTTTTAAAAAGGGGGGCCCTAGGCAGATGGCCCTGCTTTCTGCATTGTGTTGCTAGTCCTCATGGGTAACTTGCTCTAACAGAGAGCAAAAACAGCCGTAGCAATTTCTGCAAAACCGAAATCTTCTGTCTTTCTTACAAGTACCCAGTCCAACCCCACCCCCCCAATCCCCATTTCTGAATTAATGAACATCAGAAGATTGGATCAAAATGCCGCGTGCCGTGGGGTGAAATGACTCTAGCAGTAAATTTAGAAGGAGGGGGGAAAAAAAACCCAGAAGGTAGCAAGATCAAGATCATTTAGTTCTCTATATTTGCTAGGTAGTTGACTATGTAATAATTCAGGAGTGTGTTTGAACCCTAATAGCCATCTCACTGCTTCTCTTCGCCTTTCATTTTCTTTACAAATCATTTAAGAATCTTTAATGGTTTCCAGGGGTGGAAAAAACCCCAAGTACCACCATTAGCGCTCATTCATATTTATGTCATTTTATTTGGGTAATTAAACACCAAAGCTCATCATTTAAAGGTGCACTATCCTTCTCTGTTATATTGCTAATGAAGTCCAAGTCAGAATGACAATGAATTTCCCATCGTGATTTAATAGCCGCTGTTGTCCTGTCAGAAAGCTCCGGTGAAGGAGGAGGGGGGCTTTTCCCCAGCTGGAAACATCTGCTGGCCCTTTAAGACCGACCTTTCGGCCTGGCGGACTCTCTGCAGCCGCCGCACACAAGGCGAAAACTGGCCAGCAAAAGCATCGGATAAGGCAGAAATAAAGTGACTCGCGCCTCAGCAGCAACCGCGAGATCTCTAGGAACACAGATATATTTATAAGTTGACTTTGGGTGGGTTCCCACGTTTGAATTTGGTTTTTAAAAAGAAGGCAGATTTCAAAATTCACATGACAGCAATTATTCTTATTTTGTTTGAGCCCTGACTGACTCGAGGTTGACTCAGCCTTCCATCCTTCCGAGGTGGATAAAATGAGGACCCAGACTGTTGGGGGCAAGAGGCTGAACTCTGTAAACTGCTTAGAGAGGGCTGTAAAGCACTGTGAAGCGGTATATAAGTAAGTGCTATTGCTATTTTTAAATTTTATTTATTAAATTTGTTTGCTACCCATCTCATCACGAGGTGACTCTTATAGCCTGCCTTTATTATTTTTACAAGCAACTCCAGGTGGCGGACAAACCCAATATTCATATTAACTCATGACCATAATTGAGTCCAAAATTTCTGTTGCTAAGCAAGACCGTTGTTAAGTGAATTTTGCTCCATTTTACGACCTTTCTTGCCACCGTTGTTAAGTGAATCCCTGCAGTTGTTAAGTTATTAAAACGGTGAAGTGAATCTGGTTCCCCCGTGGACTTGGTTAGTCAGAAGGTCTCAAAAGGGGATCACGTGATCCCGGGACACCGCAACCGTCGTCAATAGGAGTCGGTTGCCAAACGTCCGAATTTTGATCACGTGACCATGGGGAATGCTGCAACGGTTGTAAGTGTGAAAACCGGTCATAAGTCACTTTTCTCAGTACGGTGGTCACTTCGAACGGTCACCAAATGAAGTGTTGTGAGTCAAGGACTACCTGTACTGCTTCCTCCTTCTATTTTTCCCATAACTCTACAAGGCAGAAGGGCGGTTAAGAAGTTTTATATATGTTTCATTCAATGAAAGATATATATTGGAATGGAACAGATGGACTGACTATATTCAAAAAAAGTTATCAGATTAAGAAGACCCAAATAGTTTATTAATGATAAATGTTTAATTTCTAGATTATGTTTTAAAGGTTTTGAGTAATAAGGAGTTAAAGAATTAGAAAATTTTTTGAATTAATAATTTCTTAGCATATTTTAGTTTTATGTTTTCTGAAAATTATACCTTGTGATTTTTCTGAGAAGTCGGGGGGGTGGGAGGGGGATCGGAGGGGAGGGTAAGAGGGGTGGGAAGGGGGGGGGGAGAAGGGGGGGAGAAAAGAGAAAAATGTAATAATGTACTAATAAAACTTTTTAATAAAAAAAAGAAGTTTGATATATGGACAAATAATAAATAAATGAATAACGACAACCCTGGATGTGTAACTATGGCTATCTGATCATCCTCTTTCTATATACGGTTTTTCTACCAATGGAGGACAAGTGAGACTGGGGTTGTGTTTTTTTTTGAGGTTGGGGAAAAGATATCAGGAAGGTAGGCATGGAAGACCATGTTAGGAGGGGATGCTGTCTTGCTTTTCTGTTTGGAGGGGGTTTATTCAATCGAAATAAATAACTGAGAGGAAGCCCGGTAGATGGAGATGGGCAAGTCAAGCTATTTCCCAAAGCACCTGAGGGCAGGACAAGAAGCAACGGGTGGAAACTAAACAAGGAGAGAAGCAACCTGGAAATAAGGAGAAATTTCCTGACAGTTAGAACAATTAATCAGTGGAACAGCTTGTCTTCAGAAGTTGTGAATGCTCCAACACTGGAAGTTTTTAAGGAGATGTTGGACAGCTATTTGACAGAGATGGTATAAGGCTTCCTACCTGAGCAGGGGGTTGGACTAGAAGACCTCCAAGGTCCCTTCCAACTCTGTTATTCTATTATTCTGTTAAATATTTGAAAGATAATATAGATTGTACAGTTCACGGATGACCTTTACAGAAATCCTTGTACTACAAAAAATGTGAACGTTTGGAGATATTAAAATAGAAATATTTTAATATTTTATAATACAGAATATTATATTCCATAATATAAATTTATAGAATATTATATTCTATAATATAATAGAAATAAATATGGGATAGCTGAATATTAATTGACAGGATATACCATTTCTCATAGATCTCACAGGGTTGGCCTGCTACGGGTTCCGTCGGCTAGACAATGTCGGCTGGCGGGCCCTCGGGCGAGGGCCTTCTCTGTGGCGGCCCCTACTTTGTGGAATCAGCTACCCTCCAAGATCCGGACTATCCCCACCCTATTGGCCTTCAGAAAAGCTTTTTTGGCAAGCCTGGGCCTAATAGTTGATAGATGTAGGCCCATGAGTGTGTGAATGACTGAGTGCTTTTAATGTTCTTATTATGTTTTTAGCTACCGTGTTTCCCCAAAAATAAGACCTATCTTATATTTTGGGAGTCAAACTATTCTCCAAAACACCTGAGGGTAGAACAAGAAGTAATGGGTGGAAACTAAACAAGGAGAGAAGCAACTTAGAACTAAGGAGGAATTTCCTGACAGTTAGAACAATTAATCAGTAGAACAGCTTGCCTCCAGAAGTTGTGAATGCTCCAACACTGGAAGTTTTTAAGAAGATGTTGGACAACCATTTGTCTGAAGTAGTGTAGGGTTTCCTGCCTAAGCAGGGGGTTGGACTAGAAGACCTCCAAGGTCCCTTCCAACTCTGTTGTTGTTGTTGTTATTATTATTATTATTATTAATTATTATTATTATGAACCCTGAAATAAGTGGTTGGCCTTATTGCCATGCACTAAAAAGCCCAATTGGGCTTATTATCAGGGGATGTCTTATTTTGGGGAAAACAGGGTATGTTTTTTAAATTGTTTTATATTATATTGTTTATATTGTTGTTAGCCACTCAGAATCCCTGCTGAGTTGAGCGGCATACAAATATTAATAATAAATAAATAAATTTCTCATAATGCTATATTTCGGGGGAATCGACAGCATTCTTGGTCCCAAGGATGCAAGCAGTACCTTAACGCTCCAAAAAATTAAAATGCCACCAATATGGCAAAACATAAGATTTAAAAGGGGCAGGACTTGGATTTCAACTCCCATGGCAGTATTGCAAGCCACTTTAGCTGACTGTGATCCGCAGGTCAGCGGTTCAAATCTCACCGGCTCAAGGTTGACTCAGCCTTCCATCCTTCCGAGGTGGGTAAAATGAGGACCCAGATTGTTGGGGGCAATGTAAATATACATTGCTTGCTGGTGTAAACCGCTTAGAGAGTGCTTGCACTGTGAGGTGGTATATAAATCTCACAAATAAATAATAAATCGCTTTCCGATATGTCTGCTTTGTGATTCTTTCCGGAAAGCAATTAAAAGTTTCTTCTAAAATAAGGTGACCAGACGTTCCGATTTTGGCGGGACAGACCCGCTTTTTCATCATTTGTCCCGCGTCCCGCCCGTCCTCTAAAAAGTCCCGATTTTTAGATCTTGGATCTAAAATTTTTAGATTTTGGATCTCCCAGCACGACTTCCCGGTCGTTGGAAGGTTGTGCATGTGTGTGTGAGAGAGAAAAAACTCGAGCACTTTAGCACACCCGGAGGAACAGCCCGGTTGCTACACCGCCTCGCAACTCCCAGCCGTGCCAAGCCCCGCAGGCCGCCTTTCCCCCCCTTCCCTTCCAACGCAGGCACCACCGGAGAGACGGAACCCCCGCAGTGGCAACCCTGGAGGATGGAGAAGGCGGGGGAAGAGCCCCGATGCTGGGCTGCTCGCTGACTCCAATTCCGGGCGAGCGCTCCCGGCTTGCTGCTGTCGCCGCCGCCGCGCGTGAACGCGGTCCGCGGCAGGAAGCGAGTTCAAGCGACCCTCCGCCGCTGCCGGCCTGCAGCCCGGCGCCCCTTCCTGCCTGCCCCGCCCCGTGCCCCGTACTCAGCTCTTGACTTTTTCCCTCTGCGCATGCGCAGCGTTCTGCGCATGCGCAAAACTCAAATGGCGACGTCCAGGCGGCCCCGCCCCCCCCTTTAAAAAAAATGTCCCGCTTAAAAAAAAATATATCTGGTCACTTTATTCTAAAAGGGAGGGAATTTGTTTGAATGAACAGACAGTTATTTTCTTATAAAATTTAGCAAGGTGAAGTAATAGAGATGGTGCCTTTATGAAATCCACAGCAGTCAAAGCTCATTCTAAAAAAATAAAAATCTGCCAAACGGTCCAATTTTTTTTTTAAACGTTTCGGTGACTTGTCTATTTGGACACAGCAGAAACATATTTCTTCCAGCATAAATCGAGGTGTTTTATAAATGATCAATGAAGCAGCTGGCTGTCCCACCTCCCAGCCAGAGCCGCAAATGTCGGCCACTTTGTAGGCCTGTGCAAAGCAAGGATTTGCCCAAGATTCCCAAAGCTTTAGTTTAGACGAATATTTAATACCCTTATTAATCATTTTTAATCCGTTTGCCTTTAATTAAGAAACAGCATGATGCTTCCCTATCAACATATGCCAGGGAGCAGATTAATTGTGGCTTAAGATAACTCTCCTTGATTGGTGTAATGTATTAGCTAACTAGATGCCAGGCTTTATATATAAATATATAGATATAGATAAAGAAAGCTGCTAAGGCCTTACCTTCCAAAGCTCTGAACTCTCCAGAAAACAAGTTACACACATGCACACACGCGTGTGCACACACACCACAAACACATTCTCTTTTGCAATATTTCCAGTTCAATGAAGAACGGTTGCAGGATTTGGGTATGGCTAGTCTAGAGAAAAGAAGGACTAGGGGGGACATGGTAGCAGGATTCCAGTATTTGAGGGGCTGCCACAGAGAGGAGGGGGGTCAATCTATTCTCTAAAGCACCTCAAGGCAGGACAAGAAACAATGGATGGAAACTGATCAAAGAGGGAAGCAACCTGGAATTAAGGAGAAACTTCCAGACAGTGAGAACAATTAACCAGTGATTTGCCTTCAGAAGTTGTGGGTGGAGGTTTTTAAGAAGAGACTGAACAGCCACTGAAATGGTATATGGCCGTGATGGCAAACCTATGGCATGTGTGCCAGAGGTGGCACGCTGAGCCCTCTCTGCTGTCATGTGCGCTGTCGCCCCAGGTCAGATCTCTGTGGCGTTTCTTTTGTGAGCTTCTGTTTCCCTGCAAACGACGAAACAGAAGCTCACGAAAGAAAAAGATCTTACCTCTTGCTGCGCTGCTGGTGTTGGGATGCCCTGCCTCCCGCCGGCCAGCTGGTCTTTGGGTCTCTCCTGCGCATGCATGCATGTCCATGAATGCACGTGCACGTTCACGTGTACGCATCTGAAGGATGTGGGGAGGGCAGGTGGAGGATGAGCGGTCCGAGCCGGCGAGCAAGCAAGGGAGGCGGGGGCGGGAGGCAGAGCCGAAGGTGCAGCGAGGCCGACCTGCGGCCTGGCGCTCTCTAGGTGACTGTAGGGCTCTGCAACGTCAGTAGCTGCAGAGGCACAAGCAGCAAGTACCTGAGAGTCGCGGTCCACCAGCAGGCAGGAGCGCGTTTCTCGCAGGAGAGAGAGAGAGAGAGAGAGAGAGAGAGAGAGAGAGAGAGAGAGAGAGAGAGAGAGAGAGAGAGAGAGAGAGAGAGAGAGAGAGAGAGAGAGAGAGATGAGAGAGAGAGAGAGAGAGAAGATAGAGAGATGATAGATAGATAGAACATAGATAGATAGATAGATAGATAGATAGATAGATAGATAGATATAGAGATAGATAGATAGATATAGAGATAGACAGACAGACAGACAGACAGACAGACAGACAGACAGATAGAAGATAGATAGATATAGAGATAGATAGATAGATAGATAGATAGATAGATAGATAGATAGATAGATAGATAGATAGATAGATAATAGATGATAGATAGATAGATAGATAGATAGATAGATAGATAGATAGATAGATAGATAGATAGATAGATAGATAGATAGATAGATAGATAGATAGATATACAGACAGACAGACAGACAGACAGACAGACAGACAGACAGATATAGAAGATAGATAGACAGACACAGATAGATATAGAAGATAGATAGATAGATAGATAGATAGATAGATAGATAGATAGATAGATAGATAGATAGATAGATAGACAGACAGACAGACAGACAGACAGACAGACAGATATAGAAGACAGACAGACAGACAGACAGACAGATATAGAAGATAGATAGATAGATGATAGATAGATAGATATACAGACAGACAGACAGACAGATATAGAAGATAGACAGACAGACAGACAGACAGATAGATATAGAAGATAGATAGATAGATGATAGATAGATAGATAGATAGATAGATAGATAGATAGATAGATAGATAGATAGATAGATAGATAGATGATAGACAGACAGAAATAGATAAATGTACATGTAAATTTCTGTTGTATTTTTGTATTTTTGTATTCTGTTGTATTTTAAAACCTTTACAAACCTGGAGGTAAAAATAATAATGCTGTGTTCTGAAACTATCTATAAAGTATAGTCTGACTGACTGCACTAAAACTAGGGGTTTTTTGGCATAGGATATGGAAATAACTGGATTTGCCTATATAAAGGACCAAAAACCAAGTCAAACAGAACCAGTCTCCCTCAACTAAGTACATGAATATCTTTCTATGGAGGCTTACCTCCTGCTTCTCTAGACAGCTCAGGATATATTGCAGTAAGCTAAATTATTTTCCCCTGTAAATTTCTCTTCCAAAGCCACTGCCGCACAAGGCCTGCTTATAATTACGCAGTTTTCTTCCTAGCAACCTCTAACACCCAAATACTCTTTGGTGTTAAAACCAAACGGTGCTTCCATCTAAACGGAAGAAAATATATTCAACCATCCCCCCTCCTGCTTTAAAATTATGCACAAGAATAGCCCAAATTCCAGAACTTGAAAGAATTAGCAGCATCATGACTGATGAAATAAATCAAACCATGTCCTAGGATGTGTGTTAAGAAGCCAAAAAAAAAAAAAACTCCACACAAGTCATTGTCATGGTGCGTTTCCATATCAACACCGAGGAACGGGCAGACATTTCATGACCCAACTATGTAACATCATCAGTGCTAGAAGGGAGTGGGTTGTGGTGTAAAAAAGCAGAAAGGGAGGAGGAGGAAGAAGAGAAAGGGGAATAAGAGCCGAGGGTGGCGCAGTGGTTAAAGTGCAGCACTGCAGTTCAGCAGTTCAGCTGTTCAAATCTCACTGGCTCAAGGTTGACTCAGCCTTCCATCCTTCTGAGGTTGGTAAAATGAGGACCCAGATTGTTGGGGGCAAGAGGCTGAACTCTGTAAACCGCTTAGAGAGGGCTGTAAAGCACTGTGAAGCGGTATATAAGTCTAAGTGCTATTGTTTTCCTATTTTTTAAAATCTTTTTTAAAAAATCGTATAGGTCAATCATACCTCCGAACAAAAATTCCACATATTTTTCTAGATCTCATCTTAATCAAAGATTTCAGCAGGTTTTTCCCTTTGATTTTATAGTCAGGAGGGTGACGTCAAACACACAAACAAACAAAGCCAAGGAAGAGGAAGAGGGAGGGAGGGAGGGAGGGAGAGAGAGAGTGGAGAGGGATAGATAATAGATGATAGATAGATAGATAGATAGATAGATAGATAGATAGATAGATAGATAGATAGATAGATAGATAGATAGATAGATAGATAGATAGATAGATAGATAGATACCGTGTTTCCCCGAAAATAAGACCTGTCCCGAAACTAAGCCCCACAGGGGTTTTTCGGGACATGCCTTGAAATAAGCCCCCCCCCCCCCGAAAATAAGCCCCCCCACTACTTCCGGGGGAAAGGGGGGGGGACATGCCGGGAGCCGCTCTTTTTGCGGCGGCACTCTTTTGGCCCGGAAAGAGAGAGAGAGATCTCTCTCAAGAAGTTTCCCTGCAAAGACCTGCTGAAAAGAGAAGCCGCGAACTTCCAGACGCTGGTAAAGTGAGCGCCTCGCAGCCCGGCCCTCCCCTGCATTCCCCCCCAAATTGATTATCTTACCAGCGTCTGGAAGTTCGCCGCTTCTCTTTTCAGCAGGTCTTTGCAGGGAAACTCCTTCAATGTAAAGGAGAAGTTCTCGCGAGTGCAACCAATTAACAACTTTTCGCACTCGCGAGAACTTCTCCTTTACATTGAAGGAGTTTCCCTGCAAAGACCTGCTGAAAAGAGAAGCGGCGAACTTCCAGACGCTGGTAAGATAATCAATTTGGGGGGGAATGCAGGGGAGGGCCGGGCTGCGAGGCGCTCACTTTACCAGCGTCTGGAAGTTCGCTGCTTCCGTGTCACCGCCTTCCTCACTCACGTCGCGCCCCTGCTGCTCTCTTGCTTGCCGCCGCCGCTACTGCTGGGAGCCGATGAATTATTGATGGCAGCAAGTTCGAGGCAAAAGAGGGGCTTGCTGCCATCAATAATTCATCGGCTCCCAGCAGTAGCGGCGGCGGCAAGCAAGAGAGCAGCAGCCGCAGCAGCCGCTTCAATAAGAGAGAGCAGGAGGAAGCAGGGCGGGGAGGAAAAAACTGGTGCGTGAGCCGTGTTTGCGGCTGCCTGCAGAGAGGAAGCAGCGGTGACAGCGGCGGCCGCTGTGCCGGTAGCAGCCAGAGCAACGGCGGCACCCGGTGGCGGCGCATTCGGAACTCTCCCTTCTCGCCACCCCCGCCGTCCCCAGCATTATGTTCCTGCAACACGCGGCGGCCGCCTCCCCGGCAAGGGCCGCCGACACCGAGGAGGACACGGGAGGATGAGGACAGAAGGGAGGAGGAGGCGGAGGAGGCGGAGGCGGAGGGAGGCGGAGGAGGCGAGGCAGGGAGGAGGAGGCGCAGGCGGTGGAGGAGACGCGGAGGATGAAGTGGAGTGTCCGGGGAGCCTGCGCCGCGCTCTCCAGCTACCTCCTGCTCGCCTGCGCGCTGAGCGCCGCCCCGGTGGGTCTCAAGTGCTTTTCGCTGGGCTCCGAACTCAAGGGGGAGCCGTTCCGCCTGGGCACAGCGGCCGGCGCTTTCTACTCGGGGCTCCTGCTGACCGCTGGGATCTCGCTCTTCTGCTGCCCCTTCTGCCGCCACCCTCGGTCGCTCGCTCGCCTCGCCGCCCCGCCCCATCCTTCGCCCCAAAGCTCCAAACTCCGCAGAACCGCGAAACGCACCACTTACTGGAGTTTGACAGCTCTGGGGTTTCCCTCGGCTAGGGGAAAAAATCTTGCATAGTGCAGAAACTCTTCTCGCTTCGAGAACTTGTTAATTCTCGCGAGAAGAGTTTCTGCACTATGCAAGATTTTTTTCCCCCTAAACAGATTAGCCGAGAGACCACGGAGCTGCCGAACTTCAGTAAGTGGTGCGTCGCGGCCTGCCTGCACCCCAAAAATAATAAGCCATCCCCCCAAAATAAGGCCAGGGGCATTTTTGGGGGTCAAAAAAATATAAGCCCCTGTCTTATTTTCGGGGAAACACGGTAGATAGATAGATAGATAGATAGATAGATAGATAGATAGATAGATAGATAGATAGATAGATAGATAGATAGATAGATAGATAGATAGATAGATAGATAGATAGATAGATAGATAGATAGATAGATAGATAGATAGATAGATAGATAGATAGATAGATAGATAGATAGATAGATAGATAGATAGATAGATAGATAGATACATACATACATACATACATACATACATACATACATACGTAATACATAAATAAATAAATAATATTGGGCTGTACCTTAACTGTGCCTTCGACTTCCACAAACCAGCGTCTCAGCATTGCCTGAATCTGGCCATCGGTGAGTTCAGGATTTGCCGCGTGGATCTTTTTCTTGACCAAGTCCTCCAGAAGACCAGAAGAAGACGCCGTATTCTCCAGTAGAAGAATGTACGGGAGGTTCTCCATTCTAGCACATCCTGGGCGCAAACAGGGATGGGAAGAAGAGCACAGAGAGAAAGAGAAAGAGAAAGAGAGAGAGAGAGAGAGAGAGAGAGAAAGAGAAAGAGAAAGAGAAAGAGAGAGAGAGAGAGAGAAAGAGAAAGAGAGAGAGAGAGAGAGAGAAAGAGAAAGAGAGAGAGACAGAGAGAGAGAGAGAGAGAGAGACAGAGAGAGAGAGAGAGAGAGAGAGAGAGAGAGAGAGAGAGAGAGAGAGAGAGAGAGAGAGAGAGAGAGAGAGAGAGAGAGAGAGAGAGAGAAGTTCACAATGATGTCGGAGAACCGAGGTCACAAGTCCCACCTAACCCCAAGAGAGCCGGGGGGAAAAATTGCAGGTGAAGATAGAGGTGCCACCTCCATAACCAAAACAACAGAACCGAGATCAGAGGATGTTTTATAGCATGAAGAGCTGGGGTGTGTGTGTGTGTGTGTGTGTGTGTGTGTGTGTGTGTGTGTGTGTGTGAAGCCCCCCACTCGTTCCACTGTTATCTCTCCAACATGACTGTGATTTGCTCTAATCTACATTATGGATGCTCCTTTTTCAAGACAAGAGCTAATCTCCCGTCAAAACAATGGGGTGTTTATCATGCATTCATTTTCATTTATCTCCGGCCACCTTGGAGGCCCGAGAGGCCAAATGTAAATATTTGGGATCGATAAATAAATCTGGGCACACAACAGGCCAAATTGCTTTTTTTTTTTCCCCCTGAGAGAAAATTACTACATGGTGCGTTTTTCTGTCAAAAAAGAATTCTTAAGTTCCTCGGGCAATTCATGTATGTACAATGAGGGACGGTCTCCTCCTCTTCCTCCTCCTTCACGTGACTGGCAGGGGTGGGGGGTGGCAGTTGTCACAATTTTGGAACCAAGTCGTAAATACATTCTGGGGAGGTCTATTGTAATTTTGAATGGTCACTAAGCTACTAATTGTAAGTTGAGGATTAATAAAGGATAGTATTTGTAGCTCAGGGTTGAAACAAGGGGTCCTCGGAGCTCCATGAGCTTGCTTGTTTTCTTGCAGACGTTTCGTTACCAGACTATGTAACATCATCAGTGCTGGCGACTATGTTAGGGTAATGAAATGTCTGCAAGAAAACAAGCAAGCTCAGAGAGCACCAAGGACCCCTCAAGTTGAGAACTATTTGTAGATGTTTACTGCTGACTGGAAAGTCCTTATGGACTTTTTGAGTGAAACAGGAAAAAAAAATCAACTTATGATTTTGACGATTAGACAGAATAGGGTAATAGAAGAGAACTATGTTGTAACCACAGAGTAAGAGGTAAATTTATAATTGCAATTATAACTTTTCTAAAGTTACTTCTCTGTTTATTTTTTTTTCTCTTTCCTCTCTTTTTACTTTCTTGCACTTTTAAGCTTTCTTTTTCTTCTTCTTTTAGATTTAGATTTATTATTAGAGTTGGAAGGGACCTTGTAGGTCATCTAGTCCAACCCCCTGCTCAAGCAGGAGTTCCCACACCATTTGAGGCAGATGGCAGTCCAGTCTCCCCTTGAAGGTCGCAAGTGTTGGGGCTCTCACAACCTCCGCTGGCAAGCTGTTCCACTGGTTGAGCGCTCTCACCGTCAGAAAGTTTCTCCTCACTTCCAGGTTGAATCTCTCCTTGGTCAGCTTCCATCCATTATTCCTTGTTTGGCTTTCTGGTGCCATAGAGAACAGCCTGACCCCCTCCTCTCTGTGGCATCCCCTCAAGTATTGGAATATTGCTATCATGTCACCCCTGGTCCTTCTCTTCGCTAGACTGGCCAAGCTCAGTTCTTGCAACCGCTCTTTGTATGTTTTATTTTCCAGACCCTTTATCATCCTGGTTGCTCTCTTCTGCACTTTCTCTAGGGTTTCAATGTCTTTTTTGTAGTGTGGTGACCAAAACTGGATGCAGTACTCTAGGTGTGATCTGACCAAGGCTTTATAGAGTGGTACTAGTACCTCTCTGGTCCTTGATTGTATCCCTCTATTTATGCAGCTCAGGACTGTGTTGGCCTTTTTGGCGGCTGCTGCACACTGCTGGCTCATATTTAGTTGGCTGTCTACCAAGACTCCGAGATCCCTCTCGCAATCGCTGCTATTAAGTGTGGTTTCGCCCAGTTTATATGTGTATTTTCTTTTTTCTCATTTTATATTAGTTTGAATTTTCTTTTTCTTTTTTTAAAAAAGACCTCTAGTTAAATTATACCGAACCAAACAAACAAAACCCTGAAAATTCACCCTTGCCTCTAGGCACCTTTCTTCCTTTGTTTAAGAGGCCCAACCTGAATCCAACTGAGAGTTTTTTAAAAGTTATTTTAAAAAGTCACAGTCCCCCCCACATTTTCCCACACAGGATGGGAAAAGATGGAGCAGAGAGGGTTTTTTTTAAAAGCCAAAATCAGACCCTGTCAAGAGCCAGATTTTCATTTCTAGGAGATTTAATAAAAGATGAGGATTCAGAGCTACGTTTTCTTGCAAGTAAAAACATTTTGTTCAGCATCATTTGGGTTCCTGTACGCAGCCACAAGCAACACACGATTCCCAGTTCAACTAGATGTGCCAGAATCAGGCGGTTCTTGCCCAGACGGTGGCTTGATAGTCCAACTGCTCAAGGGGAGCCCACCCAAGCTGGCTTGTTGCAAAAGAACCACTCAGGAAAAGCAGTGGCTATATATAGGCCGCAGACGGTGTAGGCCAAAATGCTGGATTACAAGCTGATTTGTCAAACGATTTAAAAAATATTTAAAAAATAAGAACAAAGATTTCATTACACTGAGAGGGGGAAAAACATAATTTGCATAAAACTTAGCAGTTACAGTTCATAGCTTTTAATTGTAATGAAATGTTTTAAAATTATTTTATTGTATCGTTCTTATTTCTGTTGTACGCCGCCCTGAGTCCTATGGGATTGGGCGGCCTATAAGAACTTTAAATTAAATTAAATTAAATAGCAGGGCTCACCCTACACATAATGCAACAAAACCTAGCAACACATAAGGACCCAGAATCCATCCATCCATCCATCCATCCATCCATCCATCCTTCCTTCTTTCTTTCCCCACCCCTCCCTCCCTTTATTAGTTCATTCTTTTTTCCTTTCCTCCTCTCCTCTTTCTTTTTTCTTCCCCTTTCCTTCCTTCTCCCTCCCTTCCTCCTCCCCTTTCTTCCTCCTTTCCTCCCCTCCTTTCCTTCCTTCCTTCTCCTTCCTTCCTTCCCTCCCTTTCTTTCTTTCTCTTCCTTTCTCTTCCTTCCTCTTTCTTTTTTCTTCCCCTTTCCTTCCTTCTCCCTCCCTCCCTCCCTCCTCCCCTTTCTTCTTCCTTTCCTCCCCTCCTCTTTCCTTCCTTCCTTCTCCTTCCTTCCTTCCTTCCTTCCTTCCTTCCTTCCTTCCTTCCTTCCTTCCTTCCTTCCTTCCCTTTCTTTCTTTCTCTTTCCTTCCTTCTTCCTCCCACTCATCCCTTCATTTGTTCATTCCTTCCTCCCCTCCCCTCATCCTCCCTCCCTCCCTCCCTCCTTCCCTCTCCTCATCTCCCTCTCCATCTCCCATCTCAACAAGCAGAATGGGACAATTGTTTAATCCACATGGACCGCTGAGGACACAAGGACTTCACTGAATTCCACCATTCGGTGCTGCCCCGCTCTGCCTTCACACCCTGAGCTGCTGGGATGCCCTCAGAGCTCTTAGGGCCCCTCCCTTAGCCTTTACAAACTTTTAATATTCACCCCACGCTGTCGGCATCATCCAGGCTGCAACAGACCTTCACCCACCCACCCCTGTCTCCTCCCCTTCGAAACCCTGGGTTGGGAAGACCTTCTCAGCAGCAGCTCCACCAGCCCTGCCTGCAAAAGCTCTTTCTGACAGCATCGGTAAGGAAAAGATTCCTGACACTTACGGTAATGACACCCTTCTCCTGCATCCGGCCGGGCGTGTCGTGCAAGTCAGCAAACTGCACTGCTACCTGATGGTAAATGGGAATTAGGAATTCTTCCCGCTCCTTCAACTTGGCCTCCAGATCCTTCCGCTCAGCTGGGTTTAACTCCGGGGTGCCTGAAATCAAAAGTAAAGATGCTTGTCAGGGAAGAGCCACAGAGACAGGAGGGGAAGACCCCCGCTCAGCAGCTTATCTACGGTTCAGACATGCATTATTTATTTGGGACATTGCATGTATGTATGAACAATTCCAGCTCACCCACACACCCACACACCCACACACACCCTGTTCAAAAGCCATTCCACCCTATAGATGTACCACTCTTGATTCCCAGCACAGATGGCTAGAGAGAGCGTGAGGGGAGAATGAAAAAAAAGCCAGACTGCCTTTGTGCGATTCTAGGGAGCTTCTGCCAACAAAAGTGCGTATAGTCAAGGCGATGGTTATCCCAGTTGCAATGTCTGGCTGTAAAAGTTGGATCATAAGGAAGGCTGAGCGCCAAAGAATGGAGGACTTTGAACTCTGGTGCTGGAGAAGACTCCTGCGAGTCCCTAACAAACAGGGGAACAGTTGTACCCTCCCCGTCAATCCATGGATTTCTTTGCCCATCCCAGTGCTGCATTCTGAAGGGTTGGGGTTTGTTTGTTTTTTGGCTTTAGTCTCCATCTTGCAGCATCCAATCTGGGTCAGTCACAGGGACCAGAGCTTTCGGACTCGTGCTGGAGCCCATCCTCAAGGAACTTCTCCTCTCACCAGAATGTGCCACACAGAGGATGGGCTCCAGCACGAGTCCAAAAGATCAGAAGACTAAACCTCTGGTCCCTGTGACCGACCCAGTTTGGATCCTGAAGCATTATCCTGGGACACGTATTTGTCTTCATTATTTTATGTCTGTGTCTGTCTGTCCGTCCATCTGTCTATGCATCTACCTACCTACCCACCCAACCAACCCATCCATCCACCCATCATCCATCCATCCATCCATCCATCCATCCATCCATCCATCCATCCATCCATCCATCCATCTATCTATCATCTATCTATCTACCTATCTATCTATCTATCCATCCATCTTCTCCCTCCCTCTCTCTCCCTCCCTCTCTCTCTCTCTTCTAACTATCTATCTAGAAGCTGTGGTGGCACAGTGGTTACAGTGTAGTATTGCAAGCAACCTCTGCCCACAGCCAGGAGTTTGGTCCTGACCGGTACAAGGTTGACTCAGCCTTCCATGGTCACTAAAACGAGGACTCTTGAGAGCAAGGTGCTGACTCTGTAAACTATCCACCCATCCAAGAAGCTTCTTCAGTTCTGACCGAATGGTGGAGAATGGAAGGACTTATATTCCTTGCAGTCCTTTGGTCATTAGCACTCTTTCCGAGAGTTGTTGAGGCCACTTGGAGGTTTATACTTGGAGGATCTGTATTCAGGGACACCTGAATAGTGCAAATGGGAGTGGAATTTGTTTGGTTCAACAACTCTAAGAAAGAGGGCTAACAACCGGATGACTGCAAGGAATATAAATCCTTCCATCCTCCACCATTCGGTCAGAAGTGAAGAAGCTTCTTGGATGAGAAGAGAAAGGTCTTCAAGAAAAAAAAAACAAAATCCAGTTGCCTTTTGAAAAAGCATCCTTGGGGTTACAAAGAAAAGTTTTGTGAGAAAGAAAGAAAGAAAGAAAGAGAGAGAGAGAGAGAGAGAGAGAGAGGGAGGGAGGGAGGGAGGGAGGGAGGGAGGGAAGGAAGGAAGGAAGGAAGGAAAGGAGGAAAGGAGGAAGGAAAGGAGGAAAAGAAGAAGGAAAGGAGGAAAGGAAGAAAGAAAGGAGGAAAGAAAGGAGGAAAGAAAGAAAGAAAGAAAGAAAGAAAGAAAGAAAGAAAGAAAGAAAGAAAGAAAGAAAGAAAGAAAGAAAGAAAGGGAACCCTGTATCCACTGAAACAAAGGATAAACTAAATGCACGTGGGCATACATTTATATTCACAAATAAAATTTTGTCAAAGAAATCACCCTCTTTCCAAAAATACAATTTTCGAGTTTTTTTCTTCCCTTGATACAATGGCACAAAGAAGGGGAAAGACTCAAAATCACAGCTATTTACAGTTAGTCCTCAACTTATGACGGGTTGCTTAGCAATCGTTCTAAGTTAAGATGGACCCCCAAAGGAAGATATTTATAACCTACATTAGAAGTTCTGATGGCTGCTTGCTCCCCGTAATCATGTGATCACATTTCAGGAGCTTCGGCAACCGGATCGCATTTACACCACAAAAAAGGTTGTAAAACCGGATCCAGTCGTGTGGGGATCCACTTTACGTCTGTAAAGTGAGTCACCACATGACTTGCCACCACATGACTTACGATCATGATTGCCAGACTCAATATGTCGTAAGTCA